>OZ018403.1:7857517-8320088 GCA_963969585.1 Drosophila helvetica
CTCGTATAGACTTAATACACTTTCGGCACACACAAATTCACTTCCTTAATTGAAATTTTAATTTGAATACTTTGGCGAAAGTTTTGGCCCCCAGCCAGCCAGCCAGCCAGCCAGCCAGAGACAGCAAAGCCAGGCGATGGGATTCTGTTCGGGTTCTCTGGTTCTGGTTCTCTCTGGTTCTCTGATTCCCTGACAGCAATAACAAACAGCCAAAAAGTCGCCGAAATCCACGTCCTCTCCTGCCTCGATTCCCATCCTTCGATTCAGCCCCCTACCCTCCCCATCCCCTCGTTTGGTACATGGCTCAGAGCTTTTCAATTTACGCGCCTCGCAAGTCGTTTGTCATTTTATGCCCCCTCTAATATATGGCATGTGCGTGAGCCTTCCTCCCTCACTCCTTCCAACCCCAACAGCACACCACACCACACCTCCTCCCTACGCCAGGATGCGAGGACAAGCAATTTCTGTATCTCCCCCCAGCCCCAGCTCCAGCCCCAGCCCCAGCCCATCCGCAGAGGGGTGGCAGGGCATAAGGGGGCTCCTCCTTCGAACCGGCAAAGCATAACTAATCCGCCCAGACAATGATACGGCTACAACATCTGATGAATTGGGCCCCCAAAAAGTTCCATTTCCCGTCATGTTAGGCTAGTGACAAAATAGCGAGGGATTTACATATGTGTAGAGCAAGGAATTGGGGGATACACTGGACGAAAACAGGGACTAGCTCACAGTTCTCACGGGTTCTTAAAGAGAGAAATATTCCATTTGGTTTTCCATGAGAGCGATCTTAAAACCCAAATGAAATTTGGTATTCCTAAGAGTTGGCATGGGAATAATTTGCCTCGTTGTGCATATATTTACTGTTCTAATGACCCTTTGACCCACATTGTTATTTGAAGAGTACATTCTGCCCATTCCGCACATTCCTTTCCTTTTGTTTTTCCCGCAGTGTAATGGACTGTGAAGTGACTGGCCTTACAGCAACAAAAAGGTTTTCATGGAGGCCGCAGGGATTCCCCCTTTTGATATCAACAATAATCCCCTACACCAACCCCTACCCCTACCCATTCCCATTGCTTCGATTGCAATTACTTTTGTTAATTGCAATCACACACACACATGACACACACACATACCATACTTGTATGCTATTTATTTATCTAATGTGTGAGGCTTCCGAGGCGGAATAGTTGATAATGTTTACCTTGGTGAATACCCTACTACCCTGATCGGAAAAAAAGACAAACACACACACAGACGCACAGAAAAACTACGCCTCTGTGAGTTTAGTGTTTTTTTATTGTACAAGTAACTAAAGTACTTGGCATTTTTCATCGGTGTGGAGGCAGCGTAGAGCGTGCCAAGGCGTAGTTAGTGAGCGGCACAGAGGCAGAGGCAGAGGCACACTTAATACCCTGATAAGATGGGTGATTAGTGCGGCGAGCCATCAACCATGGATCCATGGGAACAATGGAGAGCATTCGTCTCTTTTTGGGGGGTGGCCGACTAGAGGGTGCCCTGCCATCAGAGTCGGGGAAAAGGAGTATCCTTTCATACCTATACTTGTTTCCTCTCTGATAAGAGTTCTCCCTTCGTTGCCTCATATCTTTCTTTCTTATCAGGCATACCCCTTCTGGAAGATAGAGCATCCGCAGATTACAAGAACTCTCCTAATCTTGGCGCTGGCGCTCTTGAGTGTTCGATTGATTTCAGTATCGTATCACTCTCCTTCGATGTTCGATGCTCGGTCTTCGGGGCTTCAGTCTTGCCACGCACCATGGGCGACAAGAGGTCTGGATTAGGCGCCGTTCCCGTGCCCCACCCTGCCACAGACAGCGAGCTGCAAAAAGAGTTTGAGCAACAACAGCTGGCCACAATTTGTGGTAAGTACCGTGCGCAACTATTTGCTATTTCTGAAAGTATTCAACTATTTCCAAGAGCGTTCGGGAAAAAATTTCCCCTTTTCTGAAGGGTAATAAATTTCAGAAGCTCAGGCGGGGGCAAAAACGAGGGGCGTGTTTGTGTGGCAGGTGTGAGGCTGCGTGTTTACCTTGCCACAAGCATAAACAAAAGCAAAAAGCGGGAGGCAGAAAATGAGTCTGCGATTTGGACTTCCTTTGGCTGCTGCTGCTGCGGCGCCAGAACGCATCTGGTGGTCTCTCTCCAGCGCTCCAGCGGTAGATCCCCCGAATATTTCGACCTGAAAAACCTGTGTGCCCCCCGCATCTCTCTCCCTCTCTCTCTGTTTCGGTGAGAAGCAACAAAAGAAACAGAAACAGATACAGATTCAGCACAGCAGCCATAAATCGACAACGGAAAATAAAATGCTGTTAATTTGTCTATCCGTCCAATCTGCGATCCGGCACTCCGACTAAAGCAATTTAATACCCGCATTTGCCCCGCATTTGCAGCGCATTTTGGGCTTCCCCCAAAAACCCACAAACAGACCGACGACCGACCAAAGCCAGGGGATCCCCAGTCCTCGAAAAAAAAAAAATAAAGCAAATAACCAAAAAAAAAAAAAAACCAAAAAGAGTACGTCCGGAGATGGTAGGCAAAGAAAGCAGCAGCAGGTGACAGAGAGAGAGACACCAAATCGAGATGCTTCTGAAGAGATTACCGCAGTGAATAGATCAAAACATGGGACAGATTAAAGATTATAATGGAAAAAATCGTATGGATCATAGATCATGGTATAGGTCTTAAGACCTCATCACTTAATGCTCAAATCACGGTATAGATTAAAGATTATAGATCGTATAGACCATAGAACATGGTATAGGTCTCAGGATGGGATGGAAAATAAAGGAATACAAAGAACTACAAGTCAATATGGTATCTGCACTAGAATAGGGAATTTTCAAAGCCAAAAAATACTTTCAAAGTGGTAAAACAATCATGAAATAGATCACAGATCTAGCAAAAGCGATTATTAAAGAACAAAGTTCGTAGATCTACCACAAAATAAACAGTTACTCAAGAACTACCAAGTGACAAGTCACGACAAGGGGAAGAGTCACACACGAAAAGAAAATAAGAACCAACGACAAACGGAAAGTGTGTTACTTTTTCACCTTGTGCAAATAATGAACAGACCAAGGAGATATATATATATATATATATTATAGTAGTATAGTAGTCCGCGACGACTGCTGTGGGGAGAACCTTGTGGGTTTGTGGGTTTCTGTCTGTGGGATCGTGTTTCGTATAGCTATTGTGTTGTGTGGCATGGAAAGATTGTCAACAAGCAACATCTGATTTACAGCTGCGATAGGAGAGCGATAGAAGAGCGATAGAAGGGGGCGACGGATGGTAGCACCCTTATCTGCTGCCAGCGACCTTCAAGACTGACCGATATTGAACCGGCCCGCATGAAGCCCACTGATCCACGACGATCCACAAAACGCGGCATGATTATCTAATCGTCCACCAAACTAAAACACAGTTATAATTGTCACCCACCGCCTACCACCCCCCCCTCTTGTCATTTAGTCATTCGGAAGTTGTGATTGCGGACTGCGAGGCGTGAATTCTAGCCCAGAGACTGTTCAAAGTTTGCGATGATTAAACTTAATTGCATATCGGAATGGGGAATGGAATACCTCATCCCCGTAGCCCGTAACCCGTCCCTTATCGACGGGCAATCGACAGTCACGCTGACACGTGGAACGCACCGCTTGGCAACCGCAACAACAACAACAACAACAACCACAGCAACAGCAACAACAACACAATGGAGGTAGAGAAAAGCGAGACAAAGCGACTCGTTTCGCAGACTTAATGCATCCAATTGCAGATAATGGAATGTTTGTTGAATTCTGCTGAAATTCGAACTAAAACCAGGATGCACAACAAAACGGTAGTACTCTCTCTCTCTCGCTGTTAGGGTATAAAAAAAGCACCCTTTGGAGTGGGGGAAAAAGTACCGGATCGCGGTTCAAATGAGGTCAACGATGACTTTTGCACGGCGCCGTGTAATTCACAGCAGCGGACAGTGGGCATATCACATTTCACTTCGACCATAGTTTGACCTTAGCCGCAGCAAATCCCCGGCAATCCCCACCATACTGATAACAGCGACAGAGGCAGCGGCAGCGACTAAGTTTGAAAGCTCTCTCTCTCTCTCGCGGTCTCTTTCTGCCAGTGGAGTGAGAGCGGAAGTGAGCGAACGGCGAGCGCGAATGATGATCGGTCGGGTTGGTCGTTGGCAATAAGTTTCATGCGATTAAAATTTTGTTTGGCATTGCTGCGTCGACGAGGGCAGAGACAGCGCGCAGCAGCGGCAGCGGCAGCAGCAGCAGCGGCGTTTCCGATTTTTTCGCGTTCGTCTATAAACACAGGTGCGCCCTTATGCTGGCCAACATTCGCGCTTGTGATACGAAAACGAAACATAACCCAAGCCAAGAGACTCTCTGCGCTATGTGAGACACCTATCCGAGCCGCACACCCAAAAAAGCAACGCCTTCGCACCACCACCAAAGTCTGACCTTCGCACCACAATCGAAATTTTTTGCACAATTCTTGCCACTGCAAAAATAACAACAACAATAACAACAACAAGCACTAAAAGAAGCAACAACAACAAAGCGAATCGAAGCGAGAAACAATCAACACAAAAAGTTCCTAAATCAAAGTCACATTTGTGCAAACAAACACACGAAAAAGTTCCTAAACAAGAGAAACGAAACGGCAAAGCAGATCCAACAGCAAGTTTAACAACAACTCTAACAGGAGAACAACAGAGCAGCGAACAGCAGACGAGCAGACGAGCAGAACAGCAGAGCAGGAGAAGCAGAGACAGCATGACAGCACTGGGATTAGTTCTGCTATCAATGATGGGTAAGTGTGTAAGCGAGATAGCGGCGAGTGGTCGTGGGAGTGAGAGTGGTAACGGCAGACAGTGAGTGGTCTTATCGGATGCCCCTGAACATCGCCATAAAACACGGTCGAGGGGCCTTATCAAGCCATTCTGCACATCTATCACACCTGCAATCAGCGTCAGTGGAGCAGAAGATACGACATATAGCAATATCGTATGCGTATACGGTGGGGGGGGGGAATGCATACATTGTACATATGTGATTTTTTTTGTTCAATTAATTACTGACATTTAACAAAATTGTCATTTACGGCTTGACAGCCAGCGTCCCCAGTGCGACGGAGTGAAATTGTTTTTGATTTTAATATGCATAATAATTTGCGCACCCTAACTTTTTGCGGCAGAGGGTCCTTCCGTTTTTGCATGTGTTTCGGCCAACATCAAAGAAGTAGCATGGCGAGTGCATGCGAACATGTTTGATCAGTGCAGAAAAAGCTCTCTGGGCAGGCAGAGAGCATCCGTCTTCGGCTGTAACATTTGACTTCTGCTCCCTTTTTTGTCTTTTTTATTTCGCTCTTTTTCTGCCGCTTTCATTGTGTTATTTTGCACTCGGTTCTTTTTTTCCATACCGTTGACTTTTGCTTTTGTTTTTGTTGTAATCGAGCGTGACTTAATTTCGCACATTCCTGCCCTCCCCGCTCGCTCTCCCAAACGAAACGATGTATTCCCGTGTACGGTTATTTGTTTAATGAGCGATGGAAGAACGGACGGACAAATGCAGCGGATGGATGGACTCCATACTCTGCAGAGCATCGTCAACATAATAATAATAATAATAATAATATTGAAATGTCTCTATTATGTGCTTTGGCTGATTAAAAACAAACAATTACCAAAGGGACTCCTTGTTTGCTCTCTCTGTCTTACTCGCTCTCCCTCTCCCTCTCTCTCTCTGTCACCGCGACTCTAATTATTTTCTGGTAATTTAAATACCTCAATTATGCGACAATTTAATCAGCAGCGAAAACGAAAAGACGGGAATGCGGCGGTGGCCGGGGGGGGCCTGATAACACGGCCCCATGGATTAATCGAAAATTATCAAAGAACTTTGCGCCTTCGCCTCGAAATTGCTTTTTGTAATGAAATGAGTGTGTGCTTCCCCCCCACCACCGCCCATTGCCAAAGCAGGGCTTTAGTTTCGGCCCCCCTCCCTCTCCTGCCACACATTTCGCGTGTGTACGCGATAGTAACATTTAATAGTGTGTAAAAGGGGGGGGATTGGAGTGGAGGGGGTGACTGAGTGTGTGGCATGTGGCAGGAGGTGTGAGGAAGACGGATAGATAGTGAGTGAGAGAGTGTGAGAGTGCCACAAAGTTTGCAACATTGATTAGGCCAACGCGAGTTTTAATGTTTACTTTATTAGTCCGCGCAATTAGGGTAACAATTAGGAAGCGGAGCGGAGGGGAGGGGAGGCGGCGGTGGTGGAACGTAGAGCCCCGGCTCTTGACGGGGCTTTTCTGTAAATATAAATGTAATTAACATGTTACACACACACACTAAAAAGTAAGCGGCATAAATTAAACAGCCAACGATTTGGCAACTCCCGCGCCCAATGCCACTCCCCCTCACACCTTCGCATCCTGCGCTTTCCTGGCTCCTTGCTTCCCGTTTCCTGCTCTGTTTATTATTCAAGCACGCGCCGCCAATGGAGGAACTCCCGGACACGATAGGATAGGTGCCAGAGAGCTTTCGCTCTCTCTACATTTTAATTAGAAACTGCCGCTATTAAGTTAGTCAAGTGCTCCCCCCCCTGCTTCACTCGCCACGCTCCTCCTCCTCCCCTTTTCCGTCTAAGTTTTCCGTATGCATATAAATGCGAGAGGCGGGGGCGTGTACGTATCCCGAAGTTTCGGCAGACGTCGGCAAACATGCCAAACTTCTATCCCCCCTCCACCCCCTCTATGACCCCTGTGTTTGCCAGCATAAAACAAATTTTGAATGAAATAGTTTTCGCATTCGGATTCGAGTCCACATTTGCATTTATGACTCACAGAGGGGTCGGAACGGATCCAAACGGAACGGAACGGAACGAAACTTCTTCGCTGCGGGGTGGTCCCCGGCAAGCCATTGATAGATGATAGCACCTGTTGCTCTTGGTCTTCCCCTCGCTGCGCGTCTGCCCCTTCTTGGCTGATGGTCGTCGTTTAATAATTTCGAAGCCATTTAACGCTTTAAGCTGAGTCATGCTGATGTAGGCCAACACTACAGCCGAAGTGGGAGTACCCTATAGCAAGTGAAAGTTTGGCAAAGCCAAGCAGGTCTTTAAAGAGATCTCCAAACAGATATACCCTCGACCATACCGTGTCTGAAAAGACATAAAAATCACCTAACAAACAACAGTTTAGCATATTTAATACGCATTTCACATGAACGAAGTGTGAATACCCTATACAAGGGGATAAAGAGAAAGTTCAATTTAGGGGGATTAATTCATTAAAGTAAATGACATTTCCTGATCATTGAAAGCACTTTGCTCTATGATTAATGATAATTAAGATACTTAATTTCAATACCTGTCAAAAGTGATATGCCTGCCCGGCACCCTGCAATTAAAATCACCCGAACCGAAGAAACGTTAGTCGTTAACATGTTCGATACACGTTGGATCTTCGGCCTGATCTTCGGCTTGATCTTCGGTCTTCGGCTGAGCGGCTGAGCGGCTGTTTGCCTGATGACGATTGCGATTGCCAATCGGAGTGGATCGGTAACTTGTTTTGCGCCTGCCTCTCTCTCTCTCTCTCTCTTAACGTAACGGGGAATTTTGTGGCTGAGATTCGTTCGGTGGAATTGGGGAGCCAGCGTGTCAGTGCATGTTCGCGCCTCTCTCCGGAACCGCAGATACCGCAGCAGACAGCGCGTGGGGGAGCAACAGCCACCCACCCACACACCCACACGGCTCATCATTTATCAATGGAATGTGAGCGATGCACGGTAGCAGCAGCAGCACCAGCAGCACCGCAGACCACACCCCCACCACATAGCACCTCCGGCCCCCGCCACTTCCCTTTGCAATTACGGCGGACAGAGTTTGGTGCGAGATTTCAACGCAAACAGCAGCCTCTGCCTGTCGGTCTATTGGAGCGTCTGCGGGTGCTTGTGTGTGTTTAAGACAAGCAAAACCTCATTAACCCAAGGTCATACCCCGCTCTCCCTCTCTCTCTCCAGGCTACACGCAGCACATGCAGCAGCCGCAGCCGAGCACCCTCGGAGCGGAGGGCGGAGCACGACTGCTCTCCCGAACGGACTGGGGCGCCCGCCTGCCCAAGTCCGTGGAACACTTCGAGGGACCCGCTCCGTACGTCATCATCCATCACTCGTACATGCCCGCCGCCTGCTTCAGCACGGCGGACTGCATGAAGAGCATGCGGGACATGCAGGACTTCCATCAGCTGGAACGCGGCTGGAACGACATCGGCTATAGCTTCGGCATCGGCGGCGACGGGATGATCTACACGGGTCGCGGCTTCAACGTGATCGGAGCCCATGCCCCCAAATACAACGATAAGAGTGTGGGCATTGTCCTCATCGGAGATTGGAGAAGTAAGATTCCTTCTTTGGGAAGAAACTACAGATTTCTAATGTACTTCTCTTTCAATCCTTAGCTGAATTGCCGCCCAAGCAGATGCTGGATGCTGCCAAGAACCTGATCGCCTTCGGCCTGTTCAAGGGGTACATCGATCCCGCCTACAAGCTGCTGGGACACAAGCAGGTGCGCGACACCGAGTGTCCGGGCGGACGACTCTTCCAGGAGATCTCCACGTGGCCGCACTTCAACAATGGCATCCGATTCAACGCCACGACGGAGCAGCCACCACAGGTCCAAGCACAGCCCCAACCCAAGGCTCTGCCTGTGGTCCCCAAGGTCTAGTTTAGCTCATCCGTAATCCTAAGCGCCACACGAGCTCTCGCCTCCCCCCGCTCAATGCCAAGGAGTTCATTCAGTATTCATTAGATGTCTCTCTGCGAACATTTCACAAATAAAGCAATTTCTAGATGATAACACTTAGCCGAAACTCACGCCACGCCGCACACCCCCACCCACCCCCCTTATCTCCCCATGCCATCTGTCAAATCGAATGGCAATTAATTTGTGTCAAATTCGATTTGGATGGCACAAGTTTTTGCCCGGGACGACGACGAGGCGATGAAATAGTCGTAGACCCCGAGGGTCGGCCTGTGATTGGCCGCCGCCAAAATTGGAGGGGGGGGACAAAAACGGTGACGGCAACTTCTGCCACCGAAACGAGGGTACAAACAATTCAATTAATTATTAAAGCCCCAGGGGAAAGGCACATATTCAAATTTTCGCCTCTAAATCGTGGCTTTTTGTTTCCTGTTTTTGAAAGCCGATGAGCATAAATGTTGCATACTTTTTGGCTGCAGCAAAACAAATATTCACTGCATACACAAAGGCCGACAGTTTAAATTTGAATTTCGCGGCAAAGATCAGTACGGGTAGTTCCTGAAACAGACACATGCTGATCAGAGGCGCCAGTGAGCCTTGAGATTGTAATGTAAACATCAGGAAGAAGGTTTAGCTGGTTTAATCTGAATATCTCAACTGTTTGCCATTCAATCCGTGCCAACTATGTGCGAATCGATAGATAATGAATGCATACGTGTGAAAAGTGAATCTGCAACAGTCACGCCTAGCCCTAGTCCAATCGATATGCGATCAATGAGAGACTATAAATACAATCACGCACCCGCCGACCATTGCACGGCTCCCTGCAGAAATGTCAACCGTTTCCGAGTGATTGTGATTCTGATTCTGATTCCGATTCTGATTCGAGCAGCCGCCACACATCCACACAATGTAAATATTGCAAGCAAATCAGAGAGAATCATCGAAGATCCATCAGCATCGCCTCGCACGCATCCAGAGCACAGAAACAGCAACAGAATCACTAATGGGTTTGGATTTTCTAGACGAGTGGTTTCTATCACAGGGTAAGACGCCTCTCCCCCCCAGCCCCCGCACGGCCCTTGCCCTACCCCCCCATTCTCCCCCCCCCCACCCGCACCGAAATTAGCTGCGACACCCACGCGACCCACGCGAGGAACTTGCGTAACTTCAGAGTCCGATAGGAGGCGTTAATGGGAGTGGACTGGGTGGATGGGGGCGGGCATCCTTGAAGTGGGCCACAGATATCGGGTTATTAATAATACCATGCGGATTCCATTGAACTGAGGGGCAGCTGTGGCTGTGGCTGTGGCGCTGCACCTGCCATAAGGTCAATTGGACCCCACTCTCTCTCTCTCTCTCTCTCTCACTCTCTGGCCACTCTTTCGCTCTCCAAATGAAAACCGATGCTAAAAATATTCTTCCTCTGTCGGTCAACAAAATTTTCATTTCATTATGCTTTTCACCGAACAAGAGAGACAGACAGACAGACAGACAGAGAGAGAGAGGGAGAGAGAGCAGCAACCAGCAGAGAGGAAAATCGGTGAAATTTTTTTTGAATTTTTCAGGCATTTTCGGCCTGCTTGGAAAATATATGAATTTAGTTTTTGAAACGCCGTCCATAGGCGCTGCTGTTGCCTCCTCTGCGTTTCGGGCCAAAAGCAAAACCACTTCGTTACCGTGTATATGTATTTGTGCGTGTGTGTTTGTGTGTGTGTGCGTTTAATTTGCGGTTGTGGTTGTGTGGGTGTCGGTGGCGGTGTCGGTGTTCGACCCATCGAAACCGCTTTGATACTATATTTCCAACAAAAACTGCATCAACATCGGACGAACGAGCCAATTAATACACATTGAAAATATATCGAATAATACATACATATATCCAAAAAATATAGCCACGAATCGGTGCATATATGTACATATAGGGGTTGCAAATGCGCAGAAAGTGTCACTGCCTCCTCCTCCTCCGCCGCCGTCGATGGCCTCCGAGAATTGATCCCATAAATCTCTGGACAGCAGAATCATGAATGGTGTTCCCAAAAATAAATATATGCATAGATATATCTGTATATATGTATATGCAATGGCCCAAAGAGCGGTGTATTTTTAAACTATTTGTTGACAAGAGCGGCGGCTCCCCCGCCGCCTCCTCCCCTCTTTTCCCTCTGCTAACGCTGCAATTTTCCCCCAGTTAACAATGTTAATTGAAAATTCGGGATTTTTTCTGTCCCTCCATCCGCCCTCTCGCCACTCCAGTCCCTCTGCCTTGATGATGGAATATTCCTAAGTATAATTTTTATTTGCATGTCATGTTTAATTAACGCCTCCATAGAGAGGCAAAGGGGCAAAGGGGCAGAGGAGGGGAGCCGCACCAGAAAGCGGCCAAAAATTTGCAATCGTCAAAGAAAAACAAAAAAAAAAAAAAAGAGTGAAAAAAAAGCAGAAATTGAAATGAATATGGAGGATAGAGGATGGATGGCCAGGGGGTGGGAGGGAGGTAGGCAATCCAGTGAACAGCCATGGAAATGGCAATGGAATGAAACAAATTCGGATTTCATTCGTACCCCTTTCCCGCCCTCCTCCTCCGCACACACTCGCCTCTCCCTCTCTCTCTCTCTCTCTCTTTTTTTTGTAGAAGCAAAAAGAAAGCGCCAGAGATGTGTTTCCTTTTATTCTTTTCGATTTTATGCCTCTCTTTCACTCTCTCTGAGAGCAATCATCTCACTCGCTCTGGCCGCGTCTCTCTCTTGTTCTCTTTTTTTGCTTTCTTTGGCGCTTTTGACGCTGGCTGCCTGTCTGGCTGTCTGGCACAAAGAACCTAAAATTAAATATTTTCGCCGTTTACATATCGCAGAGGAGGCAGTGGCTGTGGCAGAGCAAATCGTTTTGTTGTTTTTTTTGCTATTCCCGTTTCACTTGCTGCTGCTGCTGCTGCCGCTGCTGCCGCTGCTGTTGCTGTTTATTGGAGTGCATATGCATGCGTGTGTGTGTGTGTGTGTGTGTGTGCATTCACACACGCACAGGGCAAGAGCATATCTAGGCAGTCGACTGGACACACTCTGATACGGTGAAGGCTCTACGGAGAGGACAGTCCCCGCCACCGTACAGATCACTCTCCGCCAGGAGAGCCTCCACTGTTAGCAGTCGACTGGCCACACCCGGCAAGGGCTCTCTCTGGAAGGGAACATCCCGCTGCAACAATAGCTGGATCTCCCCACTGTGATTGCATATCCAAACAGTCGACTGGACAAACAGTAAAGGTTCGCACTGGATGGAGACATCTCCAGGCACTGTCCGGACTCGTTTGCATAGCCCCTGCCTTCCACCTTATCTGGGATGTCCAGGCAGACGCCTTGGCTACAGTAGAGTCCAGGTGCTGTTGCGCGAAAGAGTGTTGGAAGGTGTCTGATTAGTTGAGCCTTCACTTTGCAGTGCCCTAAGCAGTACACCAAGCAGTGCCCTAAGCAGTGTGAGCTACAGTCTAGGCCCGTGCTGTGGTGACACTGTCTCTGGATGAAGGCCTCTCCGCCTGCAGAGGCTTTACTGTGTGTGCCAAAGCATTCCATGCCATTTCTCTCCTCTCCTCCCAGTTTGGGATGCGTTGATGCATGTGTGTCCCTGTCCCTGTCCGTGTCCCCGACCATGCCAGTGAGTCCGTGTGTCCCTGGGTGTACTCTGGCTATGACTATGACACAAAGGCCTACATTCTGTCTGTCTGTCTGTCTGTCTGTCTGTCGGCAACAGCAACAACAAAGCAAAAGCAACAGCAAAAGCAAAAGCAAGAAAAAGCTAATGAGCGCATTCATTTAAAAATAACATTGAAATGAAACATTCCCAAATATACAACGAATTTGAATTGGACTGAAAATATCCCAAACAGCTGTTGCCCATCGTCGGCACCGGACCGCGAATAAATAGCACGGGACGGGGCACAAAATCTAATAGAAAACAATACTAGGAAAAACTGAAAGAAAAAACGAACCGAATTATCAAAAGAAAAATAGAAATCCGCGAGAGAACGAACGCAAAACAAAAAAAAATACAACGAAAATCTGAATCTGAATGAAAGAACTTTTTGGACAAGTCGTCGCGACGCTCCCTCGACGTCGGTGCTAATGTGCAAAGTTTTGTGTTTTCATCAGCAGGAAAAACGGGAAAACGGGAAAACAGCGCAGGAATTTACGGAAAAATTATTTAAAAAGTGTGTGCAAATAGACGGCGACGACAAGTGGGCAGTCCCCTCTGGAGAATTAACGGTAGAGCGAGCGGCGGGAAAACAACAGTAAAAGCAAGCAGCAGGCCAAGCAGTACAACAGGAGGAGGAGGAGACAGCCCAGCAAGCAGTAGCAATGCCGTTTGTGACGCCCCGTACGGGGACAAGCAGTGCTAACAACAGTGCGGGACGCACCACATTCCGCCCGCCGTGGGTGAAGGATGACGCCGCCGCCTCAGCCTCCAGTGCCGCCACCACAAAGCCCACGACCACGCCCTGGGCTAAGAAGACAGCGGCAGCCGCTGCCGCCAAGGAGAACGGTGACAAATCCGCTCCAGCTGCGGCCACAGCGACAACGACAGCGGCCAACAGCAAGGCCAAGGCGACTCCGGCCGTGACGACCGCGAAGAAGACGACGACAACCCCCGCGGAGCCGGCTAAAAAAGTGCCTGAGCCCGTCAAGAAATCCTCAGCCACGACGACAGCAGCAGCAGCAGCCAAGAAAACTGCGAATGCGAATGCGGAGCCCGTGAACAGCAAGAAGGCCCCGGAGCCAGTCAAGAAGGCGGCTCCCACTGCGGTGACCAAGAAGCCAGCGGCAGCGAAGAAGAAGGAGCCAACTCCACCACCCGAATCCTCTTCGGAGGAAGAGGAGAGCGAGGAGGAGGAGACTGAAGAGGAGACCGAATCCGAGGAAGAGGAGACCGAGGAAGAGACCGAATCCGAGGAGGAGGAGGACGACGATGACGACGACGACACCACCGTGGACGAAAAGGTGCCCGAGCACGTGAAGAAGGCCGCCCAGCTGCGTCCGACGACCGTCAACAAGAAGCCGGAGCCGGAAAGTGAGTTGAAACAGCGTTTCACCCTAGAGAAACCCAAATTGCGGAGCGTAGCGGTGGTGAAGCGGGACAAGTCGATGAAGAAGGTGCCCGCCGAGGCCGAGGACGATGAGGCCGAGGAGGGGGAGACGGAGGAGGAACGCGAGCGTCGGCTACGCTTCAAGCTGGAGAAGCCGAAGCTGCGGCACGTGAAGCGCGAGGAGAAGCCGCTGCCGAGCAAGAGCACCGACGATCTGGCCAAGATCCGGCCAGTGCTGAAGAAGGTACCCAAGATCGATGAGCTCCTCAAGGAGCCCAAGGAGGAGCCCAAGCCCGAGTTCAAGACCAAGACCCTGCGGAAAGCCCCGTCCATAAAGCGCGAGCAGAGCATCAAGAATGGTAAGTGCCACAGATCCGATTCCGCTTCCGATCCGAACCGATCCCAAGCGGAGAGACCTGGAAGGTGGTCGTCTAACCCGATGCCCAAATGCCAACTGCCAAATGGAAGATTAACCGATTAACCACTGCGAATGGATCGACTACAATCCGCTACCAACCGCTGTAAAATATTGCTCAAGCTTTTCTAATCTTTAATTTTTAACCAGGTGATGATTGGGGGGACTGGGGTACTGAGGGGATTGAATGTGGGGGGAAATGCAGAGGAAAATGCTCTTTCTCTTGCGCATCTTTGTATCTTTTATATGTGGCAAAAGGCAAGGCCAATAACCGTCACAGCGACAAAAAGGCAAATAAAGCGTCAACATGGCGTATGAGTGATATGTGCAGCAGAATTGCTCATTCGAGATGGTAGCGTGAGCCACTGGGGATAGGGATGGGAGCGTGATAGAGGCTAGCGGGGGTCGAAGGCATAGTAGAAGCGGGAGATCAGCTGATGAAAGTTTCTTGGTAGAATAAAAAGTACAAATGCTACAAACAGGGACCCTTGTCCTCTCTATCCTTCAGTTTTACCACACATATCCCTGCTACAGGAACTATCGGTCCCCAGACCAAGGGGGATTGCCCATCTCTAGTCCCGCTGTACCCATTCCTGTCTCTCCTCTCTTTCAACCTGCACTGTGATTGCTCATTTATACCTAAAGAAAAAAAATATACAAAAAAATACGTATACGACGTGTCTGTCTATATGGATATGCAGGAGCAGAAGAACAGTACAGAGGACAGAGTACAGAGTACAGAGAGTACAGTCATATATCGTACGTATTTGCACAGGAGGAATATATATCAGCTCGAAATGAGTGTGTAAAAAAATATTTCATCAAAATGTTTCGGCCAAACAAAAACCACAAAGCGCATATAGCAGTGTGGCAGAGTGGCAGAGGTAGGGGCAGGTGCGGGGTGTGTGGGTGCAGCAGGAAAAACAAGGCCATAAAGCAATATAAATATCATTTTTTATTTATTAAATTTTAGTGAGTGTTGTGCATTGAGCCGAAAGAGGCGCAAAGTGTTTTTCCCTGCAAAATTTCGGTCGAGTTTATATTTCTGTTTGTGTTTTCCGAGAGGGCAGGATCCGATCCGATCCATACGTCCACCCATCCACCCATCCAGCCATTCCCCTGGCAGTAGAGGTATTTTCATTTTCTAATTCCGTATTTGTTGCCACACAACACACTCGACTCCTCCAGCAAGGCTCAGAATCAGGTCGTAATTTTCTAATGGCATTTCTGGCCGCGAGGCTGGCCTGGCCTGGCCTGGGAAAAAACAGGATCCGGCGACAGAAAAGACAAAGATGTTGCATAAGTATGCTGTCACCTGGCCTCAAAATTGAAATTGAATTGCACAGAGTCCCCAGGCCCAGGCCGAGGCCGAGGACATGCCAGGCCATGTCCCAAGGTGTCCCTCGGGGGGGAAAGACAACTAAAATGAAGTGAAAAGCTCGTTAGCCTTAAGCGTGGTGCCGTGGCAGTGGCAGTGGCAGGGTCTTGGGGAAAGGTTACGTGTGAGGCAGTTAACTTTTCTTTGTCCCCCCGTCCTAATCAGTGGGCAATAACGTGACCGCAAATGCGTCCTAATCTTGACCGACAAACAAAGGAATCCAGCAGCAGCAGGAGGAGGGTCCTCGTTCTGCTTGTGGGTCGCCAAAAATGAAGCACCGCCTTGTCCTTTAAAGCTGTCACCCCATCGACCATGGAAAAAAAAGGCAGAGCCGAAGGAAAAAAAAAACGAAAAAGAAGGCAAAACATTTATTTAATGTGTTCGGATGAGGTCCTTCCCCAAAAAGGGGCCCGGATCCAGTGGGAGTGGGGGTGGGGTCGCTGGGGCCGATTTGAGTGGAGTTTTTTTTCTGCTCTTTTTTTATGGCCTAAGCAAAATTCATGATTATTGCTCATTCTGTCAAAACTACAACATAAAATGGAATGCTTTAAAGCCAGATGAGGAATGGTAAAGGAGGAGCAGGGCGCGGTCGAGTCGTTGCTTGCTGCTTCAAGGACCTCCCACAAACTATCGGACGTCGGAGTCGAAATTGGTACTGTGTCTCCGAGGGGGGTGGGGGGGAGGGTGCTGGCAACGGAAAGCTGCCAAAGATATATGGCAATGTGCTTGATAGAGTCTAACTAAATGCCCCATTTATATTCAAATATCCGCCACTAAAAAACAAAACGAAATAAAAGACGACGGTGGCCGCAAAGCAGGTCCCCTCCCCTCCTGTCCATCGAGGGGTGGTGTGGAGTCTTCATCCAAAAACAAAACAGAAAAGAAAACAAAAAGGACAACAAATATTTTCTTTTATTTAAATGAACCTCATCTGTATGTATGCGTGTGTAGATGCGAGATACTTTCCTTCTGGAGCAGTCTTTCGGGTCCTTCCAGCCCGGTTCCCTTTCCATTTTGTGGGTGGGTCAGGCGGGGGGGCCCTCTGCTGTCATTAGAAATGTCGACTTTCAATAGGTGAGGCTTTCCCCCTCTCGCTCCCACTTGCTCCCTGTGTGTCCCTTTTTCCAACGAAGCCTTAAAGATGATTAGGCTCTTTCGAATGGCCAAAATGACGTCAAAGGAAATCGTTCAAAGCACACATAAACACACACACACACACATCCATATTTATTCTACACGAGTATTGGTATATGAATTGGCCTTTAGCTGTTGGCCATAATTACACTGGGCGACAATGAAATGCTCGACTGAATAATGCGATTGGAAATTATATCCAAATTGAAAATGTGACGAGGGAGAGCTTAGACTCTAATTAAAACTAAGGGCCAGAAGCCTTAGAGGTGTGTCTCGGAAGCGTTGAAGGTGTGAATAAGGGTTCCATGTAAGGTGTTGTATGGACAGGAGTGTCCCCGGAAGGGCTCTGTTTCCCTCTGCCCACAGAAGGCCATCAAAAACAGTTATATGCTTGCACCCAAAATTGGTTGAAAAAAGTTAAGCAGGGAGTAAATTCTTTCATTTATTCGCAAGTTTTTCCTTATAGCCATTCTGGGTTTAGGGGTTGTATCCTTTAAAGCGATGGCTCTATCAAAAACGCTAATCATACGAGGCGGCGACGATCTCTCCCGCCCCTCGGTGGGAGCTCTCTCTCTGTGAGATATATGGCCTGGCTGAGCGGTGCTCCATCATCGTGCCGCAGTGGAGAGACAATGAAGTGAAGCTGCAAGCTGGAAAGTCACTCATCGGAGGAGTCCATGACTCTCCACGCACACCCCCTCTGCGCCTCTGTTGGGGCACCAGCCCAGTTACAGTTTTATCCAGAGGAGTAGCAGTACCCATTCCCCTTCCCATTCCCCCTCCAGTGTGCCCCCGTTCCCAGCGTGATTCAATGACAACGGCAACATTTGTGCATGCATAGAATATTCTGATGATGATAGCACAATGGCTGGCAGGAGGCAGGAGGCGGGAGCAGGAGTTCCTCCCAACCAGGAGGCAGCCCTGAGAGTGAGCTGGCAAAATTTATGTTTACATACCCTACCCCCCCTCCCGCCATTCATTGTAAGTGCGGGCTTTGCGGTATATTAAGTGGGTAGCATCATCTCGGAGATGGTAGTACCCTCAACCACCCCCCCAACCCCCTACCAATCTCCCCTCTGCCTTCTGCCTTGGCTTTTTATTTAAATAAGAAATAATTTTGTCGACATGAATGAATGAAGACTTTTATCTGCCTGGGTCACCCTTCCGCCCTTCAACCACAAACCCCAAAAGACATCCCCACCTCCCCCTCTCTCACTCTCTTTCGGAAAAAGAAAAAGAGAGCTGCTTTTGTTTTCCTTCTTTCGTTTCGTTTCGTTTTGCTTCCACTTTTGTTTGCCTCTGATTTAGGATAACTGCTGCCTGCTGCCTGCTGGCAACGTGGCAGGGACACAGCGAGGACTCCCTCGAAGACAGACAGACAGGGGGAGAGGGAGTGTGAGAGGCAGGGTGGGGGATGGTATGGTCCATAAATTACCAAACTAAACGCGTCCTCAATTGGCTGTCCAAAAGTTGACCACGTATTTTAATCAGTGCTACCATTTAGGGAGCAGTTGTTCCTCCGAAGGAGTTCATTAACATGCAGACACGCCAGGGGGGAGGCAGGAGTGGGAGCATCCCAGCTAGACAATAATCAAGTTTCTCTTTTACACTGATTTCATTCAGCGAAGGTAACACGAGTTTGGATTAGTTTCTTACCAGGTGCAGGAGCAGGAGTCTGCGAGGAGTCTGCGAGGAGTCTGTGCGGATAGGTAGCTGGGTACGTGGCCAGACACTGAGCAACTAATGCACCGCCGTGGCAACTGGCAGCGAACCACTTAAAGATTAAGTGCAGAGCCAGCGAGGCGCAAACCAAAGGCAAAGTCGAGGCCAAAGCCAAAACCGAGTAAAAGGGAAAGGAGCAACACCGAGGAGAGCGGATAGCGGAGAGCGGGCGGGCTGGGAGCTCAGACAAAGGATAATGCGGTGGCTGGATGCCTGAGTGGTTCGGGGGTGGGTGGTTGGGTGGGTGGTCCTCCCCCACCTCTCACACGGAGGGTTCATTCAAACAAAGCTAATTAACAGATTTGTCAGCTTTTCATCACTTGGCGGCGGCTTCTCTTCTCTTCTCTGCCTCTCTCCCAGAGGGCAAGCTCTGTTGTTTGACTTTTGCAATTTTTTTTTAAACAGCAACAAAAACAACAAACAACAGCAGAGAGAGCAGCGTGGAGCAGAGGAGCAGGGGGTGCAGGGGGAGTGTAAGCGAGACAAACAGACAGCAGCAAAACGTAAAGAATGCAAAGTATTCGATAAACAACAACACAGCGTGTGAGTGTGTTAGACAGAGAGGGAGAGGGAGAGAGAGAGGCAGGGAGAGAGAGAGAGGAAGAGTGCCTGAGCAGAGTGAGTGAGAGTGAGGTTATGTAGAGAGCTGGAGCTGTGGAAAAAAATCGAAACTGGAAAAAGTTTTTCAATTGTTAATTACGAGGCCAGAGGGAGAGGTAAAAGGCAGAGCAAAGGAGAGGTAAAAGCAGGAGGGAGGAAGCGGCAGAGCCGGAGGTAGAGGTAGAGGCAGAGGTGACCTCCAACAAGAGAGCATGGGAGATTGTTAGGCCAACAATTTAAGCGGAAATTTATTAGAAACAGCTTGCCGGAGGTGTACTCCCACTCCCTACTGCCCCTACTGCCCCTCCTGCTGCTGTCCAGACTAATTGGCCTCGTTAACAGGGCTCCAACATACCCCCAGACCCATGGCCATAGCCAGGCTCCAGCGCACACGATGGAGTAAACGAATCGAAGAAGCGTAGGACAGGACTTTAAACTAACTAAAACCCAAAGAGAGCAGCAATGCGGGGGCTGCCGAGTGGGTGGCGGATTCGACCAAGGAAAAGTCCGGACAAAGTAAAAAATGCAATCAAAGTTTTGCTGCCGCCTGCTGCCCCTTTTCGTACGAATTGAATGGTGTTAAGGCAATAAAACACCATCAAAGCCAGGCACAGGCAGAGGCAGCGGCACAGGCAGAGGCTCTACCAACTTTTCAATCTCTGCTGCAACTTCCGACAGAGACACAGAGACACTGAGAGAGGGAGAGAGGGAGAGGGAGAGACAGAGGGCATGCCATGTGTCTGTGTGAGAGCCACTCTCATACGCCAATTGATATATACGGCCCGGCCCTGTGCCGGAAACTTTGAACAAACATCCACCCACCAGTGGAAGGGAGGGGGAAAAGAGGGATGGAATGGGATGGGAAGGGGGATGGGGATCCAAGCAAACAAACAAACAACTGACACAAATTGCAAACTCATTAAATTAAAATTATATTTAATAACCGCGAGTGCACGCAGCGAGCGCCAGGCGGCGATCTGCTCTAATGCCCCACAGCCGAAACAACATCCAGCTCAGCTCAGCCATCCAGCCATTCCATTCCTCTACATTCCCTTACATTCGATGCCCCCAAGGCTAACTCCTGCCCCACCCGCACGCCACTGTGCGCCTCTGTCTATTGCAGTTCCCGCCCCACCGCCACTGCCCTCGCTGGTGCCCAAGGCCCCGCCACCACCGCCCCCGCCACTGGCCCCGGGCGAGAAGCGAGTGCTCTCCAGCACGCAGAAGGAGAACCTCGAGAAGCTGAGGTAAGTCTGGAATCGGGAGGAGGGATGACCATCTCTTACGGCTTTTCCTGTTTTCGGTTCACAGAACACGGCCCAGAAGGCGCCCGGACTGGTCCGAGATGATGAAGGAGGTGGAGAGCGGCAAGAAGCTGCGCCATGTGGCGTGCAACGATAGGTAAGTGATTCAGGAGCGACTCCTAGACTCCTCCTGCTGTCTGGCACTTGATTAAGAGACTGCCTGCTACCCCACTGCAGATCTCAGCCCATACTGACATGCAAGTCGATAACCAAAGTGGACGAAAAATTCATCTACGAGACGGAGAAGGACAACTCGCACAACAAGCTGCTGCAGCAGATCCAGGGCGGCATCAAGCTGAAGCCCACAAGGACCAACGATCGCAGCAAGCCCGTGCTGGACGGCCTGCGCAAGTTCCGCCGCCAGATGACCATCGAGGAGCAGCTGCAAAAGTCCCAGTCGAAGGTCAACATGCTCTGCGAGGCACCCAGCAACCATGCCCTCGGACCGAACAGTGCCAGCGCCCTGGGGGCGGGCAGATCGCGGGCCAGCATCGCCTCGGCCATGTCCATCGATGAGGAGAGCCCCGACGAGCTGGACGACATCGACAAGATCCGCGACGACCTGCAGAGCACCAAGCAGATGCTGGCCCTCGAGCTGCGCAACCGGGAGGCCCAGGAGCGCGAAAACAAGAAGCTGCTGGCCAAGATCCGCACTCTGGAGACGGAACTGGAGCGGGAGAAGTCGCGCGAGAAGAACCTCGAGTACGGCTCCAATGTGATCGTGGCCACCATGGACCCCACGCCCACCGCAGAGCAGACGTACGTGAATTCGCTGAAGAGCGAGGTGGAGGATGCCCGCAAGGTGTCCAAGGAGGTGGAGAAGAACTACCAGAGTACCAGCGAGCTGCTGGTGGAGGCCAAGACGGAGATCGAGGAGCAGCGGCGACAGATCCAGCTCCTCGAACGGAAGCTAGCAGCGGCTCTCCAGGTCAGTGGGTGTTTGGGATTACATGGGTTTGGGTATCTGGAAAGATGGAGCGTTGCTCGAAGTGTTGTCAGTTGTCAGAGAGGGAAGCAGTGGGGGTAGTGGGGTCCGTAACCCATCTGTCCATCCGCCATCTTCCTCACAGGTTCTCCTCCGCACATTTTCAGCGTTTCCGGCGCAGAGAGTAGACGAGAGAAGCTAACGAAGCCAACGCAATTAGTAGCCCCGATTAATTAGTCCCCGATTAGTAGTTTGTAAATAGTTGTCCCTAGTAGCGACATAGTAGTTGCCATGGAAACGAAACGAAACGAAACAAAACAGATCAGATCAGCTGACAACACTTTCTACACACGCACACATCTGGGGATGGGAATAGGGATGGGGCCAAACGCCACTGCCACTGCACAGCACTACTCAACACTAAACACCAGAACACACAGAAATGTTAAGTTAAGGATCATCGCATGCCGATCCCCAGACCAAGACTCCATGACTCCAAGACACGCCCCGCTTTCGCCTCACCATCAAATTGCAGCAGCCACTAACCAGATTAACCAATTGAACGCTCTCTTGCAAGGGCTGTGCGACACCAAGTAACACGACACGACCGCACATTAGTAAATGCTTTGCTTTTGACGACGACGACGACGATGACGACTACTACGACCATTACTATGCCGGCAAGCACGCGCCGCACCAGGTAAAGCCACGCACCAGCCGCGAAGGAGATTAATAATCGATGAAATTCTGATTTGTTTTGTGCGGCGATCCGCAGGGTGGCGGCATGCTGGACGGCTCCAGGCGGTCGAGCGATGCCAATTTCGGGCGCGACAGCTCACCGGAACTGGAGCTGGAGGTGAGCGAAAGCGATCCGGACGAGCCAGAGGAGAAGAAGACGGAGCGCAGGGAGAAGCGCGTGGGCAAGGAGCTGAAGGTGCTGCGCAGCAAGCTCACCAAGGTGAAGGTCAAGGAGGAGGCGGCCAAGAAGGAGAAGGATGTGCTCAAGCAGGCCATGAAGAAGAACCAGGTGATCCTCAAGTGAGTTTCCTTCTGCAATCCGCTTGAAGGGCAGCCGCTAAAGAATGTCCCTTTGTCCGCAGGGAGGAGAACAAGAAGTTCAAGAAGCTGGAGAAGGAGGTGCAGAAGATGGCCGCCTCGATGAAGCTGGACGAGGACGATGTCGATGGCGAGGACAAGGAGGATGAAGAGGAAGCCGAGGAGGAGCACGAGAGCGAGGAGGATGAGGAGTCCGACGATGAGTCTGAGGAATCCGAGTCGGGCGAGAGCGAGGCGGAGACGGGCAGCGAGTCCGAACCAGAGGTGGGTCCCTTCTTAATTGCATCCTTTTACGGCACTCACCTGCTTTCTTCCTTCCTTCCTTCCTTCCTTCCCGCGTAGGACGCGACCAACTCTGCGAAGAAGGCGAACGTGGAGCCGCGTCTGAAGAAGCACGAGAGTCGCTTCGCGGCGATGAAGAAGTGCAACGTGCTGCTGCAAGCGAACGTCGACAATTTGCAGGACCAAATTGTGCAAGTGCGCCACCGGGCCACCAATCTGCAGGACGAGCTGGACGCGGTGATTGCGGATCTGGGCTTCTAGGGCGGGTGGTCTACACCAACCACGGGGAATGTACAATGTGTGTTTCTGTTTTCTTTTCTGTTTGCTTGTTCTGTTCCTTCTTTTTTAGGCTTTTAACTTTAAACAAAATAAATACAGATTTTGCCAGGTGACGACTAGTGTTGGGCAGCGACAGAACCGGCACGCTAACAGCACCGGCTCTGTTTACTGTTAGCCAACAGCACGCTGCGAGCTGTTGCGTGCGCTCTAGAAAAAAATCGAATTCAAAAGCGAAATTTGAATTGTTTGAGATTTGAAAAGTGCAGAATAGAAGGAAAGGAAGAACATTTAAACAGTTGCGATTAATTCATAAGTTGTATTTATTATTGTATTTAAAGCATGTATAACAATGTACAAAACAACAAATCAGCGAATTGGCTAAACTAAAACACACACTATGAGTATTTCAATATGGAAACGTATGGGTATCACGAGCACCGCACCTCCTCCTCCTCCAACTCAGAAAACTGCCTAGGGATACGGCTATTTGAATAAACTATGCTACGCTGAGCCTCTTGGATATGCTAAGTCTACGGTGTATGAACTGGTGGAGCATCATTCCGTTCCGTTCCGTATGCTCCGTATGCTATTTGATTGTGTAGTACTCCGATGTACGACGTGTGAACGATGTGACTAGACGTTAATCGGGAGAAACCACGGCGTGTCCTGCCTCTGAGCGACCTGCCCCTTCTGTCTATTCGAGTAGGATGAGCCGCAGCCGCTTGCGCAGCGTCGACTCCCGCGGCTGGGTCATGGCCCACTTCTTCAGGGCCGTGAGTATGACCGAACTGATCACCATGAGTGCCCCGAACAGTGAGTATCCATTGGGGGCCTCGCCGAAGAATATCATCTGCCAGATGAAGGCGAACACGATGTCGGCGCACCGGGCGATGGCAACTGGCCCGGCCTGCTCGATCTGCAGGGAGAGGGTGAGCAGGATTTGGCCGAGGAAGCTGAAGATGCCGAGCACGAGGACAAGCCAGCGGTCACGGCCGCAGCTGGGCCAGCAGACGGCTCCGATGGAGGCGCACACGACTAGCGTGTACACGAGGGCAGTGGCTCCGAAGTTGGTCATGATTACGGAGAAGTGCAGCTTCTTGAGCGCCCGCAGTAGGATGTAGACGTTCGCCCCAAACAGGGTGGACGAGAAGGCGGCCACCGGTCCCCAGATGTCGTATGGCCTGTCCGCCAGCTGCTCCCCATCCGGCGGAGGCGCCGTGTCGCCGAACAAAAAGGGCGGCCGAGTGATGAGCACGACGCCGACCAGTGTTATGTTGATTGTGATCACATTGAACATGGTGCAGGGCTCCTTGAGGAAGGCGCGCGCGAAGATGGCCACGAACACGGGCGTGGAGAAGATGATGACGCTGGCATCGGCCAGCGGCATGTGCCGGAAGGCATAGAAGCTGAGCATCAGGCCTGTGGTTCCCATGAAGCAGCGCATCAGCAGGATGACGCGCGTACCCTGCGGAAAAACTGGTTGGCGGGTGTATATGAGGATGGGAATGGTCGGCAGCAGCACCCCCACAAAGCGGAATGCCGCCAGTTCCATGGGATTGACGTCCACCAGTCCCTTGACGATCACAGAGCACAGCGAGAAGAAGAGCGACGACAGCGTGGCCAGGATAATGCCCAAATACGGACAGTTGACGCGCGTCTTCAGCCTCTCCAGCCAGCGATTCGATACGTCCGCCGTGTGGGGTCCCTCCTGGAACTGGTGCAGCTCCAAATTTTCCGTCATTTCCCGGCTTTCTTTGGCAGTCGTTCGAAATATTCTGATATGTGGTCCTGCGGTGCTGCGGCTACCCCACCACCCAGCAGCAGTGAAAAATCGATTCCGTTACAGAACCTAGTGTGGTAGGTATTCTCTTCAGCCGCGCCGCTCTTCCGTCTGCTGAGGCCTTTGCTCGGGCACTTCACTTCCACATGGCTTCTCCGGTCGTGTCTCACTTGCTGTTATTCATTATTTAATTTAGTCTTAAATTTAACGCACATTTCTTCATTGTTTTTTCCGTTTATTTTCAGTGTGACCGCGGATTTATTGAATCGAGTATATATGTGCAGCAGAGTGACCGTGCTGGCTAAAATAACGATATATCGTTATAGCTAGTGGTGGGCTTTTGAACGAAAACAAATGAAAACAATGAACGTTGAAAACACAAAAAAAGTTGCTAGTGAAATTATATATAAGGTGACGTATCTACCACACGAGGTCCTTAAAATTGTGCAATTCTTGTTAAAAATTGATTAGTTTATCAGATAAAATTATGTGGTCAGTGGGTGGGGTCTTGGTTAGCTAGTAATTTTAGGCGGAATATCAAAATTGACGAATATGTTATGTTTTCGATGTTTTTGCTATGTATTTTTATGTTATGTTCGCAACATCATTGCAACATTTTCAGCATCATCGCAATAACATCGACAATCACTTACGTATTTTACCGTTGGCAGCATTAATTTGTATGGGCCAGCAACATGTTCAGCGAAATGAGCGACAATGTCACGCAACATGGAGCAACATGGACACGGAATGAGCAACATTCTGCATACCACTTGGAAAAAGTTATGATAGAATTAAGGAAATGTTTGTCATCTCTCCCATGAATGCAGAAAATATCTCAACGAAATATTGTAGTTAATGATCCTCTTACAGAGAGCTAACCATAAAAGTACTATATCGAGATCGGGATCGCGATATCTATACAGGAAAAAAATCAATTGAATGAACATATAAAAAAAAATGTTGATCTGTGAAAAGACATTATTAATTACGTTTTAAAGCAGCTTTAAAAACACAATTTCAATATCAATTAAAGAAAAAAGGGTATCCAAATGTCCACACCACCGGTTGACAGGCAACAAGTGACATTCGACTCTCACTTACGTTCCACTCTCACTTACGTACTGCGGTTGTTTGAAAAGTACCTTGTGACTACTGTGCTTTTAATGACACTCGGGATGCGCACAGGGAATTCGGGGTATACAACCGTGGGCCGTATCCGATAGTATCGGCTCTAAATGAAATGATCATTTTATATCGATACGTGCGTATCGATAGTTATATAGCCCTTCGAAAGGTGTGGTCAACACCCAAAAACAGCCAAGGGAAATTCCAAAGCTCGTACGAACCAAACCTAGCCATCACTTTTCGACGATATACCGTGAGGACAGGCCTGTCCTCACGTCATGTTAAGCAGATGGGGTGGGTTTTACCTTGCAGCCTTAAATTTCCTGGGCCGTTTTTCCTGTTGTCCATACCCGCTTTTTTGTTCACTTCCCAAGCAATTTCCCAGCGGGAAATTATATAAATTTCCTCTCACGGGTAGATATTTCCCAGCGCGTGGATTTGAATGCACGAGAAATAGATAAGAGTTGCTAAAATCAAAGTGAACAGTTTCATCGGGTGATTGGTTTTTACCTTAATTTATGGTTTATGGAGTGGTCCACTAGCCCCCAAAGATATTATGTGAGCCCCCAATAACACTAACCATACAGTATATATATATGTATATATATATATCGCACCGACACCATCGCATACAAAATACAAAATATCGCCCATATCTAAAAACAATAATAACAACAATCCGAAAATTTCCATAAAAGCTTTAAAAAAAAAAAGCAACTAGTTGCTTAAGAAACAAAATAGTTAATCCAATTAAACTTCAATTTATTTAAAATTGAAAGAGTTTGTGTAGCGCACGATTTCGTTTTCTTCTTCTTCATTGTTTACGAATGGACTCATACACAGAAAACAATGAACGTTGAAAACACGAAAAAAGTTGCTATTATTGCTGCCGGAGTGAGTCTGGTGTATGTCCTGGTGCGCCACAAGCACCTGCTGTCCAGGCTGCGGCGCACATGGCCCTCCAACAGTCCGCTGCACAACAGGCGCATAGAGATCATCAACTCCATCCATGACCCAGCCGCCCAGGTCGTGCTCAGCGAGCTGCGAACGTGAGTAATGTCCGGCGGCATTCCACATGGAAACTAATCTAATTAGTATTTACCGATCCGATCCTCAGTCACTGCCAGAGCTTCAAGGTGGTCGGCTTCGACTGCGAGTGGATCACGGTGGGGGGCAGCCGGCGCCCTGTTGCTCTCCTTCAGTTGAGCTCCCACAAAGGCCTCTGTGCTCTTTTCCGACTGTGCACCATGAGGCAGATACCCAAGGACCTGCGCGACCTGCTGGAAGACGAGGAAGTCATCAAGGTGGGAGTAGCTCCCCAGGACGACGCAAAGAAGCTGGCACATGACTACGGAGTGGGCGTGGCCAGCACGCTGGACCTCCGCTTTCTGGCCGTCATGGCCGGGCACAAGCCCGAGGGTCTAGGAAAGCTAGCGAAGACACACACAGACTTTGTGCTGGACAAGAACTGGCGGCTGGCCTGCTCCAACTGGGAGGCGAAGCAGCTGGAGCCCACCCAAATCAACTACGCGGCCAACGATGCTCTGGCTGCCGTGGCGATATTCCAGAAGCTATCCAGCGATCTGGAGCCTCGAAACTTCTGGGACTGGCGTCCATTGAGTGAGCAAAAGTTTCGACCCAAGGTCGAGCCCTTCCTGGACGTAGACTTCTCCAAAGGCTTCAACATCAATCTAACTGCGGATGGCAGTCGTGCCCCCAGTTCTGGTTCCCAGAAGCCGAAGAAATTGGCCACAAAAAAGCAGCAGTGCCGCCACCTAGGCACCCAGTCGAAGGTCTTCTATGACAACTGCCTGTTGCAGGCCCCCGACGGGGAGCTGCTCTGCACGATGGATCGCCGCAAAGCCTCCTGGTACCTGGCACAGAATCTGGGACAGAAAGTCAGCGAGGATCCGTTCACAGTGCGCCTGAACTTCGAGCCCGCGGGACGGGCCGTCGGGGAGGTGGGACGCTATTACCAGACGCCCAAGGAGAACCAGTGCGTGGTGTGCGGCAATCGGGAGGCGTTCATCCGCAAGAATGTGGTGCCGCATCAGTACCGAAAGCACTTTCCGGTGGTCATGAAGTCGCACACCTCCCACGACGTCCTGCTGCTCTGCCCGCCCTGCCACCAACTGAGCAACATCTCGGATCTGCGGGTCCACTGCAAGCTGGCCGCCAAGTGCGATGCCCCGTTCAAGCACAGCGAAGGCAATGTCCGGTACCACGTAGATCCAGAGCTAAAGTGAGTCCTGCCCCTGCCACACCCATACTCGATATACCTAATCTCCGTTCTGCTCTGACTTTCAGGCGGGTCAAATCCGCTGCCAAGGCGCTGCTGTTTAATGGCCACCGCATCCCCGAGCAGAAGGTGGAGGAGATGCGGCGTACGCTTCTGGACTTTTACAAGGATCGCACAGAGGTCACAGAGCAGCTGCTGAGGGAGGCCGCCGACGTTGAGTATCGAATGGAGAACGAAGACTACTGCCAGCACGGCGAGAAGGTGGTGCAAATGTACCGCCACGAATTCGGTGGCCTAATCGAGCTGGAGCGACTGTGGCGGGAGCACTTCCTGCACACCATGAAGCCCAAGTTCCTGCCCGACCTGTGGAACGTCAATCACAATGCCGATCGCCTGGAGGTGCGAGCCAGTGAGGGACGCGTGGACAATGCGGATTTGCTTGTGGCCGGACTGGAGACGAAGCCTGGGAATGAATAATCGATGGGGGTTTGGGTTTGCCGCGGGCTTTGTACGTTTCGTATTTTGGTAAAAATAAATTACAATTCAATTTGATTTGTGCTATCGTACAAGAGGCAAATGAGCATCTCTGGATTAACCTATAACTTGACTATTAATATAAAGCTTACGGTATGAGACGAGACACTAATACGTTGGATACAATATATACAATTACAACTGGAGCACCTTCGAGTGGCAGCACCTTCGACTAGGAGCTGGAGCTGGAGCTAAATGAACTCAAATCCCTCGTACTTGTAGTCCGTTTCGATGCGTGCCTCCGGTAGGAGAGTCTTTCCAGACACCACGTCGAAGGCAGTGATAAAGGTTGAGGTCTTGCCGTTGAGCTCCTCGGACTTGATCGCAATGATGATGCTGTCATCGGTGCCGGGCAGGAACTTGAAGCTGGAGAAGCCGTGCGTGGGCGCCGTGTTCTCCGGGTCGAGCCGAATCGTTTCGATGCTGTTGAAGTTCTCGTCGGCCGACACCAGGACATTGCAGCCCATGTGCTCGTCCTTTGTTTCGTTGTACCTGAAAGGTGATCCATCGATCGATTAGGGTTTTCTCTTCTAGCGGTTCTGTATTGATTTTCTTACTTCTCCTTTGAGCAGCGACGCGGCAGGAAGAACCAGCGCTGCTTGAACTCCGACCAGGCCCCACTCTCGTGGATCATGTAGCCGGGCCAGGAGATTTGCAGCGACTGCAGCCGCAGCTGCTTGTAGTTGTCCACCCAGTTGAGGGAGCGCACCTCACCGCTGGGCGATATGGCCTTCACGTACATGGGATTGTTGTTCTCAAAGTCACCCATGCTCGTCGTCCACTCCTTGCCCATGGAGCCCACGTACAACGTCTGCTGCTTGACCGTGGCCCACTCCGACTTGAATCCCTTGGCACTGTGTCCGTCCCCATCGAGCAATATCACCCACGGAATGGGCTTGTCGTTGACGATCTCGTAAATGAGGCCCGTGCGATCGTCGAAGCTGAGCAGGCGCCCGTTGAAGGTCACCAGCTCGGACAGCTCCATGCCACGCCCCTTCAGCGCAAAGGCGGACTCCAGCACGGTGGGCGCCCCGTCGTCCCAGCTTATTTGGATCTCGGATTTCGACACCGTGAACGTGAGGTAGCCCTTCTTGAGGTAACTTCGCCACGTGCTGCTGCCGTCGGCCTTCACTATCTTCGAGCTGGTATCTAGATCTGCTATCATGGCGATCCGGTAATTGATAACGCCGCCTCCGCCACGCAGCCCCAATGGCGGCGTCAGCGGGTAAGTGGAGTTGTACGCCTCCGTGACGGCCCGGCCATCCAGGCTCTTGGCATCGACGATGCTCCTGCGCAGCCAGTAGCCGTCGGAGGAGGAGCGCGATCCCTGGCGGGCGAAGTAGAACAGCAGCACCAGAGCCACAACACAGACCACTAGCAGGGCAAAGTGGTAGTTGAAGCGAACCGTTCGATTTCCGATACGATACGTGGGCGTTCGCAGGGCAGAGCGCCAGTCGCGCATGTACATGGCGCGCGGCGATGTCTCCAGTTCCCTATACGCGAAGGCTGGGCTTTGTTGCATTTATGTGAGGCTCGGCGGAGTTGTTTTCGTGTGTGGAGTGGCACAAACAAGACGTGTCGTTTTTTTGTTTGGATTCGCCAGTGCAACCCATAGTAGCAACAGCTGTTCAACTATCAGTGCTGACACTTTTGGCGGTTTTTTGAACGCGAAAAATCAAGCTTTAGGAATCTTCACCATGATATATTTAATTGTAATTTGGATATATATTAACTTTTGTTTTTTGTATTTATTTATAGTTACCTTGTAGTTCCCATGTTAAAAATTAACATATTTGTGGATTGTCGGCTTGGTTATGGGAAAATTTGTTCCTACAATATTTCTGCTGGAATTCCCTATAGCTCTCTTCGAGATTGCTCAATAACCTTTGTTCCTCCTTGTCTTGTTCGTTAAGGAGGATCCCCGTTATTCCTGTGCCTGACATGGCTATAAAGTTTATAGTATAAACTCATAAATGGACAACCAACAATTTTGTATATTCGTTCCCGCCAACAACGCTCTTCTTCCAGTGTGACCGCAGATAACCGACCTCAGCAGTGTGACCCAATGAATTCATTTGAAATCGAATTCGATAGGTAGTATATCAGACCAGTGCTGGAAAATGACAACTACCGTGGAACATGGTCACACTGCACAGCAAGAAAATCTGTTTTAAATTCGAATGGATGTTTTGGAAATGAGCGCTCAATGGGTTCTCTTTTATTTAAATTATATTTATTTAATCACACTTAACATAGCAAACACAAATGATGTTATTTCGTTTCATTTATGCATTTAAAGTTTTACAACTGTTTTTATGTTTCGTTTATCAGCTAGTTTTGAAAAGTTGCTTTTATAGAGGCCAATTTTTGAAATGTATAGTGAAAACTGAAAAGTTAAAGTAATTAATATCCTGCAATTGATTTCAGATGGTGGGTGGGGGTTGGGGGGTTGGGGAGGCTAAAATATCGGCAATAAACTAGTGCCAGGCCGAGCTGCAGTGCTGGGGAAATTAGTTTCTGATTTTTGAACATCCAATCGAAGATTTGGTTGTACTTGTTTTTCGAAAAATTACAACTATGTATTTATGTTGCGAAAAATTAATAATATTAATATTTTTAATATTAGCATATATGTATATTTTTTATAAATTATAGTTCTACAGCTTAAACTGAATTTTGGAGTGTTTAGTTTTTTCTTCTTTTCTTAACCGTTTTTTCATGCATCGACGATGTATGCGATATCTTTATTTATATATATAAAATTTCAGTTTAAACCGCAGTTAACTACAGCCGGATGTTGTTGTTTTGTTGTTGTTTTTCTTGGTGTTGGTGGTGATTTGAATTATCAATTTATGCATATATGACAAACTGCTAGTGGCTGTGGCCTGCCCGAACGACAACATATCCTCCTATCCAATCTCCTATCTCCTTATGCTGCTCTCCTCTTGTTGCTGCTGATGCTGCTGCTTCTGCTTCTGCTGTTGTTGTAGTTGTAATTGTTGTTGCTTTTGTTAATGTTTCTGTTCTGGCGGTTGCGGGTGGTAGCTGCTGCTGCTTCTGCTGCTGCTGCCGATGTTGCATGGGGCGGTCACTGACAGCACTGTTTACGTACATCAGCTGTGACAGTCGGCTTAACGTCGATGGGCTCCACGTTCGACGGACGAATGACATCGCCTTCCGGCGGATCTCTGATTTGTTTCTGCGACACAATACGATAGATCTCTGCAAACACACAGACACACACACAATATATATTGCAAAGTTCAGAGTGTAAACAGGAGACAGCCCCACTAACCTGTGAGTATATTCTGGAATGCCGTTTCAACGTTCGTCGAGTCGAGGGCCGATGTTTCTATGAAACTCAAGCCATTTCGCTCGGCAAAAAGTTTCGCCTCGTCCGTTGGCACCGATCGCAAGTGTCGCAAATCGGACTTATTGCCCACCAGCATTATGACAATGTTCTGATCGGCATGATCGCGCAGCTCACGCAGCCATCGCTCCACATTCTCGTACGTCAAATGCTTGGCAATGTCATAGACCAGCAGAGCCCCAACAGCACCGCGATAGTAGGCAGAGGTAATGGCGCGATAGCGCTCCTGGCCAGCCGTATCCCAGATTTGCGCTTTAATTGTCTTGCCATCGACCTGGGCGGGGGTGTGAGCGGGAGAGAAGAGACAAAAACAGGCATGAAATGTTAGAATGATGGACGGTAATTGGCAATTTGGCCAAGTTATCCTTTGGGGTCTGTAGCTGTAGCAGTTTCGCTTTGAAAATCAATAAACAAGCTCCGACACAGTGATGCCAACATTGAGTTTTTTCTCAGTTTAAATATTAAGTTGTATCTGCATAAAACTATATATTTCATGGTTTAATTGTATGATTTTATTTTGTAAATTTAAAGCCAATAATGTGGAGTATTTATTTGTTTCATCTTTTCCACTGATGGTACCACTGTGTCCTTCTGGCGAAACGCACACGCACACACAAGAAACCCAGCCACAGCACCCCCACCTTCAAGGGAGGGGTTTTGTGCTGCTGCTGCTGCTGCTCCTTGGGCGACGCCACCCATCCCCTCACCATCCCCTCTTACTCACCTCTATGCTGCGCGTTGCAAACTCCACACCAATTGTCGACTTGGACTCCAAATTGAATTCATTGCGCGTGAAACGTGAAAGCAAATTACTTTTGCCAACACCCGAGTCACCGATAAGGACAACTGCAAAGGATTTTCAAAGCATTAGCGACACTCTGGCATTGGGTAAACATTGAGGAATCCCCTCCACTCCGCAAACACCCCCCTTTGGGGTGGCAGTTGCATAATATAATGTGAGTGGGCACATTCCGTGTCTTGTATTTTATGGTCAGACAAGCCGACTGCTGCGGCAGCTGCTGCTGCTGCTGCTGCTGCCGCTGGCCTGGCAACCCGGCTCCTAGGTCATGTCCTCCTTCGTATTGACTCTCGCTGCCGTGCCGTTGGTGCGGCCCCAAGGTCAGCAAATACATAAAAATTGCTATGCTTTGGGGATTTGGGGCCATGAAAACAAATGTTTTATTATTGTGGAAGTTGACGTTCGGGTATTGGAAATGTTCGAGTGTTGAGTGTTTCGCGGAATGTTTAATGAATTTCGTTGGAGGAAACATTTCTTGCAAAACTTAATGTGGCGATAGCAATGGAATTAAGAGTGAAGGAATAATGGAAGCATATTTTCGGCATAAACCTTCCTCTGATTGAAAACGACTGGAAAACAGCTGATCGCACAAACGAATTTCGTAATAATTTCCCATCAAAACCATTTACAGGAAGACCACTATTATCGTGAAAATGTACACATGTCACTGTCCCGTCAGCTAGTTTCCATTTTTGACACCCACTTTTTTCACAAATTTCTTGATAAAGCCGTGCGGACACACTGTTTGCTCAAGTTTTTTGAAAAAAACAATAACAAAAAACGTATCAAACAACTTTTTTGTGATATCACGCTCTCCCTCTCTCTGGATAGTGCATAGCCTGGTGACAGTTATCAGTGTATGGCCGAAGAGAGCGCCAGTAAATGAGTCACTGTCAGCCTACTCTCTTCGATCTCTTTAATGATCTTGAAGTAGACCCAAAGAGAAATTACATTAGAGTTTAAGCGGATGTTCTGGAAATTAACGTAGCAGTTATTTTTGTTAGTGGAGAAACACATTCATATATCGAACCATTCATACGGCAGTGGTTATGTGATTATGGGCTTATCGGAAAGTGGCATTCCTTTACAGTAAATTGTCGTTCGCCGTGACTCATGTGATGGCATGGCAAATATTGTTATGTGTGAAATTTGAGGGCCTCATCATGCATATCATTTTTTGACGCAGCTTATCGGGGGTTGTACAAGGGGTTTTTTCTTTTCTTTTTTGGATACTTGACCCAAAAAACACCCACACGATAAGATTTGCAAAGCTCTGGATAACATTCGTTAAATTCGATTTTTCTCGTATTAACTAAAGCCAGCGCTAGACTTCCAGGTTTCTTATAAGCACAACTGGAATTTACAGCGGCGCAATAGCAATAGCTTGAGCAGGGCAAACGAAGAGAACAAAGGAGAACAGAGAATTGATGACCCCAAACAACATAAACGGAAAGGAAAGTATACAAAGAGCGCAAATGGCGGGGGGGCGTCGCTAAGAGAGATGTGGGAAGTTTGAAATTTGTTGAGTGACAGGAGAAACAGAAAAGGGCTGCCTGTGTTCAATGGATCTCAGACCACTGTGCAGCTGGCAGCAAAACTAAAGCGTAGCTTGAACATCCACTAAGCGGAGCGGCGGCGCTCTCATGCGAAGTTTTGGAGAGACAAAATAAACATATGCAAAAGAAATTACGAAAATTCAATACAAAAGCCGCAGCACTACGAAATATTAAAGCTGGCACGCACACACACACACATGAAAACTCGCTCTCTCTCTATGTGGCTCTCATAAATGAAAATCTAATCAACTAAAAGACGAGGCTGGGACAGGGAAGCGGGGTGAGGTAGTGGTAGGGCCTTTTAGCATTTACTACTACTCTGAACAGCTGCAAGAAGAAGCAGCTTTAAGAAGTACTTTGAGCTTTTATCACGACTATAAATACGATTTGCCTTTTGTGTGCAACGTGGCGAGAGGGAATGGAACGGGAACGTAATGACAAAACAGACAGTTAACGGCATAAAGTACTCGCGGAGCAGAGCGGTGCGGAAGAGAGAAAGCAAAGGGCATCCAACTGCAGTTGGGCAACAACAACAATCATTGACAGCCATGCAGGGGGGCGTACTTCTTTGATTTGGGTTCAGAGAATTATTTTGGGAATTAATCAAACACGCACTCGCGCACACACACACACATTCACACACATGTTCATATACACAACAGAGGTTTTGTTCACTGCATTTTTGTTATTCTCCAATTAGTTTCAATTAATGCCATTGAGTTACTGCGTCATTGTGTCCAGGGAAGACAAAAAGAGAGCCGAGCCGAGCGGAGCCTGAGAGTGGACAGCCACCGGCTAGCCAGCTCATTATGATGAGCATACCAACACACATTACATTACACCAGTGTGCCATGTTTATAATTACCTTTGAACAGATAATCGTATTCGTCTTCTCTTGCACCCATTTTGCTGAAGTTTGTTTTAATACAGTTGGCTTCGTTTAATTATTATTGGCAGCTCCGGTTGCGTTCCGTTCCGTTAAATTGGTGTGCGAGTCTTAAGTAAAATCCAATAATCCTTGCGCGCCGCCGATTTCTATATGCGTTTGTCGTAGCTCACACACTTTTTTACACTTTACGTTTGTAGGTGTATTTGTAAAGAAAAAGAAAATTATATATCAGTTTTATGTGAACATTGCAAGTATTTCGTGGGCTATTTCAGTTGTCACATCTGGCAGCCTGTATGCGGCAACTAGTGCAGTATAAAGTGACTAATTATAGATGCTTTTAATGCATTTATTTATGATTTTTTCTTACACACACTCACTTAGTCACTCCCAAAGTTGGAAAAAATTCGATAGTATGAAGACAACTCTGGTCAGATGGTTGATCGGTATCGTATCGGTTTCACCCCTGATTTGATGAGCGCGAAAACCTGCCGATTTAAAAACATCATTTTGGCAAATAATAACAGCAAATGTTATGTTTCATTTACTTTTTTGCATTGCAGATGTGCTTAAATATTAATTACTTATATGCTTTATAAATTTATTACAACATATTTGTGCACAACCGTGCGCATTATTTCTTTCCAGCTGATCGGCTACGATTGGTATGTCAAAATATACCGAAAAGTATTTAATCTAATATATAGTTTCATAGTATTTCAAATAAAACCACCATTTCTTATAAAACAATGTATAAAAGTGTTTTTATTTTAATATAAAATACTTGTTGCATAAAAACAATAAATTAAGTATAATGTGCAATTAATACTTGCGTTTAGCGTTAATCTCTAGAATGCATATGTAACTTTGTTCTTCTTGCACTTAAATGCGAGCCCGCTGCAAAGCAAAGGCTGGATAAAGAAGCAGGATTCCGCCCGCGATATATGTGATCTTTGAGCCCACACACCAAAAGGCTGCAAGGATTCAAGAGTTAAGATAAAATCAGCAGAAAACACAATCTATACTTGCCTATGGAGCCCACCACAGGTCCAAGCGCACGAGCCAACGCTCCCAGAGAACGGAATATGCCCAATACTGAACCCTTTTGGTCATCGTTGCCGTACTTGGACACCAAGGTAGTCAGGCAGGTGACCGCAAAGGCTGTAGAGATTGCGAACAGAATCATTCCGGCGTAGAGCATTCGACTGCTCTCGGCCAGGCCAACTAATACAAAGGCAGGTACTATCAGATATAGACTAAAAATGGCATAGCTCTTGATCTTGGCATCGGGGAGACGACGCACAACCGATCCCTGAATCAAAGTCATAATAACACCTACAAAATAAATGATTATTAATTAACGACTATGAAATATCCAAAGGTAATGCATTGCACCTGTTGTGAGAAACATTTTCGCCTGATCCATGGAGGTGTAACCAAATTTGTGATACATCAGGAATGTGACGGTGAACTCCAAGCCCGAATACAAGAACAAATATAAAAAGTATATCATTCCTATGGACTGTAGGGCGTCCTTATCTTTTTTGGGCACATTTTTGATGGCAGCAAATCTGTAAATTGAAAATTTATTATTGGGAAATCCATCCGTAATCGTTTGTCTCGAAAGTGTTTCCCTGTAACTAGTTTTAATCAAGAGAATTACCAGCAAATGCCAGCTGATAAGACAATCAAACAAACGTGCCAAGTGCCCGGCATGATAGCGAACGTCACGCTTGGCCGGTAACCAGTCGAGCGGGTTTGTTGCAATTTCAATTAACTTAGTCATACCACACGACTGGTTTGGTTTCCATTTCCAAGACATGCTAATTAAATCGAGAATTACCTAAATATGGATGAGACGTTGAGCAACTGCAAGCCGTAGGACAGGGCGGATGAGATCTCCTTAACACGTTTCTCCTGGAAATATCAAATTCTTTCATATAGAAATTAGTTGAAATTTTAGTTGCAAAAGATCTCACCTTTGGCAGAGTCTCTCGCAGACAGCAGGTGAGCACCAGGAGATCGCCCAGAGCTAGACCCAGGGCCAGTAGGGAGGGAAGCACAAACCAAGCTCCACCACTTGCAGATTTATTCGAGAATATGGCAAACATGGCACCAATCATCGGTCCCACAATGAAACCCAACGAGAAGGCCACACCCACCAGGGCCATGCCGCGCCCCCTGGTCTTCACGCTGGACACATCCGTGATGACAGACATGCAGAGCGAAATGTTGCCCTTGCTGATTCCTCCGACGAATCGCGCCAGGACGAACAGAGCAAAGTTACTGGAGCAGGCCCAGAGTAGATACGAGAGAGCAATGCCAGACTGTGTTTTTGGTGGATAAAAGAAATGATTCAATATGCTGACCCAGATTAGATGAGCGTACACTTACCGCACACACAAGTAGAACGGGTTTGCGTCCATAGTAATCCGAGAGGCCTCCCACAATCGGGCTGGCCAGAAATTGCAAGAAACTGAACATTGAGCCTAGGAATCCGCCAAACAGCACCGATATATAGCGCTCGGGGGCACCCAGGAGCTGCTGAAACCAGCGTACTCTCTCCGTGAGAACATTGTACAAACCGGAACTATCATTGACGCGATAATACTCCAGAAGCGACGGAAGCAGCGGCAAAATGATGGTGAATGCCAGCAAATCAAAGAGCAGAGATACGAATATAATGTATATCATCGGGTCACTCTTTTCCTTTGCTTCGGTATTCTTGGAGGCTTCCTTGCCTTGATGCTTCCCATCGTTGTTGTTGTTGCTGATCTGCTGAGATTCTGCTTCCGTGGTGTGGAGGCGACTCCGTGTGGTGGCCATGTTTGTTCTGTCTTTTGTTTGCGCCGTGATTGCGTGCGTGTACAATACTTTATGCTGCTATTACTTCAACATAACTGTATCTCGTAACTGCCCAACGGCTTGGCCCCAACAAAACAGAGACGCGAAATGCTCCCCAAAAGCAACCCGCCACCAGAAGTGAAAGTTGAAGCGCAACAGCTGATTGGCGGCGGTCTACCACGATCAGACATGGTATAAGTCAATCATCAAATTATTAATAGCCAAGTTTGGGCTAGTAAACAATAGAACACAGGTGTAATTTCAGACGAAATATTTCCAAAATATTCAACAACTTGTTGCATGAACGTGTATTTCTACCAAAAACTGGTGCTGCACAGCTCTGCTTTAAGCAGCTGTGGCTACCGGCATTTACCAACACTTTAAACAAAACTAAGCAAAAAAGAAAATTATTGATAAATTTTGTTGAATAAAATCGCCAATACGACTTTAAAACCATGTCAAAGGTGACCGTGCAAGACATAGAAGCCGTAGATGACTACTGGGGACCCACATTCCGCTCCATCCTAGAAGGTGAGTTTGCATTAGTCAGAAAACAATTTTGTTTACGCCCTCCGTCAATGGCATTTTCGGTCACATCCGCAGGCAATAATACAAAATTGATTAGTGAACAATTGGATCAGCGGATACGCAGCCATGACAAGGAAATCGAACGGATATGCAACCTGTACTATCAGGGATTCATTGATTCCATCCAGGAGCTGCTGCAAGTGCGAACACAGGCCAAGCAGCTGCACGACGAAGTCCACTCGCTGGACACATCGCTGCGGCAGATCAGTGCCTCGCTGATCCAACAGGGGGATGAGCTGGTGCGGGCACGTCAAATCGAATCCAATCTGGCCAGTGCCATCGAGGCACTCAAGTCCTGTCTGCCCGCTCTGGAGTGCTACATGAAGTTCACACAACAGGCCAAGAACAAACAATACTACCAGGCGCTGCGCACTCTGGAGACCCTGGAAACGGAGCATTTGTCGCGTTTAAAGCGACACAACTACCGCTTTGCCACTCAGATGCAGGTACAGATCCCAATCATCAAGGAAAACATACGCAAGTCGTCGGCCTTAGATTTTCGCGAGTTCCTGGAGAACATCCGAAAGTTCTCGCCGCGCATTGGCGAGCTGGCGATTACCCACACCAAGGAGCTGCAAAAGCGGGACATAAATGCCATCATCAAAGATCACATGCAGCAGGCAAATGGTGGAGCAGCCGGTGCGGGCGGCGACGACGATGGCGGCAATGTGAGCGCTCAGGATCTGATTGATTTCTCGCCCATCTACCGGTGCCTGCACATCTACATGGTGCTGGGCCAGAGGGAGTACTTCGAAAAGGACTACCGTCAGCAGCGTCGCGACCAGGCCAAGTTGGTGCTTCAACCGCCACCCAATATGCACGACAACCTGGAAGCCTACAAAACGTACATTTGCGCCATTGTCGGCTTCTTTGTGGTAGAGGATCACGTGAAGAATACGGCTGGGGATGTGGTAACCAGCAATTATCTGGAGGAACTGTGGTCCAACTCCCTGACAAAGTTTGTCAACGAGATCAGCATGAGTTCGTCTTCCTGCACCGATCCCAATATATTGCTGCGCATCAAGAACCTCATCATGCTGTCCATCAACACCTTCAAGTGCTATGGCTACACCGTGAACATTCTGTGGGAGCTGCTGCACAACATGCGCGATCATTACAACGAGGTGAGGAGCATCGGGACACATGCCATCTACACAATAGTTTGCTCAAACATTCAACATATGCTTACAGGTGCTGCTGCAACGCTGGGTTCATGTCTTTCGCGACATCCTCGACAAGGAGCAGTTCCTGCCCATGGTTGTGCAGAATGTTGAGGAGTACGAGAGCATCATTGAGCGTTTTCCCTTCCACTCGGAGCAGCTGGAGAATGCGCCGTTTCCCAAGAAGTTTCCCTTCTCCCGCATGGTGCCGGAGGTCTACCATCAGGCCAAAGAGTTTATGTATGCCTGCATGAAGTTTGCCGAAGAGCTGACCCTCTCGCCCAACGAGGTGGCTGCCATGGTGCGCAAGGCAGCCAATTTGCTGCTCACCCGCAGCTTTAGCGGCTGTCTGTCCGTGGTATTCCGACAGCCGAGCATCTCGCTGACCCAGCTCATACAGATCATTATCGACACGCAGTACTTGGAGAAGGCAGGACCGTTCCTCGATGAGTTCGTCTGTCATATGACCATAACGGAGAGGAGCGTGTCCCAAACGCCCTCGGCCATGTTCCATGTGGCGCGCCAGGACGCCGAGAAGCAGGTGGGCCTGCGCATCTGCTCCAAGATCGACGAGTTCTTTGAGCTGAGTGCCTACGATTGGCTGCTGGTGGAGCCTCCGGGCATAGCCTCCGCCTTCATTACGGACATGATTTCGTACCTCAAGAGCACCTTCGATAGCTTTGCCTTTAAGCTGCCGCACATTGCACAGGCCGCCTGTCGTCGCACCTTCGAGCACATTGCGGAGAAGATCTATTCGATCATGTACGACGAGGATGTCAAGCAGATATCCACGGGTGCCCTCACCCAGATCAATTTGGATCTGATGCAATGCGAGTTCTTTGCGGCCTCGGAGCCAGTGACCGGCCTCAAGGAGGGAGAGCTGAGCAAGTATTTCCTGCGCAATCGACAGCTGCTGGATCTGCTGATCCTGGAGGAGTGGAGCACATATTTCCACGACTATGGCAAGCAGGAGAACCGCTACCATCTGGTGCAGCCGCAGTCTATCATTGTGATACTCGAGAAGATACGCGAAGCGGACAAGAAACCCATATTCTCGCTGGTGCGAAAGAACGACAAGAAAAAGCTGCTGGAGACGGTCCTAAAGCAGCTAAAGCACATAGCCGAAAGACAGAACTAATCGATTTTGAGGGATCGGTGATCCCTGCTGAAATAATTATAAACTCCTCGGCTTATTTATATACTCGTCTGCACGCAAGTAGCATTTTATTTGTTGGCTAATTTGAGTTTTCATAGGGAAAAAGTATTTAATTCTCGCTTCCTTTTGATTCGATTTGTTTTTATAAAAGACAAATTTCAATTGAAACTTCTTTCCGGGCCCGTTGAACGTGTAAAATTGTATTTCGAATTTTGATTTCTCTATGTACAAAAAGCGGTTTAATTTTGTTTACGTTTTGCCTACGAGACGAAAGGGAATGGAATGGCTTGAAGATTCAAAAAGAAAACAAACAAAGAACAAAGGGCTAATAACAAATTGTATATAATTATTAGATGTATGTATCCGTATGTATGTATATTCCGCAAAAAGTTGTAGTAAAACTAATTTCTATGTTACGTATATATATATTGTTTGTGTCGCTTTTGTCAACTCTTCGTTTCCAAATGCTTGGGGGCATCCGCGTAGGTGAACTTCAAGCGAAATGCCTCGGCAAGCAGTACATTTATTTGGCGATCGGACCAATTATGAGTTGGCAGATTTTGTAGCAGCAACATGAGACCCTATCGAGGGGGGGAGGGAATAATTTACATAATTTACAAAACATTTGGTGTTCTGTTGGAGACTTACTTGAAAATCATTTTGTTGCATTAGCTGCTCCTTCCAGTGCAGCAGGAAGGCCGCACACACGTACAAATGGAACAGGGCAAAGCCATCCGATTCGGCCAGATATGTGTCCCACAATCGAATGGTGCAATGCAGGGGCAGTTCGCGTGTCAGCAAATTGTTCATCCAACGAAATGAGAATTGCAAATAGTCAACGCCATGCGTCTGTAAGTGACGATGCAGATTTACTGCAGAAATAAACAACAAAACATACGAAATTAAATGTAATTAAAGAAGATAATTAGGGGCCAAAAAATGTATGAAGAGCTAATTATTCCCATGACAACCTCATGATTTGTGGCACAGATTTTGATGGCTATATGGCCTAGCTTTAGGTTATCTTTAGTCACATAAGACAGCTCTTCGCATTTATCTTATCATATCATATCTCTATCTATATTTAATCACTTATCAGAGGTCACTCACTCACCGTCTATGCGCTGTATAAGATCCTTGAGTTGATTGACCTTCTCCTGTATGCCCAACTGGGCAAAGATATAGTTGTCCTGTATGCAGTCGAGAAACTTGGAGAGACACCAAAAGGAATCCGCTTCGATGATGTTGCGCGTCTCCTCCGGTAGCGTGGACATGTTGAACTTCTCGAGATCTGTGCTGGGCGTCAGAGCCTCCTGCAGAAACACAATAAAGAACGGGGTGACCAGATCGTTGATGCCCTGCACATAGCCAGAGGCCGGATGGCGTATCGCCCAAATGAAGAGTATACGCTCGAACATCTCCTGGACGAGCTGCTGCTGGAAGAGCGGTATCTGTGGATTCATGCGCGGCACATCGATATGTATCTGACGATACGTATCCTGCTGTGTCTCGTCCTGGCTGTCCACCTTAAAGTAGTTGTGTCTCAAATCCTGATAGCCCTGGCGCTTACTCTCCAGCACCGCCATTCGTCGCTCGCTCGAGGGGGGCAGATATTTCGAGAGCAGTCGCCAGCTTACAGCGCGCATCTGTGCAATGGCAGAGAAATTTAATTGAATTACCCACACAAATGTGGTCTTCCAATCGCTGGGGCTTACCTTGCGAGGCACTCCCGACCAGCTGAGCTTCTTGAGGGCCACCAAATCCAATTGCGGCGAGTCGAGTAGCACCTGAAACTTTTCAATTTTCGTCTCATATTCGCCGTCCTGTGAGTTGGAGCTGATCTTCTGCAGCTGCGGTCGCCCGGGGTAGTTCCTTAATCGTGATCTGTAAAAGTAAACTCGATTACTATCTGGTTCACTCTGTGGTGCACTTGTTTCGCGGCCTGTCCACATGGCTATGGGAGAAAGTTTGGGGAAAACTGTTGCACTCTGTCATTACTCTCTCTCACAGCTGAAAATTCGAGTATACTTGGGCTACATCATTAAGTAACTAAGGACAGATGCGGGCCCAACCCCAAGCCACCCCTGGCACTTGTTTACACAACTGTGGGGCAGGCACGACGATTCCGGCTGCGGTGAACTTTCTATTTAACTTCCCAATTGTGCACGCGCCTCACCTGTTCTCATTGCTGTCTGGTAGCGATCGCCGTCGCTCGTCCTTATTCTCTTCCGGGGTACTTCTGGTGCTTGAGGTCTGGTCCGCACTGCTGCAGTCGTTGGCCCTCGGTGTGTTGTGGTTCTGATTGCTTCGCGAATGCGTTTCAATCACATTCAGAGCCGCCGTTTGTGACATTTGCCGCGATATTCGAGTGCCATCTATAGGGAGGGAATCCGGAAATTTGAACCAATTAACCGATAAGAGCGATAAGCTGCAATTACTACCGCCGGCTCCAGCTGCGGCCGCTGCTGCTGCCGCCTCCGTGCTGCTGATGATGCAGAACTCGTCGTCACCCGTGTCCCAAGCATCGCTCACCGACTGCTGGTAATCGCGAAAGGTGGACACCATGCCACTGCCGGCACCGCGATGACCTGTCGCCGTGACCTCGGCCGGGAGTTCTCGTTTCGGACTGGGTCGCCCGGGGACTCTCCGTCCGCTGTTTTTCCAAAAGGTTGAGTTTGCGTTAGCCAAGGTGTTCACTGGCGCTGCTCCGGCGTTGCGTGTTCCTACTTCGACTGCGGGGGCGGCGGCGGATGCTGTTCCTGTTGTTACTGTTTGTTTTCCTAGAGCCTGTTCTACATTATTATCCATTATACGTCCCCTCTTACAACAAAAATAAGCCAGTCGTCGATGTAAGCGTCATTATAACTTGAGGCTGGAGAAATATCGTTGTTAACATCGATGTTTGGGTGTGCGCTGCATACATAAACAATAGATTGCATATTTTAGTGTTTGCAGAGATTACAAAGTGGTTTTTCAGTTGCATATACTAAAATAATTATATGGGAAAGTAAATATACATAGAATTTGTATATGCATGCATCAGTTATTTAAAATTTAACATATTTATGAAAAAGAATTGGTATCGATAGCGCTATCGATGTTGTTTTTGGATTGAACGACCACTCTAATTGCCGCCTGCGGTCACACTGCGTGCAGTTTTGTTGACGTTTCACCTTAAGAGTTCCAAATTTTTTTAATTTAGTAACCAAATTAAAATGGGCAGCGACTGGGATGAGATAAAGCGCCTGGCAGCGGACTTTCAGAAAGCCCAGCTTACCTCAACACTGCAGAAGTAAGTACGCGAAATCGAACGTATTTTCGTTGATACGATCAACCTCCTACATTTATCATTGAAAGGCTTTCCGAACGCAATTGCGTGGAGATTGTGACGCTGCTGCTGGAGAAGCAGCTGCTCGAGGTGGTGTTCACCAACGATGGCAAGGAGTACATTACGCCAGATCACTTGGAACGCGAGATCCAGGACGAGCTGTATGCGAATGGAGGCCGGGCCAATCTGGTGGAGGTCAGCAAGGCATTGAATGTGGATCTGTCCCGCATTGTGGCACTGGCGGAGCGCATTGCGGCAGAGAATCCCCTGGTGCATCTGGTGCTGGGCCAGCTAATCGACGAGGACTACATCAGCCACATCGCCCAGGAGATCAATGAGAAGCTTGCGTTGCGTGGCGAAATATCCATTTCTGATTTGGCCTCTCAGTTCGATCTGCCATCGGAGTTTCTGCAGCAGGATGTGGTGGAGAAGCACCTGGGCAAGATCATCAAGGGACGCCAAGACACGACCAATCCGAGAGTCTTCTTCACCCAAGCCTACATCCAGCGATGCAAGGCGAAAATACGCGGTGCTCTGGCGGCCATCACCAGGCCCACGAATGTGGCTGTCATTCTGCAGCAGATTAACGTGCAGGAAAAGATCTTTCACTCACTGCTCGATGAGATCTCGCCTGCGGGACAGGTGACCTCAAAACTGGCCAATGCCCAGTATGTGCCGCACATCTACGCCAAGACGCAGGCCGATTGGGTGAACTCCTTCTACAAGCAGAACAGTTTCCTCGAGTACGATGCCATCAACAAGCTTGGCATTTCCGATCCCAAATCCTATATACGCAAACAATTTCCCAACGAGGAGTTCTTGTTCCTGAAGCGCGTAGCCCTGGGCGCACGTCTAGTGGAGCTCACCGTCGTCACGGCCCTCAATGAGTGCAGTGCCACCAAGCAATACTTGGACCTGACTACCATTCTGCCTTCCAATCTGTCGGAGGAGGACATCGAGGAGGTTTTCAGTGCCATTATGGCCCAGAAGCATAGCAATCCCAGCAATTTTGTGTACCTGGAGAGTATCGGTATGGATTCTAGTTCAGTAATTTAATGGATTCATGCCTTATTCTGTGTGTTCTCCTTTCAGTGTTTTCACAGCCGTATCTCACGGAACTGGTGCAGCCGTGCCATGCTCTGGCCGAGGCACAGGCCAAGGCAGCCATCGACTCGGGCGTCTATCAGCAGTTTGTTGTGGAAAAGAGTCTGGCTCAGAAGGGTAACGCTTCCTTCCAGGACCAGGACGATGATGGAAAGCTGGACAAGCGCGACGAGCGTAGGAAGAAGGCCTCCTCTGGCAAGGCCGGTGGCGGCGCCCAGGGACGTGAAACCAAAACTAAGTCAACGAAAAAGCATCAACGACGCAGTGCAGCAGCTCAGAATGATTCTGATGACGAGGACGATGTCCAGCAGCTGGGCTCCCGAGGAGCAGGCGGTGGCGGTGGCAATAAAAAGACTGTAAAACCATTGGATTTAGTCAAAACTGAGGACATTGTAAAGCTTATCAATGCCAGCCTAGAGGAGGAGGGTTTGGAGCACTTGGCCCCATCGATTGCAGCTCTTTATTTAAAGTATGTAGCAATGGGGAATCACACATAACATTGCCTTATATTTCTTTATCTCTCTGTCATTCACAGTCAATTGAATCAGACGGCGCTGGCCAAAGCCCAGGAGTTGTTTGAGGCCACACCGCAAACGAATCGCCGCCAGACCCATGCCGCCATCCAGGATCGCATTAATACGCTGCTGATAGACATACGGCTGTATGAGAAGGGTCTGAAGCTCTTTAACCACGACACACAGACGCAGCTGGTGAAATATCTGCTCAAGTCCCTTGGCAATGAAATCTGCAATGAGCTGTCGCTTTATGTGGCCAGCGAATGCAATCTGACGGTGAAGAATACCAGCTTGAATGTGGATCAGCGCATCAAACTGGCCCAGGAGTGCGATGCTCAGTACCGCAGTGCCCTGCTGGAACAAAACAAAGCCCTGAACAAATCGATAGATGACTTCGAGCTGGCTACGGAGTCAGTGCTGAAGGCCTGCAGCATGATTATTAAAAAGGTGGATAAGAAAAAGGATCGCCTGCTGATTGCCGATCACAAAAAGAAGCTGCAGCAACAGCTGCTCGACTGCCAAGAACCAGCCCTGCTGCTCCATCTGGCTGCCCTGATATTGTTTACCACAATAAGTGGCTGCATTTTGCATGCTTCTGGTAAATTCGTCTCTGCCATATTGCAGCACATACGAGGCTCTCTAAGTGACGCGCAGAATGACATGCTGCTACGCTATCACGGTGCGTATCAATCATTTAATTATACCAAAGACTATACAATTACCAAGATGCTGCAAGAGGCACTCGAGAAGCTCATCCATGACCCCTCTCTGCCTGCACGGCTGAGTCTGCTGAGTCGGTCCCCGAATTCCAACAAGAATATATACAGTCTCTAGAGAGTTTTCGGGACGATTGGGACGTGAACTAAGCATCAATATCTTGGTCTTTTATAGTCTTTGATATATATTTTTCAATTAATTCGTAACTCTAAATTCTTGTTGCAGATTTGGTGTTGCAAGTGCTACAGGCAGCGCCAGAAAGTGACGATTCCAAAATGGCCCATGAACAATTGCAGATCATGCAGTCTCAGGTGGTAGAGCTGGCCCAGAACTTTTCCCGGGCCTCTGTTTCCAAGGCAGATTGAAATTGAGATTTCCCCCTTCCGCCCGTGCTTTCATTATATAGTAAATTTCAATTGGTTTCGGTCTGTAAAAGGTTTTTTGTTAAATTTTCATAGTTTATAAATTGTTTTTATTTTTGTTTTATTGCTATGCACTAAAGTCGCGTCGAGTCGCCTTGAATACAATCAGTAAAGTTACAAAAATGGTTTTAGAGCCTTAAACAGAGTTCCACAATTTATCACTTGAATGTTTTTTGTTTTTTTAATGTTTATAGGAAAACGATTGGGGGGTTTCGGGTTTTAGGAAAGCGTTTCTTTGCGTTACAGGTGTTTTTCCAAGCTCAAGTTCCGAGCACACTCGCATTCTTTATGGGTGTATATACAAATTGTTTAAAAGTTCTTTTTTAATTTAGTTTAGAGTTTTGTGCTTTGCATTGCCTTTCTATATCGAGAGTATTTGATTGTTTTCGGTATTGGTGTTTTGAAATGTGAGCGATGTTTACTTTAATAACTATGTAGTCTTATTAGCATTTGCTTGGCCTTTTCGCAGGATTGCCTAAAGGAAAACACAAACAGATTGAATATAAACTTGAATGGATAGCCTTTTCCTGTACTTACATAAAAAGTGGATTGCTGGAATCGCAGCTGTCCAATGTTTGTTTTATATACATTATAAATAGTTCCAAATTCTTGAGAGTTTCGCTGTTGGGCAGCAGCCATACTGTTGGCAGGGTATTCACTATGATATACGCCTTGTTGATGGCATCATTGGGCGAGCAGACGCGCAGTGCCAGCAGCAGGTAGCGATTTAGTAGCCCCCCAATGGCCAGCTCACGCAGTAGCTTGTCCCCCAGGATGCCCTGCCAGCTGAGAAAGTTGCGAAAGAGCTTCAGGCCGCTGCAGAACTGACGCTGAAAGAACGATGTCTTGGCCTCTTGCACTCTGGAAATATAAACAGTTAGCAGCATTCGTGCATCTGTGGGTTCAGCCTGTCCACTTACTGCTTGGGAAATATGGGTATAAACACATCATTTTCCAATGCCAGTCGCATGCGTTCCATAATCGATTCAAAGAGTTTCTTGAGCTGCTTATTGGTGCCTGTGAGTGGAAAATCACGACCCAAACGATTGATAAAGCCCACGAGTCGCAGTGTTTGTGTGGTAGACAAGGGATCCCAGCATTCCGTGACCAAAGCTAAAAGAAATATACAAATGGGATTACTTTCTGTGGTAAAGGCAGCTTCTGTGGCTGCACTTACATGTGACCTTTGGCAGCACAATCTTGTCGATCAGCGCCGGGACTAGATTCACATCTGGGTCGTCCTTTAGCTGCTCCATTGTTTCATCTGCCTGGCAGGCGTACAGCATGCAGGCCTGATACCAATGCATTGTCTCAATGTCCGCATAGACCTCCAGCAGCGGCGACCACACCAGCAGTTCGTGGCGCACTAGTGGGCCCAAGAGCTTGGGCAGACACAAGCTAACAAACGCATCCAGATACGAGGCCATGTCGGTTTTCCGCCAGGCATAGAACTTCATGAGAATGAGCTCGACCTTACAGAATTCATCGGTGACGTCTTCAAAGGCATCGTCCGCTTCCTTTTGCGTTTGCGCGGTGGCAGCCACACTCTGCTCCTGCTGCTGGTCGGCTATTTCATCATCGCTGGACATGCCATCCAAATGGGAGCCCAAGAGATCGTTGCGTTCTCGCTCGCAACGGCGACGTGTCCTTCGTCCCTCACGCTCGGCAGCGCGGCGCACTTGTTCCTCGTATTCGGGTGTGCGACGGGCGGCAGCGGAAATGGGCTCTGGAAAAATGAGAAAATACAATACAAAAATACAAGGATTTTAGGAAAACAATCCTACTTGATGCCTCGGCCATTTCCTTGGCCTGATCTCTGATATCCTGCCGCCGGCGATTCACCAGATAGCGATTATTCTTTCCCGACTGCTGCAGCGATCGCTTTTCCAGCTCATTGATCACGGGACTCTTCTCGGCCAGGCAATCCACCAGATCTTTCACATAGCACTTGACCTCCTGATAGAATTTATACTTGGCTGCCGCCGTTGGGGCGTTCTTCTGGCACTCCTGCTGCTGCAGCTTCAGTTCCTTCAGCTCCAAGCTGACTCTGGCCATGGTGGACGAGTGATCCGCCGAGCGTTCCTTAATCTCGGCGAGACGTGTCTGAATGGCAGTAAATATCTCCTGGGGTGTGCGCAATGCTGTGGCCTTGGGTTTGTCCTTTTTGGGCTTTGCCGCAGAACGTATGGCTGAGGCCAGATTACTGCTCTTCGCATAGGCTTGTTCCAGCAATGTGGAGGTGGACTGCGGGCCCACTAGGTCCGTGTCTCCGTCTTCAAGGGCTAGAGCACCGCTGGGCGCCGCCGGTTTGATCATGAAGCGTGAGAGCACAGTTTCGTGCTGGGCATGGACCAGCTGGGCACCGGTGACGCCCTTGCGGATCTGCTGGTTCTCCCACTCGTTCATCTCGCGGTCAGAGTCTTCATCGGTCGCTGAAGTAGAGTGAACAAAGATTAGATGGATCGATTGGGCACAAACCATGGGTAGGCATCGGAGTGACGTGCAGCACTGCCGTCAGCTCTGGCCACATCCTTGGCGGGATGGCCCACACTCTACATACAATCATTCTCGACGGCATAGAACTGCTCGCGACGCTCTTCGCGCTCCTTGCGACCGGTTATGTCGCTCATATCCACACGCTCCTCATCGTCCGACTGGTCGCCCTCCACATCCTCGTTGGGCAGGCGGGTGCTCAGCTTGGGCGGCTCTTTGGTCTCCTCAACGGGTATATAATCGCCGGCACCTAAAGGAATTCAAAGACAGTTATCAGGAAAGTTCTTGCAGAATAGTTTTTGGGACATACCCTGCTCTCTGGCTCGCTGTCGTCGCTTGCGAGCGGCATGTATCATGGCCGCATCTGGTATGGAGCCACTCTCCAGCATTTGCTTCAATGCCTCTGGCTTGGAGAAGCGATGATGCTCCTTGCTATGGCCCCCATCGTCCGATGGATCTCCACCGTCGTCGCTCATGTCATCACGCCCGGCACAGAGGGCCGCGCGACCATTCAGAACAGCCTGGGGCGCCTCCGATTTCTTAACCACAAGCTAAGGGGACAAAGATTATTAACCATATTAATGGAGAGATCATGAAAAGGTGCACGATAGAATATATGAGAATATATGTACATGCGGCGTATTAAAGTGGGTGCATGCGATTATGTATAATATAAGCTTAGAAATGAATCGATTACAACAGCAACTTATGGTTATATGTGGACTGCAAACTATAGGCTTAAAACAACAACACAATCGGCCTCATCATTCAAGGTTTTTCGTGTGAATAATTGCGCTTAACTATTATAATTCTATCAGTATCAGTATCATATCATTTGTTGAGTTGAAATTTTTCGGTTTTTAATGGTGAGAGAAAAATTGAATAATAATAACCTTACCACAAAGTCGTCTGTGCGTATTTCGGTTTGGATCATATGATTATCACTTTTTTTACTTTTACTCTGATCGCTGCTCGCGTATTTATATCTACTAGAATTCGTAGCACCCGAAGCACCCGTGACACTGGACGACTCTAAATGCTGTGTACTACCATTTTCCGTGCTACCGCCGTGCTCCGTTCGCTCCTCGCGCTTCTTCTTGCGCCGCTCCTTGTCCATTAAACGCATTATTTTCTTGCTATTCGACGATTTGCGCACTTGAAAGATCTCCCCATCATCCTCTGCAAAATCAATCAATCAGTATTATTGGAAATCTTTGGATTGGACACTCAATTTGTACACTCACCATCGTCGGCAAAGCTAAGCAAGGCCTTTGGCTTGTTGTCATCATTCGTTTTAATGGTTTTCTTCACTTTTTCCTTGTCGCGTTTGCCGGATAATATCAGCGACGGCGGCGGTGCCGATTCCATCTCCGCGTCCATGTCCAGCGTGGCCCCGTCATTGTCATCGTCCACACTGCTGGAGAACACCCGTCGCTGTATTTTCTTCGGCTTGCGAAACAGCGACATTTAATGCGATGCTATAGCTACTTTCAATTTGTTTAATCAATGAAAAACGTATATAATTCGGCGAAATTTTTGCTACTGCACAGTGGGTCTTACAATCGGCTATCGGTATCGATGCCAGTGTTGCCAACTCTTCGGGTCATAAAAAAAGTAAACTAGCCTTTCAAAAAAGTTAGAAATAGCCAGAAAATGATGGTAGCTAAAAGAAAGGCTAGAGTAGTGAAATGATATTTTTATACCTGGTATTCGAAGAGTGTATGTGTAGATTAGATTTTCGGTGATAGTGGATGTGTGTAACACCCAGAAGGAGGCGTTTCAAACCAAAATAAGCATATATATTCTTGATCAGCATCAATGGTCGAGTCGATATAGCCACGTCTGTCTGTCCGTCCGTCTTCGGGAGCGCCTCGATTTCAGAGACTATAAAATCTAGAGCAATCAAACTTTCTATCCAAGCTCCTGTGATATCACTCCAATACAAGTGTATTTCAAAATTTTGCCATGCTCCCGCAAAGGACCAAAAACTGTGGCATTCACACTTTTTAAGATAGCAGAAAACCAAAAATGAATAAGGGTGAACTCACCAGATTGGCGAATCTGGATCAGGTCGGATTTTTATGGCCAGAAGGAAAAAATGAAATTTCAGTGGCTACACAGCGCCTTCAAAGTGCTTACTCATTCCATCTCTGTTGCACAGACTTCCGCGAGCAGACATATATACGTCAGGATGTAGAGAAGTAGAGAAGACAGATAAAAATTGCAATGTAAAGAAAAATGGAAACATATAGGACCCAATATATCAATATATCGCAAACTTTTCAAACAATTTTTTTGAAATATTTTCATGGCAAAAATGTAATTTGTCTCTTTTGCAAACATCGATACAAAAGGACATATAAAATATATTGTATAAATTACAGAAATCGTAAGCTCACATATATACTAAAATAACGGAAAATGTTCGTGGAATATAGCTATAATTCACGCTAGCCGCTATTTTACAATATATCCCGCATATGCCAATTGAAAAACGCTAAGTCTAGTGTGAAAATAGCTAAATTGCCAACACTGATGGTACCCCCAGCACCAGTTGTCTGCACTTACCCATCACTAGACAAATACGAAATCCGTTTCAAAACAACTCAGATCAGAGAAATTGTCGTTAATTTGTTAGTGCACTAAACATTGAATCTCGAACATGGGTCTCAAAGGTTGTGAAGTGGAATTGGACAATCCCTGGAACACGTACTATGCCGGACAGACGGTAAATGGCCAGGCTAAATTCACATTCGATTCGCCCAAGAAGGTTCGAGGTGAGTGATGTCAAAATTAAAATATTTCGTGTGTGTAATGAGAGAGGGGGGGAGTGGAGAACGTACTAATTATTCACATCAGCTGAGAGGTTGCGGTCTATTACTCATCAGAATGACGACAGCTTAGAATAAATAAATGTATAATATAAGCAGGCCACTTTCTTTGTGCGTCCTTGCACCTCAAAAGCCGGGTGCCGTCTTGTAAACCACCCAAAACACCCTACTCTGGGGTGGGGCGGTGGCCCTGTTTTTCACAGTTGTTCGCGGTTGTTGAACCCATCACAGAAATGCACTTTCTCCCCCCATTGTTTGCATTTCCAATTTGAGAGATAACAAAACTATTTATAGGCACAAGTGTGAATAAAGTAAATATATATGTAGGGTATGCGTTCCATAACAAAGACCCAAACCAAACCAAACCTTTGATTGAGGCCAACAAACACATTGGAACGATGCTGGTGCTGCTGCCTAGCGATGATGTCATCTGATGGGCATGCCAAGAGCGCGAGAGCCGTCAGCGAGAGCGTAGCAGAGACGCAGTAGCTTTTATATTATTTATAGCTAATTTCAGAGAGGGGACACCGCAGTAAATTGTCATTCACAGCACAAACACTTTTTCTTTCTAGGCATCATAATACGATTCTTGGGCGAGGCCAATACGGAGTGGAATGAGGAGCGCAATGTGACCACCAGTGAGGGCAAGACCGAGAACGAAATCACAACACTGAAGGGACATGAGGAGTACTTTAAGATCCAATACTATCTGCTGGGCGGCAAGAACAGTGAGTATTCCCTGCAGATATACAAGAATATGCCCCTCTAATAGTCCTAACCTTTCAGGCGCTGAGACGGAACTGCCGCCGGGCACCCACACCTATCCCTTCACTTGCGCCTTGCCACCCACTTTGCCCTCGTCGTTCGAGGGCGAATTCGGGCATGTGCGCTACACCATCAAGGTGACGCTGGATCGACCATGGAAATTCGATCAGGATATGAAAATGGCCTTCACGGTCATTGCGCCCGTGGACTTGAATCTCAATCCACGTGTTAAGGATCCATTTAAGCTAGAACTGGAAAAGTCCTTCTGCTGCTTCTGCTGTGCCTCGGGTCCGTTGGCCGTGATCACGAGCGTACCGCAAACGGGCTACGTGTCGGGTCAGATCTTGCCCATTACCTGCGAGGTGGACAACGCCAGCAATGTGAATCTCAGTGCCGTGAAGTTCGAGCTCCGCAAGCTGGTCACCTTCCATACGAGCCAGCCGCGCAGCGAGAAACGCGAATCGAAGGTCATCATTGCCAATCTCAGCATTGGTCCAGTGAATGGCGGCGAGTCGCGCACGTTTACGCAGCAGCTGGAGATACCCGCACTGCCGCCAACCAATCTATCCAATTGCGGCGTCATTGCCTTGGACTATGACCTCCATGTGACCTGTGAAGTCAGCGGTGCGCATAGAAATCTAACGGGCAAAATTCCCATCACTTTGGGGACCATTCCGCTGGCGGGCATGAGGCCGCCCGTTCAGTATACAGATGTTCCGGCTATCCAATCGGAGGATCCCTCACTGGCGCCCACACAGCCGGTGAGTCCGGCCAGTCCGCCGGGTACTTACAATGCCATGGGTGGGGCCCAGGGCTGGAATGTGGCCGATAGCACTGCCGGCGGTGGCAGTCTGTATCCCAATATACGTGAGTACTGAGATCTTGCATAGGAAAGTTGAATTATTACTAATTCAATTTATATTTTGTGACAGCGCCACCGCAGTTTGTGGAGACGCAGTACCGGGCGCCCACCATTGCCGGACACGATGACTCGGAGCACACACAGATGGGCGGCCAGCCGGGCTTTGCGCCACGCTATCCAACGTTTCAGTTCAATAACGCCACAGCGCCGCCAGCGCCAGTGAATCACTAGAAATGAATCTTGGACCCCAGAATGATATTGAATGCAGGAATGATTCAAGTGTGCTCTCGACCTTTGATTTACTTTTGTCACTTTGTTTGTTCGGCTTGCATTTATTTGATAATAGCTTTCCGTCCGAAGCGAAAGCAGTAATCCTCCAACCCCCAAACCCCCAGTACCACATATATTGTACACGTTATAAAAACGCACAAAATTCTGTCAATTTCGCTGCTCAGAAAATGCAGTTGTACTCGCAGCAAATAGTGCCTGAACTTAAAGCTATAAAGTAAAACTCCTACGACGATTCTCGTAATAAAACGCATACATACATAAATATTATTTATCTCACAAGAACGTTCCATTTATTTGCTCTCTGTATTCAGAGGAAAAGGTAAAATTAGCGTATAATGACAATTTCAATGTGGAATCAATGGAACATCCTTCGAGTTATCCGCGTTCTTGCAGTCGCTTCGTTAGCGTTTCTTCGGCAGACTTGGCTGTGCCTTCCCCTGGTAGGTAGCATTTCCTCCGGTTACGCTTGGTTCCTTGCTTTCTTCGCTTGGGCCAATAGTTGCCCTGGCTCGGTTTCGGTTTTTTTGTGTTAGGCCTCCTGCTGATTGTCTTTGACCGATTGCTGGCGTTGATACTTTGCGACCACAGCTTGCAAGGATTTAATCATCTCCTGTCTTTTCTCCTCCTTGACGCGTTCAATCTTTTCGGTCAGTTCTCGGCAGGCCTCCTGCATGGCCTTCAATTCTGCTACTAGGAACTGGACTTTTTGGTCCGAGCGCCTTGCTTTACTGGCCCCATCCTTTTTGCCATTTTCCGCTTCTTCCATGGATTTATATTTCTTCTCGGCCCATTCCTTGGCCATGTTCATTTCGGATTTGATTTTCTTCTGGACTTCCGCGAACTCGGCTCTCAGCTCATCCGCACGCTCTTCCTTCTTCGATTTCTTCTTTTTATCCTCTTGCTTGAATTCTTTGCCGCTTTTTTGATCATCCTTCCGGTCGTTCTTGCCACATTTTGCCGTAATCTCTTTTTTCCCATCGACATCGGGCTTTGTATCGATATCCCTTAGTTTAGCGGCTTCCTTCTGGATCCTCAGGGCCTTCTGCCCCTCCAGATAGTGAAGAAAATCCGTGTCAAGAGCTGGGTAACCGGGGTTCACCTCCCTGATCACTCTAATCGAGTTATCCTTCTCTTCTTTCGTTGGACTTGCATCAATCTTCAACGGATTCGGCTCTGATCTAAGGATATGAATGCTTCTATCGATGATTTGGTTGCAAAGTGGAAAATGATAGCAGATGTTGATCGGTTGGACGGGATTCGGGTGAGTCCTGCCAATCTGCGCTTGCCTGGCACGCAGATAAACGGCCGCATAAGAGGTGACCGTAAAATTCTGAAGAAGCGAGCTGTCGAGTCGACAGCCAGGCAAGCCTGCGCCTTCATTGTCCGGCGCAACATCTACGTGTACGATGGGTGGGTGGTATATCTGATCCTTCAAGCGTAGTAGTAGTAGTGTCCCGGTACTCACCTGTTTTCCATCTCTTGCATACCGATTTCACTTGACGCTGCTTCGAATGGCAACAATTGTGGAACCTGTGGATGAGACTGCTGCACAAGGATGCGATCGGCTGGACCGAACGAAAGTATTCCCTCACAGTCCTGCCCAAGGCGAATACCGTTGCTTCAAGCATCTTAAAAACGTGATTTTTTCTTAAATTTTACAACGAATTTTTAATCAATTAGAGTACGCGACATCTGTTTATAAGGAACGAAGAAAATTCTTTGGTCTCCAATCCGAAGAAATTTTAAATTTAAAAACTAAAACCGAAACATTTAGAATCGGGAGCTCTAAAAACTTCCGATGTGTATTTAACTGTAGTTACACAGTAAATGTTTGAAGTTGTGTATAGAAAAAGTAGCCTACTATTTTGAAAGGATTTTAAGATTTTATTTATTTATTTTTATTATTCATTTATACCATACCATTTGTAGACAAAAAATGTGTGTGTAAGGGGCGCATGCACCAAATTGCATATGGTTTTTTTCAAATGATAGCCAGAGTATGTGCCTTGGTTTTTATAAACAAAAGTTTGTACTTTTCTATAAATAGGATCCTCAAAAATTTAAAACTTGTCGAAAATTTGTCTGGCAGCGAAGCGCGCGGGTCTAGTATTAAATATATAAATGGAATTGCAAGATAGTGTTAAGCTCTTGTTAAACATCGAACCGATAAGTGTTAGAGGAACTTAAATTCATTGGGAAATAGATACTAGAGGTAGTTAGCAGCTGTCATGGAGATACTTGAGCAAACATTTTAGGGGGAGAGTAAATAGTAATTATTTTATATTGTTTACTTGGTTTACAATACATTTAACACCTACATATATGCTTATATATGCTTTATAATATCCTGGAACTTCTTGTTGCTGTAGATCAAGTTTTCTATAAAAAGGTTCCTAAAAAAAAACCATACAATTTCGACCAAAAATTTATGTTTGAGTGCCTATTTTATTTCATTTGGTCTAGCAGCGAATCGCGCGGGTCTGCTAGTATTGTTATATATTTTATTTTATTTTATTTATTGTTATATATTTTATTTTATTTATTGGGTAAAAAAAACTTTAAATTTCATCAAATTTTACGGCAGAATACGAATGTGCTCACGGGCATGATGGATGGACTCTTGGCCAATTCAATACTTGGAAGACCTGGATCTGCAGACTACGCTCTAGGAAATCCTCAATTTTTAGGCCGAGCACGTAATCGACTCAAAGGCTCACCAGCCGACGCAGAAGGGCATTGCCCTGGAAAGGAGGATCAAGAGTCAACATCTCACGGGCAGCCTTATGGATCTTAGCCAGGGCCACGCTTCAATGATCTTCAACTCCTGATCCAGATGCGACGGGGAGTCACATATGTACATAGGTCTTCAAGAAGACTGAGGGTATGCGGCCGTCAACCAGATTCCAACAATTCCACCGAGATACATGCTTATGGTTTTTTTTTTTTAAATTCTTTAATGATACAATAATTTAATTTTGGTAAATCGAAAATAATTGAATTTGTCATCTGATCGTGCGTTCTATCCATCATATAGCTTTAATTTGCAGGGCAGCCTCTTCTGTTTGTCCTTTCTGGTTGGTTGTGAATCTGAAAGATTAGAAGACTGTTTGCCCATTAGTTAGCGATTTGTTTCTTGACCTAAAAATAACCCGAGTGTTTCTATTTATACGAGTACTACTAAACATTCGCAATCTCTCGACGCGTAGGCGCTGCCTGCACTGTTATCAAAATCTGTGGCCTCTTATCAGTGGCATAAACTGTCAATTGACGCCAAATATTTTCCGCTGTGCTTAGAGGTAGAACTAATCTACAAGTTGACCTTGACCTTGACCTACGATGTGACATTGAATTAAGCTGTTTTAAAGTATGTTCTGTTCGGCTACCCCCCAAAAGTGTCCGTTCTTTGTGCGCAAAACTTACCTAAAAGATCTTGGGGAATCCTTGAAAGTAGCGGCTGAAACTGAATTTGCAATCGTCATCATCTTTGGATCCCTCTTTGAGTTTCTTCAACTTTTCGCAACACTGCTCGGAGCCGCCCAAGATCTCGATTTTCTGTTCTTTTTCCTTTGTATCTTCCATTAGCTTTTCGCGCACTGTCTTCGCGCGTTTCTTGCACTTTTGGGAACCCCCACGGATCTGGGTTAGATCTTTGTCATCGCTGCTGGCGAACGTGAGCAACGTGCTCATCTTCCTGCCCGGCTGATGATTCAAAGGAGTCTTTGATTTCCTTGTTGACCAAACACCACTGGGGGCATTCTTCTTCTTGGCTTGGGGTTGATCGTACTCCTGATTCGCTTTGCGATCCTCGCGTATGGATCTGGCTCCCAGACCCTGCCTCTCGAGATCGGGCGAAATGAAGTCCACATCAGATGGATAGATTACCTTGTCCTTTTCCGGACCGAACGGATCATCGAATATGTCATTCTCCTCAGGGCAAAGCCGCGTAGAGCTTGTGTTCAGGCCACGGCTCTGGCAATGGGTGGACATTGTTCTGCCCGCCGGTGGGTTCTTCTTTTTGCGGAAGATCTTCTCAACGATATATTGGACAAAGTTCTGTGTTTCTGGTGCGTCAGTCTCTTTGGTTTCTTCCGGAAGCAAAACCTTAAGGTCGAGTTCTCCCGCCGCCAGCTTGCGTTTGGTTTTCTTCTCTGGAGCTGCCTGATCATCAGCCGCAGAATTCTCGGTTTGATTTTCCTTGAGATCTCTTTCTGCCAATTCGCTTTTTGCCTTAATCCTATCCTTCTCGTCGGGTGGTACAAACAGAGGTTTATCGGATGGCTCCTCAGTGGTGTCTTCCGTGTGCTCGTCGTCTATGGCATGGTCTGGGTTCATTTTCATTGATGGCTCATCTGATTCGTCTGTTTTCCCATGTTTCGCTTTAAATTTGGTGAACATTTCCTCGAAAGATTCTTCGGGTTCGATTTCCATTTTGTTGTCCGTCTCTGAGATTTCGTTCTCTATTTTATTGTCCATCATTAAGAGTTCGGTTTCCATTTTGTTGTCCGTCTTTGAGTTTTCAGTCTCCATTTTGTTGTCCGTCTTTGAGCTTTCGGTATCGCTTTTGTTGTCCATCATTGAGATTTCGTCCTCCATTATGGGGTGTATTTCTTCAGACGTGGTTGGCTCCGATTCGACAAGGTTCTGCATTTCCTCCACTTGTCTGTCAAGCGAGGTCTCGTTTTCGTCCATCCTCACAAAGTATTCTTCAGCTTTTCTGTTGGCCTCCTCCGGTGTCTCCACTTTGTCTCTTTTTCTGCCCAGTGGGGATGTTCCTGAGTCCATTTTCATCTCTAATTTTGATATTTCTAGTTCCTTCTCTTTTTCCATATTCCACTCCAATTCTGAAGTCTCATGGTAGTTGATCTTCTCGAAGTATTCTTCAGCTTTTCTGTTGGACTCCTCTGATGTCTTTTCTTTATCTACCTTACTGGATGTTACTGGTTCCAATGTCTTCGGCCATTTTGATTTTTCTGGTTCCATTTCCATCTTCAATTGATTCGATTCTAGTTCCATTTTGTTCTCCGATTCTGGTTCCATTTTCCACTCGAATTCTGAAGTTTCCGCGTAGTTGATCTTCTCAAAATATTCTTCAGCTTTTCTGGCGGACTCCGCTGGTGTCTCCACTTTATTTACTTTTATGCCCAGTTGGGATGTTCCTGGTGCCAGAATCTCTGGCCATTTTGATTTTTCTGGTTCCATTTTGGATGATTCTAGTGCTGTCTCTTTCTCCCATTCTGATTCCATTTTCCACTCGAATTCTGAAGGCTCCGGATAGCTGTTGATCTTCTCAAAGTATTCTTCAGCTTTTCTGTTGGACTCTTCTACTTTGTTCAGGTTGGCGAAATCTAGTAAATCTTTCTTCGCCAATTCTGAGATTTCTGATTCCGTTTTCTTCTCCAGCTGAGACGTCTCCGGTTCTTTGATCTTCGAAAAGTATTCGTCAGCTTGTCTGTCCATCTCGGTATCGTTCAGCGTTCCTTTGACCCTGAATCCTTGACCAGGTTCGGGTCTCAGGCCAAATGCTGCGACTATTTGGGATGTAGATTTTGAGGGGCGATCTGGAGTCGTTGAGCTGGCCAATAACATGGATTTGTTGTCTTTCTGTTTCTGTTCCATCATGGTGATTATTTCTGCAGCGGACTTGGTGGTATTCTGGGAAGGAATCTGGGAAATGGCTTCTGTAGACTTCGATGATTCTTCTCTTGCCCCCGATTGAAGCTCATTTATCTCAGATTGAAGTTTATTTATCTCAGATTGAAGTTCTTTTGCCTCCGATTTAATTTCTTTTGCCTCCGATTTAATTTCTTTTGTCTCCGATTTAATTTCTTTTGTCTCCGATTTAAGTTCTTTTGTCTCAGAACGAAGTTCTTTTGTCTCCGATTGAAGTTCATTAATTTCCGTGGTTTTCTCTTCAACTTTCTTGAAGGATTTCTCGGGACTCAAGCCCAGCGATGTGGGTGTTAGGTACTCCATTTCCCCATCGCTTGTAAGCACCGCTTGTATAAACTCTGGATTTCCTTTGGATTTACTTTTCCAAGAAGAAGAGTCTTCCGGTGGAGCATCCCTATCCGACTTGAGCTCCGATGAAGGTACTAGCCGCGTAAACGTTGGCTCAACGGGCGAACCGTCCTCATTTCTTATGATCCTGAGGGGAAATTTATTGCTGGGTATTTTAAACGGATTTTCAGGCATATTGCTTTCCACTTTTCCCGCAGCTTCAACGGCTTGTTCTTTATTTTTTGACGTAGACGATATCTGGTTCTGATTCGGATTTGGAAAGCCAGTGCCTTTCACGGCTTGTGATTCGTTCACAGATTCTACGGGTCTCGCGGGAGAGCCATCCTTATTTAACCATCTAACCGGTAATCTATTGGTGGGGGTTTTGAATGCTATCTCTTCGGCGTTTTCAGGGACATTGGTTTCCACTTTTTCCACGGTTTTAACGGCCTGTTCTTCTTTTTTTGCCGTAGAGGATATCTGTTTCGTATCATCAAGGATATTGGCTTCCACGGCGGGTTCTTCGTTCTTTGCCGTAGAGGATATCTGGGTCGTTTCATCAAGGACATTGGCTTCCACGGCTTGTTTCTCCTTTTTTGCCGAAGAGGTTATCTGGCTCGTATCATCAAGATTCGGATTTTCAAGGACAATGGCTTCCACAGCTTGTTTTTCGTTCACCGATTTCTGGACTATGTCACCAGGCTTTCCCACACTACCGATCTCATATCCTTTCGGGGTCGTTGGATATAGATCCTCAATCTTCCCCTCCTTTTTCTCGATTTTGTCCTTCGCTACAGAGTTCAGGATCGACGCGGCTGTAGCAGAATCGACTTTAACAGTTGACGTTTCGGTTTCAAATTCCAAAACGAACTGCGTTTCCTCATCCTTCGGGACATTTTCCTTGTTCGCGGTGTCCGCGACTTCCGAGCTCGCTTGCTCTGAGGTCCCAGCCTGTGACCAAACATCCATCGAGTCTTCATTTGACGTTTGGTCCAACGATTTGGTCTCCAAATTCGAGCTATCCTTAAATAAGATCTTGCCAGATATTTTCACTTTACTCTCGGCGGCTTCAGCATTCGATGGCGGAGTATCCCCGTCCTGTTGGCATGTCACGATGTGATAGGGATTCTTGGGATTCACCTCGACCGGTGATATTTTTGGCGGCGAGGCCGGCTGCCCCTCCATGGGCAGCTCTGGCCGGGACACGAAGGGCGACTCCTGCCTACGCTCTTGGGGGATTTCGGTGGTGAAGGTTTCGTCTTTGGCATCCCTTGTGAAGGCTCCCTTGGCTTCACAGAAGTGTTTCTGTGTTTTCCCCCTGAAGGCTTTCTTCTCTGCTTTACTGACGACTTTGTGCTTTGCCTCTTCTTTGGACTCCTCTTTGGTATCCATCACAGCCTGCTCCTTTGCATGGCCCATGGACTCCGTGCTCAGGCCGCTAGTCTTAGCCCCATCCATGGCTGGGATTTCTCTCTTACCAGAGCCCCGTCGCACTTCGATGGGCTTCACCTGTCGCAGGCGATTGCGGGCCTTGGCCGATGGCTCTTCTCCAGAGTCCCCCGTTCCATGTTTGAGGCGTCGTGCCGCCAGGGGCGTCAGCTGTGCAGAGGGGCGCAGCGAGGGACGCAGCATTCCCAAAAAATAAAGGGGTCGGCGATAGATTGATATTCTTCCGATCATTTTGGTGTTTGTCCCTGCCCTGCCCTTAACTATTTGTTTGAACTTTCTGAAAATTTTGATTTACCGGAATATTGTAGTCGGAAAAAATATGTCTATCGGCCCAGTCTCTGGTTGTGGTGTGGGAAAAAAACACGTTTGAATGAAATTCAAAAGTTTACTAACTAAAATGGAAACATATATACTCGTACATGGGTGGAAAATTTAGAACTTGACAGGATTGTTCGTGTTCCTGGGTTGCACGTGAATCATCACCTTGATGGCTCCACCCGTGGCCGGGGCGTGAGCCCGGGAGGTCTCGAAAGCCTTGTCCGTCTCCTTGATATCGAAGTGATGGGTCACCAGACGCTTGACATTCACTTTACCGGATGCCACCAGAGCCAGAGCAGCAGCATAGCTGGAGGGCACAATGGTTAGAGGATATGTTTCTTGTAAATGGAATTTCTCAATTGATTCCTCACTCATTGCAGTAACGGAACACGCCACGTATGTCCACCTCACGGGCCAGAGCATTGATCAAAGGCAGCTTCACTTCCGGGGAACCCATGCCCACAACCACCACCACGCCGCCAGAAGCAGTTGCCTGCAAAGAGGATTGGAAAAACTTGGTTCCTTAACTCCCAAAAATGGGGCATTTTCACTCACAAAAATGGCCAATCTGACACTGCTTTCGGCACCACAGCAATCGATGGACTTGTCCGGCTGTCCCGTCATTGTACGGCGTACGATCTCTGCCACCTCCTCGGCAGTTTGTTCCCGCTTCAGCAGTAGCGTGTGAGTGGACCCCAGCTCCTTGGCCACATCCAGACGATTTTGGGCCAAGTCCGTAATGAGTATCTCTGAGGCGCCCATGGATTGAGCAACCTAAACAGCGGCATGATAAGTTTCCCATAGGATATCCTTTTCAGTGTTGAGATGACCTACCAACATGGTGACCAAACCAATTGGTCCAGCGCCCAGGATGAGCACCCGTGAGCCCAGACCGACGCCAGCACGACGACAGGCATGGACACCGACTGAGAGGGGCTCGAGCAGGGCACCCTCCTCCATGGACACGTGATCCGGCAGCTTGAAGCAAAAGTCGGCGGCATGTTTGTAGTATCTCGTCAGATTGCCATCGTATGGCGGAGTGGCACAGAACACCATGTCCGCACAGAGACTGTACTTGCCCTGTTTGCAGAGCTCACAGTAGCGGCAGGGCACACCCGGCTCGATGGCCACACGATCGCCCACCTTTAGGTTGGTGACCTTCTTGCCCAACTTGGCCACCACTCCGGCTGCCTCATGGCCAATGACCATCGGTTTGGTCAGTATAAAGTCACCAATGCGTCCTTCTTTGAGGTAGTGCACATCGGAGCCACAGATCCCAACACAATCCATGGCAAGGAGGACCTCTGGGGGAGTAGCAAAGAAAAGGATTTGTTTTCAAACCAGTGCCAGAAGCATCTCTGATTCAAGGAGAATTCAAGTTCATTCAGAGAATTGTTATCATCTGCAAAACACGATTCTCTCTAGCACTTACCATCATCGGCTATCACTGGAATGGGACGTTGTTCCTGCAAAGGAATACAAAGGAGAGCTCTAGGAATTTGGGTATTATAAAAATCCTAGGCCTCACCAAACGCATATCCTCAATGCCATAGAGCACTGCTGTCAGATTATCCTTTGCCATCGTAGTAGTTCTATTAAATCCCCAACCGCACGCCTTGCGCTTCGATTTGGAACTGATTTAGACATCAGCAAACCTCTAGCCATTGACCCTCTGACAGCTCTGGTGCACCTACGTCGGCGCTGGCGATAATTGACTGGCCTCGCCTCTCCTTTTAATCAGCGGTCAAATGTTATCTTCCCCGACACGTGTGGGGAGCTCGAAACACTCGAAAACAGCTGTCTGCTGTTTATATTTGTTTTGATTGAATAACGAGACAAATTGTAATGATGTCAAACGGGGAAGATAGAGGGATATAGTATACCTCTCCATAGATAGGAGTGGGTGGTCGATAGGAATATAATTGAATAGTCATATATTCGAAGCGATCAACTGTACATTTATATATGCCCAATACCCTAGGAATGCTATGGATATATCGTACAAGTGTAGATGTATGTAATATATAGCTGAAAATAACTTTTGATCTCATAGGTTACATACATTTTTGGTGATAAAGAATAGTTATCTGTATAGTTTCTATAGATTTTCAATAATTTAATTGCTATTAAAAACAACACCTAAATTTAAAAAAAAAACAGCTTATAGATTTCATAGATGCTCCTTTTTTTGGTATATTTTTGTATAAGGTTATTGTCAACCTATCTGTCAAAAATCATAGTAATCGAATAAGTTTTACCATTAAAAAAAATAAGGATAAATATATCAGTATGTGTCAAAGAACTGCATGTAGTTGGATCGAAGCTGCACGGGCTGAAGGAAGGAAGGATTACCGAAGGATAAATAACATGCCCCTCCATTTTCTTCTATTAAAATACTAGGGTATCCACTAGTCGTCAGCCTCCTACACTTAAATTCTAAGCTGTTTCTGTTTCCCCTTAATTTTTTGCTCGTTTTTCCTTTGTTTGCTTAAATTTATTTTGTGCAAATTGCAGTCAGATTATGAGTTTAGCTTATCTGCAAATCTTTTGAACAAATCATATGCATATATGGAACTGAAATAGATCTTCGGACCCGAGTGCCCTACGAATGCCCTTTTCCCAGGCAAAACAGAAACAAATAGTGGGTGTCCTCAATGTGTCATTGCGGACATTTAACAGAACATCAGAAAATGTGCCTGTGCCCTGATGCCCATAAATAAGGAGACCCCTAGCTTTTGACCTCCTCAACAGAGCAGTTCCACGAGTGTATTCCCTCACTCTCCCCCGCTGGTCTATGCTTCTCTTCCCTGCACCCGGGAGCCGGAACCATTTGTAATTTTTTGCCTGGACAATAACAACTACAAACAAATTTTAGTCCACTTCTGTTTTATGGCAAATTAATGGAGCGACATGTTGGCCAGGAGGAACTTCACTGCCATGCACTCGGTCCCGGGGCCAGAGCCTAGCAGGTGGCCCTGCCCCTCCCCCTCCCCCTCCACCCACGCGCCAGCAGCTTCCTTTCCATCTTTTCCGCACAGGACTTTGACCACCACTTCTCCTCCTTGTCATCCTTCGCTTCACACATGCCGAATGGACATGTTTTTCTATACTCTACTAGAGGGTGTTCCAATTTAGGTGAGGTGTGTAATGGCCGTAGGATAATAGGATAATGCATCTCTGAAACGATAATCGGTATATGTTATTGTAGAGTGGAGACCATGTGAACCAGTTCTTCTGTTTCTATCTAGATCATAATTTATCTAATCTACTATCAATATCTCAAGTGACGGTGCTTGTGCTACCAAACGACTCGATCGTTTAGGAGGATTTTTAATATTTCTTTTGTATTAACATTCTCCAAATATCCCATATAAAATTTAGACTTAATGAAGTATGCTTTGATTTATTTGTGTATTGTTTTTACCGATTTTAAAGTGGTGAACAATGAGCAATGGCACAAAGACACAAGCTGGTGCAATTTAAAAATAACGAAAGTGTGCGTGTGGGCATGTCACAATTGCGTGAATATCAATCCTTCTTGAAATATTTGATAAAAGGAAACTGTGGATAGTTTACCATCCCTAAAAGGGTATACACAATTCGTTGTTTCCCTTTCTTTTATATACATAACATTTTTTCCGCTACTGCGCTTCTGTTGTTGTTGTTTCTGTCACTGATGTCGATTTTGTGCCCTGAATGTGTGTTGGCGAGTGTTGGTCTTTCCTTTGGCTCCCTGGCCCGTTATGTGCCAGGGCTGGGCTAACATATTGGACATTTATTATTTTTCCGTGAGTGTTTTTGCTCGTCGAGTAAATTATGGTGTGGGGGTGGGCCATAACCCTTACTCTTTCTCCATTTACAGCCTTACAAATTGGTTCTTCCAGTGCGGAAAGCGGAGTGGTGTCAGATTGTCGTTCCATGCTCTGATTAGATCCGTATTGATAGGCCCTGTAATACGCGACTCACTGGGCATCGAAACGCAGAGATCTCGTGGGGGTTTGGGTGTTCCAGAGGTCATTGCAGGCGTGTTAAATTAATAATTGCATAAATTTTACATGTGCTGTTGCATGAGTTATGCATGGAGCCGGGCCCGCCCGGCATAAATCGCGAATAATGTGCACACTGGCCGTGCGAATATTTATGGCCGTGACTGTAAATCATCAAACCATAAACGCACTCTGGCAACGCCAACACCAAACGGTCATCCAATGGACCAGCCACCGTCGATCCTTCCACAAGCCCTCTCCCCTTTTAGAGGAGGCAGGCACCAATACTTTCCACTCGATTTTGACGCCCCCAAGATACCCTGTACATCAAGCTATGCTATCTGGCAGCAATACAGATTGTTAATAATAATTTATTTATAATATTTATATCCCTTGCAAACGCTAACAAATGATGGATAATTTATGGAGAATATTCATCATTTCATATCATTTTGATGAAGGGGTATGCCACAAGTCGAATCATTTGATTGGTGTGGCACTTTTATTCGCTTCGCTTCGCCCGATTCCGTTTGCAATTCCAAACTTTTTCGAAAAACTCCATCCATGAGTTATGCGCGAATTTAATGAAGTTGCATAATTGTTGAAATACGACAGTGTCTTTTTTTGTATATTTATTTAATTTTTAAATGTGAATTTCAATTAAAATATTTATAAACGAAATGAAGGGAGTTTGGGGTTCTGTGCCCTCTGAAATATTTCTGAAATATTTCAGTTATTTCTTATGAATGGTTTTATATTTATTTAATTTTTAAACTAAATTTGAATTAAAATATTTATAAATTAAATTAAGGGAATGTCAAAACGATTCCAAAATTTGTTGAATACGTGAGCAAAGTTTCCCCAAAAGGGTTATGCTCTTGCATGGAGGAATCCTTGCTGTATCCTTCTTTGGTTTTTGGCTAAAATCAACAAAACTTGAGGACCCCCCGAGGGAAAAACTGGAGCTGCGACTGGGTGGGAAAAACTATTGGCGTCATCGTGTTGTCGTTGCCGTCGGAGGCATTCATCTTCCTCGCGCCGGAAGCGACAGTGAAAAAGCCAGAGAGACTGCAGGATCAGGGGTGCCAGGATGTTTTTCTCTCCTTGAATTTTAAATAAAAAATGAATTTCTCATTTCGTTGCAGTTTTGGAGGGTCTGCAGTCTGCAGTGGGGGCAGCAGCAGTGGCAGGATGATGGGCGACGCTTGTTTGCAGATTGAATGGAGTGCTTCCGACATCCGGTTTTGCTCCCCGGGGTTCAAATGCCAGCGTTGCACTTTCGTCTTGAGAACTGCAATTGCGTTGTTGCAGCAAAAAAGTTGGACTTCTGTGGAAGAGATTGCTGGTGCTCCTGCTGCTCCTCCTTCTTTGGAGGATGCTCCTACTGCTGCTCCTGCTTCATCCTTCAGATGCTGCTGTTTCTTCGTTCAGATATTCCTCCTACTGCTGCTGCTCCTTCCTTCAGATATTCCTCTTCCTTTTGCTCCTTCCTTCAGTTACTCCTTGAGGCTGCCTCTGGCTTACTTTGACTCACATGTGACCCAGGGCCAAGTTTTGGCCCCTCGGTCTTCAACTTTTTTTTTTGTGTGTGTTGGCTGTTTTTGGGCGTAGAAGAAGGGTAGAAGAAGAGGCAAGTAGAGGGATCCTGGGGCACACAGGATGCATCCGAGATGAGCGCAGAACGATACACACAAAAGCCCGCAGAATTCGTCGTCATCGTCGTCGTCGGCGTCGCCTTGAAGGCTCTGACCGAACCGCAGACACTTTGTCTGGCTCCCGGCCATAAATCTAAAGTCCGCGTCCTGTCCCAGGACCAGGACCAGCACCAGCACCAGTCCTTCGTGTCCTGCAGCATCCAGAGTGTGGAGGATATAGAAAATGAAATAATTTCTGAAAACATCAAAGTGTTGCGAGTTTACAGCGCACACACACCCAGCACGGCACCAGCTGAGAGTAATGACTATGCCCCCAACCCCACAGCCAAGGACCTCACTGCCTTCTATCTGCTGTTTTTTTTTTTTTGGAGGTGGGGGTTGGGGGCTGGGGGTTTGAGGAGCAGCATCCATCACCATCTGGCGACCATTTAAGAATTAAAGCTAAAGAGGAAGTTTATTAGCAAACGGAACGGAAACGTATTTACTGATCGCATATCTCGCCTTTGGGTCTCCGGTCCTCCAGTACGGTGTGTGCTCTGGGGCGCCAGGTCCTCGTCCTCGTCCACGTCCACGTCCTTTCTCCTGGTCAACAACAGGACACCGTCCACACTCCTCTGCTGCTCTTCCTTTCACTGTGTGTGGCAGCTGGCGCCCGGCCATGGTAGGATGCCATGGCGCAGGATGCGCCAACCCAAGGACGGCAATGGCATTCGCCTCTTAATTTATGGCATCGAACTTTTATTGGGCAAATTTCTGTTCATTTCCATGCGTGTATTAAGACTAATGGCCGAAAACTGCCGGAAGTTCTTCATTCACAAAAGACACAGACAATAATCTTTGGATGTTCTTGCAGGACAAGTGCTACTTGTGGGGAAAAAGTACTAGAAATGGAGGGAACAGATCGCAGAGCTTTACGGAAGAGTCAGCTAAAGGAAAATATTGTGAAAAATATCATTAAAAGTTGTTTTACAGCTTAATGTATATCTACAGAAATAATTTGTGGTCTTTTGGGTCTTTTCATCTATACATTTCATTCAATTATCATCTAAATTGAAGAGAACTTGCAGTTTCTAGAAGTAAATATTTTTATAGATGGAAAATAATATTTGCATACCTTTTTGAAGACACTCTTCAGCAGGAGTACTTATTTTGGAACTAAAAAAATTAGATTGTAGTCCTATTTGAGTAGATCGCAATAACAATTTTAGAACTGACAACATGGCCCCCAAATCTTTTACAAAAATTTAATAACCGCTTTTTGTGCGACTTTGGATACTTTTATTATTATTATTATTACTTGGCATCTACAGTGACGAGATCAACAAAATTAATGGATTAAGAAAAATAAATGTTTGGTCTTTCAAATGATTATTTATTCGTTTCTATACAATGGAAAAGTCCAAAGTTATATAAAGTCAAAGTTGAAGTTTTCTGCGATTGTTTGCATTCCTTCAATTTTGGCACATTAAAACATTTTTTTTATAGTAAGGACCTTTTTTAAGATTTTATTTCTTTAGTGTTATATATATAAATATTACAACCGATTCTTTGATATTTTTCGAATATCAAAGGAAATTTCCTCAATTTTTAAAAATTTAATTATGGAAATATATGATATATTTTCTATTAAGTAAAATATATAAAGATCTGACTCACATAAAGCTCTCAGGACAATTCTTTGTTTCATATTTATATTCATCAATCCTACCACTTATAGGATATTTATGCTCTTTACCAGAACTCTTAGCAAATTCCAGCCTTCCTTCAGTTGTCCACGACTCATGCAGACATCTGCTCGTTAATTCACACATTGGTGGATATAAATTATATATATATAGCATACTCGTAGTCGTACTTGGTATTATGTCCCATAGAAGGGGGCGCCCACTAAATTAAAAATGATATAGAGAGCCGAGGGCAATTTTCACAGTCATCGCCCGTTGCTGGGTCGCCGTTGGTGCGTCTCTCATTGTCAGGGGAGGAACTTGCCTAATTAATTTCCATTACAACGTGCCTGGAGTTGCAGATATATTTTTCACAAGGTTCCACAGAACAAAGGAGAGACACGGAAAAAATATTTAAAATTGTGTCCTCCCGACGATTAAATTAAGTGACGCATTAACAATTGGCGGGGAAGTAAAAACTAAATCATTTTGACGCCATTCTCCTTCACACGAAAGAGAAAAAGAGAAACCAGAGAATGGAATGGGGGAAGGGAAAATCCCCTGGACATGGACTCTTCCGTAGGCTTTGTGTAATTTGTCAAGCCTGGAATTGGCCTGGCAACCCTGAAGGGTTGCAACCAAGCAGCATCTTCTATTTGGCTTTCAAAGAAATTGCCTCATTTGCATTTTGGGAAATTTAAATTAATGCAAAACCGCTGAAAAGGCCAAAAAAGCGAATGTTGGGTAAACTTTTTGGACCATCCCATGCAACCCTCCCCCCATTCCCTGCTTTTTATTTTTTTGGGGAGGCAGGGCAACTCTGGCTGATCATAAATATTCGCTGGGGCTCGTTAGAGCCTCTGCGAGAACGAATGAAACGCGACTTCCTTACTAACTACGCAACGGAAAATCAAGTGGGGAAAATTCTCGACTCTACTCTGCTGAGGGGAGCAGCTGCCGCGTTGGAAAATATGTGTGTGTGTGTGTGTCCACACACCGCCCCACAAAACCCCCCGCATCACAAGTAGCAGCAGCAGCAGCAGCAGCAGCAGCTACTTTTGCCGCAGTTTCTTATATTCCGTATTCCCAGGAGCCACAGAGCCAGAGAGGCAACAACATTAGGAGGAGGGAACACAGAACAGAACAGAGAACATCTTACTCGCCTTTTTAAAATGTCCAATAAAAATTGCCGACACATTTCGCCCATATTTCTTCGGAATCCCATATAAATCACGCGCTGTAATCCCTCATGCTATCGCCGCGTCGTCTTGGCTCTTGCCACCACCGCCACCGCCATCGCCATCGCCACACTGCCACCTCTACCTCTCTGCTGTGCTGCTTGCCCCAAGACGCTGTGTGGACTCGGTGGATGCCCAGGGAGTGCCCTCCTCGCGCTGCCTGCCTTCTGAGTTTGGCAGTTTGGCAATAAGAAAGTTTTTCTTTTTCCCCCCTCGTTTTGTGGTGTGGTTACTTCAGAGAGAGAGGGGGAGAGAGTCCTGGCTCTGGCTCTGGCCTCTGGCTCTGGCCTTTCCTTTTGTTTGTTCCAACCGAAAAAGGGGGTTTTGAGCCAGCCCCCCCAAATGGAGTGCGTGTTTCGCTAGCTCGCGCTCTCAGGCCTCATTATTGGGCGCTGGCGATTATTTGAAATTGCAAAAGTTTCATTCATTCTGCAGGGGGGGGGGGGTGGTTGGAGTGGGGGTGGGGCTGTTGGGAGTCTGAGTGGCATCCAGGGCATACGTAAATGGAAAATATATGGCTTTGGGGCAGATAAATCAATATGCTACAGCGGCAAACATGTCCGGAATTCACAATTCAAATGAGCAGCTTAGTTAGGAAGAAAACCCCAACCCCGAAAACCCATAAAAAATGAGAGGTGTGGTGTAGTAGGAGTGTAAATATAAATAGTTAAGGAGGAAATGCTTAAGAGATGGTTGAGGTACTTTTTTTTAGAGTTTTTATTATAATTCCAATTATTTTTTATAAGCAATTAAAATGGGATTTTAAAGAACTATTCTTTTTCGTTTGAATAATTTTAAACTTTGAAAGCAGAATTTATACAGCGGATTAATGATCCATATTTAATACATACAGATATTTTCTCTCAATTCTGTTAATATTTTATATACTTTTATATACATCAAACCTTTAAATAATATTTATTTATTTATTGCTTAACATTTGATTCGATTTCTAGACATGTTTTCTCTTAATTATTTTTACTTTCTCTATATCCTTAAGCCTTTTATTTAAACAGCTCCGTAAATTCGATTGCTTATAATTTTTAATTTTAATAATTATTTTTCAATAATTATAATATTTTTTAATTTCTTTATATATATTTGTTGATTTATATTTATGCCAAACAATTTTTCAATTAATCTGAAGACTGAATTTTCGAAGACATTTTCTAAGAAAGTTTTCAGATAAAAAATGTTTTAGCACTGAAAGATATACTCCTAAAATCGGTATAAAAATTTCTTCTACTCCCGAAACTTTTCCCCTACTTAATTGTATCTATATCCTCAAATTTTCCCTGCCTTAATCTCCCTCTTCCCGACATGCGCCTTAATTAAACTTTTCATTCAACTAAATTTTAATTAAAAATGTGTGAAAATTGAAAAGATCTCGTAGTCTGTGTTGCTTCTGCTGCTTATAATTATATTAGCCAGAGGGCAATGCATCATTCTAAAGAGAAGGAAGGAGAATGGAGTGTTGCAGCAACAGCAGCAGCAGCAACAGCATCATGTTCTTAATGTGGCACTCGCATGTGGCACCCGCATTCGACTACCGTTCCTCCTACCAGTCTTTGCAGCCAAAATAAATGTACGAAAACACGCGAGAATAATACGCGCATATTGTCCAAATTTGTTCTCTATAAATTTTGTAAGCAAAAAAGAACACCGTAACCGAAATGAAAAGTGAGCAAAATGAAATTTCGTGTTGTTTGCCGGAGGAGCGATGCGATGCGGTGCGACCCTAAGGCTCAGGTCGGGGTCACCAGTTGGGCTGGGTTGGTTTCTGGTGGGTTCTCGTTCGGGTTCATTCATTCCGTTTGTTGGTGGATTCATTTGTGTGGGTGGTGTCTGCGGATGGTTGGGATGTGGCTCTGTGTTGGATGCTGTGCCGAAAGGCAAAAGAACTATGTTTTGGGCGAGAGAGCAGCGAGAGATAAAGCAATAAATTCTGTCAGAAATTTAATTTGATAATAAATCTTTGCTTCTAGCGCTACGGAATTTATTTCACTCGCACAAACACACACTCCACACACACACACACACACACACACACAATCAGACCTTCACTTTCAGTTCTATATAGAAATTCGTGCACATAATAAAACAAAAAGCAACAACAACAATAAAGGGAAAGAAAAGGAGCCGCCTGGCCCGAAAGGAGGAAAAAAACGTGCGTGCATGCCAAGGATGAATGAGGATATACCCGAACATGACACTTATGGATGTTCCACCACACACACACACACACAGTCCGCACACTCGATGCCACATCCCATTGTTGCGACGCACCTTTCTACCACTCTCTGTTTTTTGGGTGCGTGGGTGTGTGTGTGTGTGTGTGGATGCCACAAAATGGTTTCTAATCCGACAATTTCTCCCCCCAAAACTGCCATTTGGGCTCCTTATCACTTGGTGGGCATTGAAGCCCTGAAGCCGTTGATAACTTTAAAGTGGAAATAAAAAGGTGAATATTTTTACTACGATAGATTATAGATTACATTCAGAATATATTAAAAACAGAAGGGACATTTTCTGGTCAGATGGGACATGGCTAGAGGGAGTATCCCTCTATTCTATGGAAGGGTAGAAAAGCCAAATATAAATAGGAAGATGGCTTAAGCCCATACACACATTTCAATGGTACACAATTTTTCCAGCGTATATCTCCTGAAATATTATTGAAAGTCCCCAAGAGAGCGTTCAATAGCCATTCTCAGCTCATCCGCTCTCATATAACTATTATAATCGTATTGACTTTGGTTTGGTAAAGTATTTTTTTATGGGAATGCAGCATACTTTTGGGTGGCTTTCTGAAGGGGAAGATTTCAATCATTCTAGGGGTCTTTCAGCTCTTTTTTATGAAAATGCAAGCATCAGAATGATCATACTTCTAGAATTATGTTTCCTAAGCTGAAAATATTTTTACCAGAATTATATAATAAATCCCATGAATAAAATATTACAATACAGGCAGTTGCAAATATAATGAAGATAATTTTGTAATCCATAATTCTATCTGTCCATCTATTTGTCTATATATCTGTCTAATGTATCTTTATATCTATCTATCTATCTGATTACCCAGCTAGCTATCTGTTTATCCATCTGTCAATCCAATATCCATCTATCTATTTACTATATCTACAACTCCTTCTATGATCTACTACCACATTTAATCGCCACTTTCACTGCCAAATCATCTCTCAGTTTGGCTATTTACTGTCTCTAAATAAATATCAAAATTATTGCAAAATCTTAAGCAAATTAAGCAGCTCTTTTCCCCGAAAAATCCTTCAAATTTCCATCTCTAAAAATTAAAAAAATCAAACCATAAAAGATTAGTATTTCCTATTTTGATCACTGCATTTTCATTGTCCTACAAATTTTACATTATAAACCGTGAAACGTTCTGTTTAGACCAAGGACATCAACATAGAACAATCTAGCCATAATTGGCAGGTGAAAATTATGGTGAAAATCAATGACCTTGGGCCCTAAGCCATTTCCTTTTTTCTTGGGCCATTACTCATTGGCATTTGCTATTATCATTGTTTTGCGCCGGAGACATTACGCGTTATTGGGTCACTTTTCCTTTCATTTTCCGCACTTTTTGTCGGTTACGCACAGGTAGACATGGGATTAATGGTTAAGAGAGATGGGCAGAGAGAGAGAGAGAGGAAGGGAGATTCATTTGGGTCTGAGGTCATGCTGAAAATATGCATTACAATTCCCAAAGAGAAAGAGATATAGAGGGAGATACGGCAGAGTCGAGTCCCAGAAGACCGATGGCGATGCCAAGAGAAAAGAAGAAATTTTCGATAAGATTTCGCCAAGATGCTGCCAACTAAAATGTCATAAATCTTGGCGCTAAGGATTGCCAAGGAGGAGCAGGAGGCGGAAAAGGGGGAGTAGACCGTAGCGTACCAACAGCGAAGAAGATGCCAAAAAAAAGAAAAAAAGAAAAAAAAAAGCGAAAGAGTTGTCGAGGTCCAAAAATACACTTGACATATCGCGCTGTCTCTATCTGTCTTGTGTGTGTCGTCTCAGTCTCTCTCTTTCTCTCTCTCTCTCTCCCTCTCTGTCTCTCTCTCTCTGTTTCTGTTGGTCTGAAAAGTGCACTGATTTATTTTGCCGGTTTTGCAGTTGAATTTTTGATGCAGGCAGCAGCAGCACTACCACCAGAAGAAGACACCAAAACAAGATAAATGACGGCCTGGCGACTCTTGGCCATGCGGTGATTTTTTCGTCGTTAGAAAATAGGAAAAGAAAACTCGGCAAGGAAAAACTAGACTTTAGAAAAACACACATATTCTCTTTCCACCACTCTCTCCGAGAATACCTCCATTTCTCCCACTCTTTGAAAGGTAACATATCCCCTTACTCTCCCTCTCCTTCTGCTTCTACCCCCCACAAGCACGCAGGCCAATGTTGAACCCTTAATTCCCATCATAGATCAACCATTTCGGGTCGTAAATTACACACTCAAATCTCTAATTTGTTTTGCCCCGAAATGGTAAAAAGGTGGAAGAAAAAGGTTTACCAAAAAACAAAAAAAAAAAAAAAACAGCAGACAGCAAGGAGATTAGGGCACTCCACTGCAAACTCCACCATACCGATTCGATTGTCGTTTAACATCTGTTGAACACACAGAGCCAGAGATACAAAGATACAGATACAGATACAATCCATTCGTTGGCTCAAAGCACACCGCATGCAAATGCACGAGTCAATCGTATCGCCATGCCAGACACGACAGATTCAGCGAATTAAAAGACAATATCATCAATTATATTATAACCCAAGGAACAATACTCCGCGTACGCCTCAAGGCCTCCTCCACCTCCACCTCTACCTTCCACCTCTCTCTCTTCTTTTTGGCTGTGCGGATTCCTTGTTGGCCTGCAGCAGAATTCCATTGATCATTGAAAGAAGCCAAAATAAATACAAATACTTTGCATTGCACTGAAGAATCGTGTCTGGCATAGTAAGAGACTTACTTACGATTTCGAGTGCGATTCCTTGCCGCGTAAGACGGGTTGCATAAATAACCCGAACCCGAACCCGAAGCGGACATTGGTTGGGTCTGGGCTCTGCGCTCTGGGTTCTGAGCCGCCGCAGGGATCGTGAGTTATGGCTTGTCACCTGTCTGTCGCAGCTGTCAAATTGAAAGTGGATTGAACCGATGAGCGTTGGATATACGCCTCTCCTCCTTGGATAAGCAAGTAATCGCAGCAAAAAGAGGTGTAATCGTCATCGATTGCCGATAAGAATATCAATTAATGTCGCACCCGCCCAGCGATCAATTGAAGGGGGAGTCATCGTGAAGTGAACTTGTGGCTGTTTAAAGTGCGAAATTATTACAGGGACAAGGTTTAAAAGTTCTTATAATCGAATATTCCGACTGTAGAATATCTTTTGCTTTGGATATTCGATATTTGTCAGGGAAGTAATCATTGGATTGTAATGCATTTTGGTAGAGTGCTAGATGATTACATTGTATGGAAATTTACCCATTTTTAGCTTTATATTTATTAAATTATGGTTCTTGTACTCATTTTTCTGGTTGTTCTCGAGCAAAACTTTCAAATAAATTTTATTTTGTTATTGGGATGCCTTAAGGACAACAAACCGAAGCTTTTCACGTGCTGATGCCAAGCAGAATCCAAAATAAATGACCGAGGAGTGCTGCTGCATGGCGCGTGATATGAAATTCTTCAACATTTTAGAGTTTCGGATTCAAATAACCTTAAATGTGGATCCTCAGAAAACTGGCCTTAGTTTATGGGATGGTAGACCCTTTTTTCTGCCTTAAGCCCTTATGGTTTCCCTCACTTGGAGTACCACTCGTGGCATCTCTTAAGTTTCAGTTTCTGGATTTTAAATCCGGTTTCCATTTCGTTTTTGTTTAATGAAAATTAATTGCGCCACCAAAGTCGTGTGTTTGCGATCGCATTTAATTGCATTTCTTACACTCGTCTGCCCCGAACCTTTCCTTGGAGATCCCACTCTCTCTCTCTCTCTCCGCTCCCCATATCCCCATCTCTCTGGCTAATTTATCATGGACACACACCACACACCAGCACCAGCACCGGCACCGGCACCAACATGCGGGACAACAAGAACATGATTAATTTCTGACAAATGTGCGACACAAAAGAGATGTGACACACCTTGGAGTGGAGTGGAGTGGAGACCACAACAAGATGGCTGGAATGTTGCACACACAACACACACCATACACCACACACCACACACCACACGCGTATATATAGATCTCTCTACCCGACCCGATCCGACCCGTTTGTGGCACGATCGCTCTTCCACGAAGCTGCTGCTGCCGCTGCCGCTGCTGCTTGCTTCGTTGAACCTTGCCGGCGGGCATCAGGTTGCAGGTTCCACAGAGCCACAGCAGAGCACACACGCGTCCAAAATGATCGATGTCATGGCCCCAACCAACTGCTTGTACCCTCTCCCTCTATCCCCCCACCTGAAAAGGCAGAGTCCAGTTTTATTCCGGACTGGACTGTGGCGGAGGTGACCCTCCCAGGTAGAGAGGCATCATCTGCTCATATATCACTGGGGGTCGGTCGGCTGCTCTCTTATCAACTAGACAACTTTCGCACTAATTCGTGAGTAATTTTTTATACGACAGAAGTACATTTCATGCGAATTTTTCACACTAGCAGGGACACGGCTTGCTTGAACTACTTGAACTGCTTGCACTGCTTGGCTATGGCCCGCAATTATTAGGGTGGACCTTAAAAATGATGGCATACAACAAAATAGAGCCAAAAAAAAGGTAGAAAAAAACCAGCGACATAATTCTTTTGGTAGCCACTAAACGAGACTATAAAGATAAGCACCCGCAAAAAAGGTCCTGCAAGCAGGAGAGAGGTCCTGTGAGGTGAGAGCGCAACAAGCGGTGTGCGGAAAAAAAATGTGTACAACTGTGCGGGAAAATTAAGAAGAAAAAATGGACTAAAAAGAGGTACAGTGAAAGCTTGAAATAAGGGAAAATTTTTTTTAGAATTTACGGAAATAAATTATAGAAGAATAATAGTTATACAGTAATATTAAGAGAAGATAGAAGAATGATGGAGATTCAGAGAATTTGTGTAAAATATATTTCCAGTAATTATTTGCCCTCAAAAAATTATCCTATGTGAACAAATTTTAATAAATTAAAGAAATAAATAGGAATATCTAGTGAAAGGAGAGTTTTTGATTGTGGTGTCCAGCCATAGAGACTTCCGCCGTAAAAAGCACTCACTGTCCCACCTATGTATATGTATATGTATATTTGATGTGGGGCTTGTTGTTGTGGGTGGATCCATGAGCAGTCAAATTCCCACTGGGAACCAGACCCAAAACCCAACCGTTTTGCCGCTTAATTGTACGAACATTTGCTGGCCAGCAATTATTTGATAAGACGACGCCTCACATTCGAGGGCAAACACCATAAATTCTCTGGCCGCAAAATAAATTAAATGAGAAACTGGCAAATGTTTAGTGTAGTTTACTTTACTTTACGTTCTGCCAACGACGAAACAACAACAAAAATGTTGGATAGTCTGTCCACAAAAAAACAAAAAACAGCACAAAAAAAAAATGGAATGAAAACTTTTGTTTGCTCTCTTGGGCTGCACTTTTGCACTGGGAAACTGTAGAAGAGTAGAACTTCCAGAGAGAGAGAGAGAGAAAGGAAGAAATTTCTCTGGTTTCTTGAGTTCATAAATTTTCACTGCGGACGGACGCGCACAAAACAATTCAAAAAATGTTGTTGCCTTTCTTCTCAGAGCTCCAAAAGTGCAGTAAATTAATGAATGTTTTTGGTGTGGCTCCCACAGGGTTCGCCACATCCTTGGAAAAGGGTTTGAATTTGAGTGGGGAATGAGCTGGGAATTTTCTTGGACATGTTTGGAGAATGAAGGGTAAAAAGTGGGGTTTTTGTGGGGGAATATTTCAAAGGGGAATGATTAATTCTATGGAGCAAAATTCAAAAAGAAACATTTGAAATATTACTTTTTCAAATGTAAGTTAATCAATTAAGACGTTATAAGAGATGCTATAGCTTATGTAACGTTTTATCCCTAAGATTCTTGGTTCATCTTTCATTAAACAGCGGGAAAAACGGCAGAAGCAATATACCTTCTGTACTTTAGGCAAATATTATAAATTGATCTTACGATCTTCAAAATACATTTTTTTATCAGTAAGCATTTATCACATTTTTTTCTGGACATTTTCTATTCGTTTTTCCTTGAAGCTAAACCAACAACTTTCTTGATTAAAGAAACCAGAATATATACATTCATGATTTTATCTCTTTATTCCATAAAATCAGCTAAGTCATGTCCAATTGCCATCTTCTGTCACCCCTTCTCACCATGACGCCGCAAAGAGACTTTTGAAAAATCACCAAAAATTAATACACTTCCGAACCCTAATCTCCGGCGACTCCTAAGACCCTGGCAAAAGATCGCCAGCAAAAGCGTACGAAAATTAATCTTGTTACGAAGAAGTCGAGTGTGAAATCGCCCGACAACCAAGAGACCAACAACCGACGACCAAATGAGCAAGCAGCTCAAAAACTTGCACCGCACCACCACACACGAAACTTGAACATGGCCAAAAGGGAAAACGACTCCTCCGACAACCACAATGGCACACAACAATCCCGGGAGTTTATAAGGAAAAGGCATGCCACACAAACCAAAGACAAAATGAAGTTTCCAAGGCTCAAAAACAAAAAAAAAGGAACCAAAAGGGAAAGAAATATGAAGAGAGAAGAGACCTCTCCTCTCCTCTCCGCTCGAGGAGCAGAAAAAGTTTCCATTTTGCAGAGGGAGTGTACGAGAGGACGAGGACGAGGACGTGGTGGGTTTAAGGCATTCATGTGTTTTGTGACAAACTATCTTAATGGGTTTTCGCAGCTTGGCGGCTGTTAAATGCGATTTTAATTAATTGGACACTTAAGTTAACGACATTTCTTTGGACTGGAAACCCCACTCCGTACTCCGTACTCCGTGGGCCACCGCCACCGCCACCACCACCACCCAACAAACGACCACCGACTGCACACGGCGACGATTTTGATTAATTGGCGGACCCGTAGAGCGGCGGCCAGCCCCACGCCACGGGAAGGCGACAGGCGACCACGTAAACCGAGACGCGCTACGAGAGGTGTTGGATGCTGGCAACGGACCTAATTGATGACCATCGCAACTTGCGCTTTGGGATTGCAGCTCCATCTACAGCTCCCCTCCCTTCCAGGCTCCAAAATGGCGTTGCTTGATGTGGCACAAAAGAAATTGCGGCAAGGGGATAGATAGCCTTGTAGCTAAAGTGTCATGTTCATTTTGGGGGCTACATGATGGAAAATGTTCATTTGATTAAGGATATGGAAGAGTAAGGGGGTAGAAATGGTTAGGGGAGGTAATCCAAGGTAATCGGAACTACATATTCACCCAATTGTGGGAGAAGGATCCCACCTATATTTACCGGAAGATATTTAAACTTACAGGAACTCACATCTTCATATATCATCTATCTATCTTCGAATGCAAAGAAGGATCTTCACTGTCTTGCGAAGCTCTTTAGGGTAACATATTCGCCTCTCCAGAGCTCTCGTTCACCCTAAATATTGGATAAAATATTAAGCCTCGTATTCCATTAATCCCTCTGTATTTCCAGCCTATATTTCTTAATCCTACGACATTTATTCAATTAAACCGTATACCCATTTAATTAAAAAAATCCCTCTCCCTGGGTATACCCTCATGCTATAGGCTCCCGTCGCCTCCCTCTAATGATGAATGCCCTCTAATAGACGCGCTTATTCCTAGATGATTAATAAAGTAATTTTCAAGTTCAACAGGGACATAAAGCCCATAAAATAGAGCGGAGAATGACGCTCTCTCCGCACTTGGAAAATGTGCTCGCTCTGGACAAAAAGTAAACGCCCATAAACAAAGCGATTCTCAATGAAAATGCGGGAGATGTGCTGTGCTGTGCGTCCCGGGCCACGTGTAGCCATAAATTTCGGCATTTCGGCCGTGGCTCTGAACCAGTTCTCCAGGGCGCTGCTTCCTCTAACAGGTTTCTCATTAGGCCAGTACTGGAAAGGATAAACAGCCAGTCCAAGCAGGGGTACGCTCAGCAGACATTGGAAACTCCAAACGTTTCGCAGCACTGAAAAGGGGCGGAGTCTAAGGTGCTGCCCTCTCGTTCTGGCATTCAGGCTACAACAAAACCCCCCACATATGCTTGACACAGAAACAGCTGCTCACAGAGAGAGAGAGAGCGAGAGAGCGAGAGAGCGAAAGAGCGCGCCGACTCAGTGTGTGGGCGCGTGTGTGTTTGTGTGCGTGCGAGTCCATAAACCATTGCCGGCAGCCATAAAGCATTGCGAGAGCGAGAGAGCGCTACGTTGCTGCCATTGTCGCTACTGCGCTGCCTCTGCCGCTGCCGGCGTCGCTGCCATGATGGCTGCGCGACGACTGCGACTGCGCTCGTAATTCTCCCGTTTAATGGTTTGTTTACATCATAAATAAATATGGCTGAGAGCGAAAAGAGAGACAGCGAGAGCGTGCAAAAGAGAGCGATATATGGAGAGAGAGAGTCTGCGTGAAAAGAGAGAGAGAGCTCCACTTCAGTGTTTTTGGCGCGCGTTTGTTTCCCCCGGTTTTCGGGAGTGTGGGAGTGGGAGGGGGGCTTCGTACATAGTTCCATTGATTTTGCTGTGACGTCAGCAGTCGCTGGCTCTCACCCCCCTCCCCCTCCCACTCCCACTGCCACTCCATGTAAGACACGATCTTGATCACGATCGGAGACAATTAGCTGGAGCAGCGCGGTCTTGCTTTTGGTGGCCAAAGGAGAATTAACAAATTTACGAGTTTATGGATGACTCATAAAGAAGAAAACCCGAGAAGGAAATAGAAGAGGGGAGTGGGTAAGTGGGAGTATTGAAAGAGGAATTATTTGAGGAATTATAACGATAGTCAGGAATATCGAAGGTGGAAATGGATTGATCTTATATCTCTAAATCTATAAAGGATCCAGAGAACCATTAGTAAGAGTTACTAGAAGATTTACTCTAAGAAAAATGGTATAGGGCCAAATACAAGTCTAAAATTGTTTACCGCCATAGAAATGTCCCTTTTAGGGACTTCAGGTATTAGTTTTCGATATTCCGAATTTTTAATGGAAACTATGGAAAATATGTACAAATATTATTTGTATAATTTTCACTCGATATCTACAGTTTAATTCCCCAAAAGTTAATTAATTTTAATAAAGAAATGTATGCCATTTCATATGATTTTTGATTCGTTTTCAAAGAATGGCTATACCCGAAGATATATCAAGACAATGTTGAAGTTTCCTACCAACAGTTTACCTTCAACTTGTAATATTTTTTAAAATATAATAAAACATTTAGGGAAGTTTTACTCTCCGGAAAATGCGTTAAAACTACGCACCAAATATCCTGTAAGCCACTTTCCATATTCATCTTTTCGATTTCATGACAATTGCCGACGGAGTTGTGGCTCAAAAAACATAGCCGTCGGCATTGCGTCTGTGCAGCCCATCAAAAATAGCAGGAAAAGCAGGAGGAAAATACCAAGGAAAAGTCTAAGGCGAGTTGGCATAAAGTACAAGAAATTATGGGAATAGTGGGGAGAATGTTGGGGGTGTAGTTCCTGGAGCGCCCCAGACCCTTCGTTCAACCACTTGTGGCATTAGCACTAATTTCAATGCCGCCCGAAAAATGGCACGCTCGATGGTCACACAATTACGGATGTAATAAAGTAATTTGGCCGTAATTGCAATTGAGCCGATGGGCGGCGCGTCAGCACAGCTGCTGCCACTACCTCTCTGCCCCTGCCCCTGCCCCTGCCATTGCCACTTCCACTGCCACTGACTTTGCCGTCTCAGTCCGCTGACTTTTCCTTTCTCGTTTTCCCGCCTCTTCCTTGGACTCTTTCTGCCTGGAAAAACTTTGTCTTCGACGCACAACCCTTTTGTCTCCTGGCTTTGTTTTGCGCCCAAAGTTTCCCACCAGCCCGTGGATAATGTGTGACAATGTCTTGGCACTTGCCGTGCGCACAGAGGGTGATTTTAATTTAGCCAAAGGATCAGCCAGGACCACAGGTAACAGGTAACTGCGACAGTAACTTTGTTCTAATTTTTCACAGAGTTTTGCATAGAAAACTACTTAATTATGGGCAGGACGAGACGATGGCTTTATGCCAGGCCTGGCCATGCCAGCGTATCGTATCCCTTTACAGCAGGCGTTTGAGTTATGATGTCTTTATGATCCCGCGCCGCAGCAACCGAATCCTTTTTGTGCGGTGTCTCTCCACTGCGGCAGAGTGGCTGGGATTGGGATAATGAGTAAGTTAATGCTTTATTATGATGGTTATTATGTGTGGCACAGGAATGGACTCTCGCCAGTCGACTCGACTCTTTCGGATCGTAAACATGCCTCCTCCTCCTCCACCTCCTCCCACCCGACGCGTCGGCAGGCAGGCAGCAAGTGTTGAGCAATCCCAAAGAAAAACAAACAACACACAAAAATCTGGGGGGAAATCTAGTGGGAGGGGTGATGGGTGTAGTGGGGGAAAGCACCATAAAAATTAGTCTATAAAAACAAACACTCGATGGAGAGGTCTCCGGTTCTGGTCCCCGTCGTTGGATAAACACAACGGCCATTGGGAGCGCCTGCCTCTCCCGCTCATGTGGCACCTACCTCCGAGAAGAACCAGTGGGAGACGCCTGGGAGACTGAGACTCCACTTGGGGCATGCTGCGAATATTTCTTAATTTCGCTGCTGCTCTGCCCCAACATGCCCCAACATTTTCCTCCTCCGGAATCGTATAGGTAAATAAACAAACAACTTGTGTATTTCATTTTTTTGTCGATTTTCTGTGGGTATGATTTTGGTTGGTTTCTGTTTTGTTAGATTTGTGTTTTATTTATTTGGTAAATAGTTTCGATGGTGATGCTGTTAATGGAATTGATTTGAAATTAAAAGTTGATGACTTCATAGAGATAGATAGATTGATATTACGGGTATATTTTCATTCAACATTTGTGAGCAAAATAGGTGCTTTTATTGGCTGAAAAATAATGTTCTTTAAATCCCTAAAATATTATAAAAATAATAAATATTACCAGCTCAAGCAACATAACATTTCTCTATAAGAAAGGAGATAAAACGCTTCACGCGTCATGTAGAAGAACCCCTCGGATTCCGAGCGAAAAAACATATATGCAAAAATTGCAAGATAATAAGAAGAAACCCATAGAATCTATATATTTCTCTTAACTTGCTTTTTCCACATTTTTAGATTTTTTCATTTCCATTGCGTAAAAGATTATTTTAATTTTTAAGAAAATTCTACAACCCACAGGGAAATCAGCGAAATTGATTAAAAAACGAATAATTTTCAGAAGAACCTATTTGAAAAGTATTTTCCAATATATTGCCTCAACGAGTATTTTCTCTAATTTTTCTCCGTAAGGGATTCTTCAGAATCCACAGATCATCAAAATAGTTAAATACAACATCCGGAACAAAGAAAAAATTATAAATTGTCACGCGTAATGCAGCAACGCTCCTCTGGCTCGCGCAGAAAGAGCCATAGAGAAAACCAGCGAGTGAGAGGGGAAATTCCCCCTGAAGAAACTCTAGGGAAATGATCTAATAGTTTTTGATTCTTAATCTTCAAGAAATCCATACCCTAAAGAGTTCAAGCACTTCTCTATATATTTCTGGAATAAAATAGAATTTCTAGCAGTATTTCCAGAGCTAATTAAATTAACAATTTGTGTGTGTGTATGCCACTCTCTACGCGGCACTCTGTGGCACTTGAGTCGATTCAATAATTATAAATCAATACTGGAAATCAATTATGGCGGGGGGCTCTTACAATTATTATCTGTAAACGCCGATACACAACGGACTGGACGGACTGAGCGGACTGAAAAATTCAAACAATTTTCAAGTGATGCCAACTTAATTAAGTCACAAAATTTATGAGCTTCTTGTTTGGAGGGCACACACAGACGCCCGACCAGCAGACACCAGCCAGGGAGATAGAGATACAAATGGTAGACAGAGAGACACAGATACAGATACAAATGCTAGTGATAGAGATACACGTAGGATGTGTGTGTGAATGTGTGAGTGTGTGTGGGGAGAGACAGATACATTCAATATGACACGCGTTCGTCGCCGTAAAAACTCCATTCCACTCCACGCTGCTTCTGGGCTGCAAATCGATGGCCAAACGATTGAGAGATCGATTTTAACGATTTGTTTTGATATTTTTACGATTATGGGGCATCGTTTGCACCACATAAATAGAACATAAAACTCGGGGCGGGGCGGGGGGATGCCTGCCTGCTGCCATTTGTGGTGTCTGCTGTGTGGATATCCCCCCGTTTATTTGTGGGGGGTCTGTCCTGCCTTCTTTCACATTCAATTAATAATAAATTAGCGGCCAAGTGAAATCACAAATTAATATATATCCTGCCAGATCTTATGGCGCTTTTAGCTGCCACCAACTGCCGGGTGTCTGTATCTGTGAGATACTTGAGTGGCCTGCCCGCTGTTTTATTTGGCTTTCTGTCGCTGTGGCTGCTGTCATCGTGTGACATTTTCCCTTTGCATCATCATAAATCATATATGCACCACATGCATTCGCAGAAAAAAAACAAAACTATCAAATGCATTTTTCGGTTTAATTTTTGCTGTGTTGCTGCCGCTGCCGCTGCTGCTGCTGCTGCTGTGCATTGTCCTTGCTGTTTTATGGCTGTGGTCCTTTTTTGCATATGCAAAACTAATGCAACGCACTCCTGCCAATGAGGGAAGTCGCTTCCTGCGAAAGGAAGAAGCCTGCCTGCGCTGCTGCTGCTGCTTTGGTGTTCCCTCCAGGCCCAGAATATCTAGAGCAGAATATTCCTTCTTCTTTATGCATCCTGCATCTGCATCTTTGTGATTTATGGCCTCGGTTGCAGGATACTCTCAGACTCACTCTGCGGCAAGTGTTGGTTGCAAAGGCACTGACGAATCGGTTTATTAAACCATATGTTCTTTTTTTACTCCCTTTCTCTTATGGGTATGGGAAGTGTGAACGATTTCGGCGCTGAAAATGTTTTTAGTTGGTGGTTGGAGTGGAAATAATTGAGGAAGACAGTCGGGGGATCCTTTTTTGACAGAGAAAAGTGCTGGAGAGAGAAGTTGTTGTCCGAGAAGTGAAATGTCCGGTTAAAATGTTGCATTAAGGAGATTGGTTCGATGAAATGTTTCGAGCGTCATGCAGCAGTGCCCCTCGGTTGTATATGGCTCTATTTTTGCCTAGGATCCCCGCTATCCAGGAAGAAGAGATTCTAACGTATAAATATAGTGATATTTTTCCTGGACTCTCTCTTTTCCTCTCTGTTTGAAGAATCCCTCTCCGAAGTCCGCTCTTGTTGACAGAAAGATCAAATATACTCCATAAAGTGTTCAGTCAGAAGCATTTTCCCTTTTTCATAATGACTTCTAGCTGCCATTCCTCAAAAGCCATTCCGCATTCCTTCTCCGAAATCCCCATTAAATGTGCAATATATGGAAAATTCCTTCGAAAGTCACGTGCTCAGAAGGGAGATTTCCCTGCATTTGTCAGCCGAAATCAAACAGAAATAGATCCCCCTGCATCTGGCTCTCCTTCACACCCGTCAATGGCCATATGGTGGCCCAAACAAAATGGTGGGATTCTCCATCTGGTGTTGGGGGTTGCTGTTGTGCTGCTGATAGATATGCAGTAGCATCCCATGTCCTTTTGGCAGGAAGTCTCTATCGCCCTGTATCGTAAGCGTAACGGCTTTCAATTGAGCATGCCACACACCCGTCGCATGTCTCAAGCACACCCTCATGCCCCCATACATAGCCCTGCTCTCCCGCTCTCCCGCTCTCCTGCTCTCTTCCTGCTCTTCTGATAAGCCTCAATCGAACGCAAATCGATTGCCCAAAAACTGAACATGATATATGTTCGAATTATCCTTGGCCGCTCTGTACCCCCGGCCCCCCTCCCATAGATGTCACTTGCAAATGAAATACTCCCCCAAAAACCAAAAAGTTATGCTTGTCTTTCCCACTCTCCAGTGTCTCCCCCTGTTTTTCTCTTGGTCTCAAGACTCCCCTCCTCCCTGTCGTTCTCTTAGGCTTGAGGATGCCCCTTCTCCTCTAACTTTGTGGCAAGATGGTTTCCAGAGGTAAGTGGCTGTGCTGCAACACAGATAAGGACTCTCTTGACATTATATTTTCCGAAGGGGTGTACATTCTACTGATAAAAACCACAAAAAAACATTCATCAATATCTTGTTTTGGGAAAGGAAAAGTCTCCGCCACATTCCTTCTTTAGCAGTGTTACGATTTTCCTTCATCCTCAGGGGTTTTCATGCATCTTTTCCCCATCTTCGAGTTTCTATTTAGAATTTTTTGTTAATGTGTTTTCATACTTCATTGATTATGCGGATTATGGAATATTATCCATTGGTTTTTGAAGGATTTTCTTGGTATAACTAAAGAGCAAAGGAGAGTCTTCTTTTTTCCATGGAAATTTTGTATTTGGAGCTAGAGAAAAGATGATGTTTCTCCGCCATTTTCACTCTTTTTTGATATATCTATGTATTTGAAATTTGTATATGAGGATTTACTTCTTCATTGAGTAAAAGTCTTTGTATATTTTTTAAAATTCCTATAATTTACAAAAAAACAGCAATTTTCATTCAGAAAATTCAGAAATTTTATAAGAATCATTCAGAAAATCAATATGCCCTCTATATTTTTTACGATTTTCCGCATTCTCCGTACTCTTCAGAATTCTTAAACCATCAAAATGGCACAACTTTTTTTAATAACTAATTTTTTAAATATTTAAAATAATACCTACAGCAAGAAACCATTAGAAATGCTTCAAGAAATCATCAAAATTATTTTATATTAAAATAGACTGAACATTCCATTACACTGCAATAAATTTTCTGCAATTTCGCACTGAAAATCTCATATATATGTCCGATTACTGCAATAAAGAACAAATATTAAGCTCGAATGAATTTTGGGTGCATCTACCGCCTACACACAGATGCAAATGCACTGCCACACACACACACACACACGCAGGAATACAGAGATACACAGGGATGCGGAAATGAAATAAATCGAGAGCGAAATGAATGGACACCAAAAGGATGAATGGTTGTCGGAGTCATGAAGTAAAGGCTGGGCCTTGGGCCTCCTTCTACAACAACAAGACATCTACAAAAAAGGGACAGCAAGACAGTGGAGGAGAGAATGAGAGAGACAGAGAGACAGAGAGAGGTGGAGAGTGAGAAAAAATATTGAAACGAAAAATACAACTGACAAAAAAAGGTTTTTATTTCTGTTTTATTTGTGCAAAAAGCGGAGGAGAGCGCACTCCATAAATTTTCGTGCGCTCAATATTGTTTCAGATCATAAATCATGGGCTGCATTTGCGTACGGCACACACACACACAAACGCATGCACACACTTATCCATGAGGCAGTTGCAGTTGCAGCAGCAGCAGCAGCAGCAGGAGGCAGGAGTGGCAGAGAGGCAGGGAGGCTGGGAGGCGGCACAGACACCGACAAATGTACATTGTACGGCGTACCTTGTAGCTGACGTTCGTTGGGTGGATGCATCACACAGGGACAACAAATGCAACAACAAAAACAACAACAATCTGTGCAACAACAACAGCAGTTTGTGCAACAAATACAGAAACAACTGCTGCAACAACAAAAAGACTGCAAAAAAGCATCAAAAGCAAAAATCCCTGCAACAACAAAAGTAAGAAGAGTTCTATGTTCAGGGCAGGGGCAGTATACGACTATTTGATATCCTTTAAGGAAGCTCTAGGTTGCTCCAAGAAGTATGCTATAGAAGGACGAGGTTTTCGAAAGGAGGTGTTTCAGAAAGTATGTAAGAGATAGGGAAAGGAAGAGTTAAGTAAACTATTTTCGTAATAAGATGATATATCTATTATATATACAAAAGTAAGAAATAATAATCAAAACAAAAATGGGGTGAAAATGGTAAAAAATCAAGCGAAAAACTCTAAAAAAAAACACATACATCCAGAAAAACTATGAAATGATAATATTTATACTCAGATTAAAATAGATTTGCTCCGAGAGTGGAAATTGTAAAAAATAAGGTTTTTGACTCACATTTTGATAGTTATTTTAAAATGTTTGATTTAAATATATTTTATATTGGAAAAACCAATACATTTCAAACTATTCGTATAAATAGTTTACCAATTTAAATATCATTAACATGAGATCATAAATTGGTTAAGAGAAACTGATTTCTAATAATGAGTATGATACAATAACAAAAAAATAATTAAAAATAAATAAAATATACATTATTTGTGTTTAAATTAAATATGTGTAATTAACCATTAATTTAATTGATTATATTTATTTTAAAGTGCTTTTTTTTTACTGATTTTTATGAAAATAATTAATTTGAATAAATTGCATATTTAGAATAAATAAAAAATAAATTGCATATTTAGATATAACAAATATCCTAAAAGCTTATATATTTATTCTGTCTTAAATTTAGATTAAATATGGGCCGTAAATTCAGTATTATGTTGTATTCAAACATCTAATGTTTAACTTAAATTTACTTTAATTTACTATGCCATTTTCCTCTTAATGCATAAAATCTGTCACAAAATCTATTCTCCAGTCGCATATACCCGTGCAAAATTGCAATGTTGCCCCGCGTCTGACAATAGCAACATGCACTCCATACTCCATACACCATACAGCATAGTGCATTTGTAGTATAAACTGGAGGCCGCTGCACTTGTGCCCTGCGCAGGCATACCCCTCCCTTTCGATGGCGGGGCGAATGCGTCGGCGGCCAGCATGCAAATGCAGAATGAAAGCAATCCGCCAAAGAGGCACAGGCACAGGCAAAGGCACGGGGACGGGACTGCTGCGGCGGCATGTGGCAGCGTGGCATGGCATGGTCTGGGTCTGTGGGTCTGGGTTCTGAAGTGGTCTGCAAATTCACATTAACGCAAATTCCGTAAGTGAAGTATGTTGCATTTGCCGCACGTAAATTTTAAAAAGCGCGGGGCACACAATAACAGAAACACACACTCGTACGAGATGCACAGATACAGAGAGAAAACTGTGTTTGGAGAATCGGGGAATCGGAGAGGCATCGGCATCGGCATCGGAGTCCTGGATGCCGGGGTCCTATCCAAAAAAAAAAGAGAGCTACAGCTCTGGAAAATGGATGCTGCATAGGCGTTGGTACTCGAACTCTGAGATACACACAGATACACACACACACACACACATATTTGAGATACACACACATAAATCTTGTGGATGAGCCGTGGCAGCATTTGGTGGGGTTTTTGTGTCTACGTTTTTTCGTTTTTGGTTTTCATTTGTGAGCCCTGCATTGGGGATTTCGGGGCACAGGCATAGCGGAGGAGAAAACGCAGCTGTGGCATTGGAATACTAGGGAATATTGAGAGAATATAAGACTACGGGAAGAATGGCGCTAATTTTAAAGGGAACTTCAAGGAATGGCTAAGAATTATACCTAAAAAAAAAGCTCTTCAATAATTTTTTATATTTCTTTGGGTATTCCAAATTATTTTACTTTAACTATCCAAAACTCGGTAATAAATGGACAAAGTTGATAAAAAGTTATGAATATAACTAGAAGAAAACTTTAAATGTAGGAAAACGTCTATAAAAAGTAAGATAGATAAAGGAAAATATAAGAAGAGACCTTAAGACATGAGAAAATAATTTCAAAAACACTTTAAAAAGCTCTTTTCAAATGTTTTTCTCAAGAAATCCAAGGATAAGTGATATATATATATAGATGAACAATAAATCATGGAAAAGTTTAAGAAAGCTCATAAAAAAAATACAAAATCTTCTTAGGATATATCTTTCTATATAACTTCCTATATAGGAGCCTTCCGACAGTTTTCTATATATACTTCGATTCTCTAAAAACAAAGAAAATCTGTTAGAAATATTAATTTTATTCTGGCTTTCCCAATGCTCCATCATCCACGTAAATCCTGCAATCCCTCCAGATATTCCTTAAACCTTAACCCCACTTTAAAACAAAAGAACCGTTTACCTGCTGCCGCCTACAGATGGCGCTTTAACACGGATGGCAATCCATCTGGCGGCGGCCGCGCTAATAAAAGATTTCGCTAAATTGATACTGTCGATGGAGTAATTAAACTGCAATTTTTATGAGACATGCCGGACAGAGGCCCCTGGCTATCGCAGATCGAATAAATTATATTTCATCCCAGGACATACGCACACCAACACACACACATGCAGAGTGAGAGGGAGAACGAACAGGACAGAAGAGAGGGAGAGAGGAGTTTCCGTGTGTGCATCCGTTGGCATCCGTTCGTTTTTGCCGGTAAATTTTCCAACGCAATTTTGCCATTCTTTCGGCCATGTGTATGCGTGTGTGTGTGTGGCAGGTCCTGCAGTCGTCCTGCAGTTGTCCTGCTATATCCTACCCATATATCCTCCTCGTTTTCCCATATATATCCCTGCCATCCCACAGTATCCTCCTGGTACTCCCACATTCAACCTTCATTTTCCTCCTATTTTTGGAAAACGCAAAATGAAAGGAGAGAATTTTTTTTTTTGATTGTGTGCAGAGAACTTTTGTGAGCCACTGTGATTGCAATTTAATTTCACAGTTTTGTCCGCTCATTGAATCCTGAATTCTTTTTTTTGCAGATGGTTTTCTGTGATTTCTTGATGATTTTTTACCATTCTAATAATTGTCTCTCTGCCGCTGGCACTCTGTCAAAAGATTACCCTACCCCTCCGTAAAAGGCAGGCAGAACCAGTCCTGAAAGTTGTTAATTTTTATGACGTCATTACTCGGCTCGTAAAATCCACGGGACGTTCAACAGTTGGTTGTTCTGTCTGTCTGTCTGTCAGTCTGTCAGTCTGTGTGGCACCGCTTTATAGCTACTCTACCGAGTACTACCCATCATCAGCAACAGAGCAACAGGCGATGATTTTATGAACATGTTCAATGGCTTGGGGGAGCCATAGTCTATGTCTGGGGCACTCGGCTCTTGGGTTCCGGGCATGCCGCTTGCTTCGCTTCAAACTTTATTTGCAACCGGAATTTTTATTGTTATTGCGACATTTATGAGTCTTTTACGAGATTTCAGTCTCGTTTCGCAGCTCGTTTCTAATTTGTCTCTCATTTGTTTGCAATGTTTTCTTGTCGTCTTTTCTTTGTGTCGTGTCTGTTAGGAAAATATCTTTCATCGGATTATGGATGTAGTATGTGATTTCTATTACACTCATAAATTGGTAGCAGGTTTTGAAGGGGATTAGGTTTTTTGAGCTTGGTTTTGGATTGGTTGATTGATTTGGCATTTAAGGTTTAAACAATGTAAATAAAATTCAAAATATTTCAAACACATTTTTAGCTAAGTTTTGTAAAGTTTCTATGTTAAAATTGTTTAATTGATATCCTTATTTAAAGAGTGCGTTCTCATCTTTATAAAAAGGTCTTGATTTTAAGATAGAATACATAAAACCTCAGATATGAGTATTTTTTTCTTAATTTAAGGAATGCAGCAGCACCCATCGGTTTTCTTCAGTAATCTTGGAAAGCTTGTCGGTGGGGTCAGTGCGGTTCAGTGTTGCAAGGAAAAGGTGCTTTATTATAAAAAATAATAAATGTTGAATGGAAAAACTTCTGTAATACAATTTCTTCTAATGCTCTTATTTTGTATAATTTATATTCAAAATAATTAATCTTTAATTTTGTTACCTATTCGATTCAATATTTTATCTCTTTTTTATTCTTTTATTCCTTTTCAGCTAAATTTTCTTTATGTTGCAGCCCTACCAATATATTCATATTTCTGCCAATTTGCGATTGTCTCGCCTCCCAAACCACCTTTTCTCCCTTAATTTGAAGCCACCCCTGCACCACTTCTCTGCCCCTCTCTCTTTCTCTTCATTAGAAAGGTACCGTGTCATTCAATCCTTTACCTCTCGTAGTGAGAGATATATGTATGTATTCGCTGTGAAGTTGGGGAACATTTATGCGCCATGTTCTACTTATATTTTTATGGCTGCTGCTTCGAAACTCTAAACCACAGACAAGAAGCTCTCCATCCACACAGAGATATGAACAGGAGATGGTGGAGGAGTGTACATATATTTAAAACATGGATTCTTAATTAGTGAGCAAATGTATACCACTCTTTTTTGTCAGGGGATCACCGAAACACCACCTATGCTTGGAACCCCCAAGGGGCTTTCCTGAAGTCCTGAAAACTCATTGCGTGTTCCTCCTCCTTTTTTTTGGGTAATGCGCGCTAATTAATCCTCTTTGGTTCGGGATTTTGCCCCGACATAATTATATTTACAGCCGCCATGCGAGGAGGAGCTAAACAGAACAACACAGGAGTACAATGGGAATTTCCCCAGGCAGAAGGATGTTTTCGCTCATCTTTTGTACAGGGATTGGCATCGTTATGGCTCTGAAGCATGCGTGTGCGCGGAGTCGTCTGGAGCTAGCTGAAAAGGATACACGAAGGATATTAAATTAATTTTTAAGTGCAACCGTAAGACGATGAGAAAGCTGGCAAGATGAGCTGGCAAAAGCAGGGGAGAGATTATTAATGAGCTTTTCCTTACGCGCTTCTATTGTCTGAAGGGAAACTTTTAGCATATTTTGTGATGCAAAATGATACAGGGTGTTCTTTGTGAACAGAAACACGACTGAGGGGAGATATTACATGACGCGTCATATGTTTAATATGTGTTTAGCGAACTCGTGTTTAAAATTCTTTATTTTTACACATTACTTATTATCTTTTTTTTTTGTCTCGGACATAATATGAAATTTTTTGTAAGAATCCCTAAAAGAATTTTAATTTTCCTTAAATTAAATAATTAGGAAAATATCAATTGCATTTTTTAAATCGGTTTTTCAAGGACAAATGATATGGCAAACGAAAGGCTTGAATACCTTGTGCAGAGATGACATATATTTTATTTTTCGATATAAATATTTCCGCTCAAAAGTTATTTACATTCAATTTTTTTATTTTTTTATGTTTTAAGTTAAAAATGTTTATATAATTACTAAATTTAAAACTTAAAAAATATTTAAATTTTAATATTTATTATACAAATTATTATTAAACTGATTATAAACAGTAAATTAAAATATTTTAAATTATAAAAAGTTAAGTATTTCTGATTCGTATAGTAAAAATGGGAAATTAAATTTTATTTCGTAGTTTTATTAAACAAAATGATATATAATCCTTACGATTCTTGATTTATACTCATTTATACGGCTTTTCTGTCTTATAAAGTTTCCCTCTTTCCTTCTAAAAGCCAGTCTTTCCAGGGTACCCTGTATATTTTCCTCAACTTTCCATCTCACAGCTTGTTTTCATAGCAGTTTTCTTTTTTCTTCTTTTTTTTCATACTTTTTTGCTGAGTTGTGTTGCAAATATAAATAATGAGAGAACATTTTGTTTATTTAACTTTGTTATTCCTGCTGCTGCTGCTTTATTGCTTTCCACGCGGATGGCTATGGTGGAGATGAAGAAGATGACCACGGATGATGTTGGCTTGGAATGGCAGTAGGAGAAGCCACCAAAATACGCTACCAAATTAGTTTCCCAGAGTTCTCTGTTTCCCATGAAAGAACTTGACTATTTTTGGTCTTTGATGATTAAGACGCCCACTAACTGAAGGGTTTCTGCTGGGAGGTCTTGAGGGACTTTGCAAAAACTTAAGTGATTACTTTTTTTGTTCCTTGCTTTCCAGAGACTGAAAGTTCTGCTCGTAAATTTATTAGGAGCAAAAAAAGAAACTTCGAGTCTAAGTTTTTGGTCAAAGTGCGCAAACGCAAGTTTTGTAATTGTATTCATTCAATGAAGTCCATTCTCATGCATTATTCATGAGAGATTCATCCAAGAATGTGTGGGGAATAATACTCGCTAGAGATAGAAACTCAATTGAGAGGAAGTGCTTTGGGTTCTTTAAGGAATCATTTGTATTAGATACGGTTGGAAAGGCTTTTCTAAGTGGAATCTGTCGGCTATAGGATCTTTATTTCAAAGTTTTTCTAAGAAAAATGATAAAATATTCGAAGACTCCCTTGGGAGAACCTTTTCTGGCGTTCTAGTAAATGATTTAGAAGCTAATTTAAAATAGTTTTTTAGGGAAAACTTTTTGATAGCTATAGAAAATAATATTGAAAGTATTTCTTTGAGTTTTTGCTACCAAAAAGAAGATCTTCTAACTATTTCCCAGAGGTTTTCCTACCAAGAACAGTACCTTTAGGGTATTTCTTAGAATTTGTAGTATGAGTTTGGAATATTTTATATAAAAATTTTTTATTTTATTTCGTATAGTTTTTGGTATTAAAAAGCATTGAATATTGCATGAAATATTAGAGAAAACAACACCCACTATGAGTTTTCCTGTAAATAAAATATCTGCACCTTCCAGCAATCATCGCTTCACCTTTCCCCACCCCTCTCGAAGCCTTCTGCCACTCCTTAAAACACACACACAAAATCCCAGGCAATCCTTTTTCTCATATATTCAAATCCCATAAGCCCCCCTCCTTGAAGGTAGGCGTATTCCCATGCCTTGTAAGCCAATCGCTTAATAAGCTTCCTGACTTTCAGAGACAAGGCTCACACACCTTTGGGTGACCCAGCCAGACCCTCGGGGGCAGCAGAATCCTCTTTCCGCAAGAGAGAAATAAAGTTATTGAGCATTTAACGAGTTATAAATGCCCAAAGATGGGGAGGAGCAGAGGTGGTGCACAGGCTTAGTGGCAAATGCAGATGGCAAAAATGCATCCATAAGATACGCGTCGGATTTATAACAGAGTGCCAACAGAGAGCTCTGAGCTTTTGGTGGCCCCCAGCACCTACCACCTACCACCTAGCACCTAGCCCTGGCTCTGATAATGATAATGTGCTCCGCTCCTCTCGTCAGGGCAGTAGAAGGACGTGGTTCCATAAGGCCATAAGGATAAGCTCTCTCTCTATCTGAGACCGCGGTGTCGGTGCTGTCGGTGCTGTCGGTGGGTTCTATAAGCTCAAAGTGCCGCCATTATGATGGGGCCAATGGCAATGGGAAAACGACGACGACGACGGACTGCATTTGTAGTCACAACTCGCAGACAGAGAGTCCACTAGACTCCACTCCACTCCAGGAGGGGGGAGGAAGGAGGAGGAGCAGGAGAACAACTGCAACCAAAAGCAAGAACAGCTGCAGCAGAAAAACCACGACAATGAGGTGGCACAGTGGTGCAGCAGTAGAAGAAGAGGGATATAAATATGATCATAATAATAATAGATAAAGATACAGCCTATCTTTACAGAATTTACAGAGCGATTCTTAATTAAATTTTTATTGAAAAATACAATGAAATTAATTGGAAATGGTTAAAAATTCTTAGCATTGTAAAGATATATATTTTATATGTGTGTAAGTTTCTCCTTTCTATGCATCTAATAGATGGAGGATAGGATTAATTTTGACTTAATTGTTCAAAGGCTAAAGCTGAAATTCTCCTACTTCTGACTTAATTTTTATATTTAAGCAAGAACTATGTAATTATTTACCTAATTTAAACCCTTAAATGATGAAAATGTTTGAGCATCTAGGGAATATGTAGTAAAAATGTATCTAAAGTAATTTTTAAATGTATCTAAGCGTGTCTACAGCCTTTAAGATTGAAAAGAGTGCCGAATACTGCCCAAAAAACGTATCTAAAATATCATTAAAGATGTGAAATAAAAAATAAGGGAATTCTCTCTTATATTTTCTTATAATTCCCAACGTTTTTACATTGATCTGATACCACGGTGACCGCCTGTCGAAGTTCTTTTTGGCTGCGAGTCAAGCATTTTGGATGCATAAATCAAACATTTATATGCGGCACAGCTTTAGCATTGCCTCGCCTTGCCCTTGCCCAAGCAGCTCCAGAACCCCAATCCTCGATGCCCCAAACGCCCAGACACAGTCACACATGTGGAGGAGACGTTGGACGGAACGGCTCGGCTCGGCACGGCACTTGAATGTGATTACGCAGCGAGAGATTGCACGAGGAAAGAGACAGGGAGATGGGGACGACTCCTCGAGACAGGCAGACTCGTACACAGAGACCCCGAGTAAAAGTACTCCTCCCCTTGGAAGCCCCATCGATATCTGAGTCATGGAGCCACGGCATCAAAGGCGTCTCCGACTGAGCAGCGCGCGGGCCTGCCCCGCTGAAAATGAAGACGATTACGATTACGATGGGGGTCTGGGAAGGAAGGAGGACACTCCTCCTCGAAAGAGGACTGCGGACTGTCGGACGGCAGGACGGCAGGACGGCAGGACTGCGGGACTGCGCAATGATGGATATTATTCCTAAGGCGAAAAGTCGCTTTGCCCAGCGGTGCTTTGCGACACCAAAGCGATTTTCGCATTGATTGATTGCTTCATTGCTGCATGCAACATGATGCCAGAGAGAGAGAGAGTGAGAGAGAGAGACCCAAGGATTTTGGCACAAGGATATTCATCCCATTTTTTTCGCTGACTTTACAATGCGGCATAAATATGGCTAAGAATTATTTGCCAAAATGAACTCAAGATCAGCGTCAAAGCAGAGGGGTAAAAGGAAGATGAATTGCGAAATAAAGATGGAGTATATTTCCATTTTTTCTTGGAGAAGTTCTGTTATGAATCTATTTTGAATGTAACAAACTATATTTGAATTTAACGAAGTTATGTAAACAGATTGGCAAGGCCTTGCATATGGTATTTTTAAAGTTTTTTTTTGTAAAAGCATATGGCAACACTTTCAAGATCGTTTTGGTGAAGAAAATAAAGAAATATTATTCAAACTTAATTCGGAAAACATTGTGAGGGTGCGGACAACTGGTATTACACTTTGACACGAGTGTAATTGGTCAGCATTACCGGGAACACAGCAATCGACAATATTAATGGTCGATCACGCCGGAATAAAATACATCTCCTGACAGGTTCGACAACAAGTTCCATTAAAAAATTAAGCATTTTAGAAAATATTCAGTATATATTTTTGAAGGCAAGAGCTATATTAGCTACAGCTTAGCCATTTTTCCGTACATTGTTATAAACAATATACCTAAAACTACGCGCAATCGAAGTGGCTATGCGAATAAAATAATTATCAACAAGATACTTATTTATTTCGATATTTCTTAAGTTTGTAAAGTCAAAATTTCGCAACAAAATATTGCAAAAAATTATGCATTTTTTTTTTAAAGCTTTATTATTTTCGGAAGGTAAGTTTAAGCGACAAAGTAAAAAAAAATGATTGATAATTGATAGCACATTCTTTAGATTTGAAAATTGAAAAATTCTCAAAAACTAATTGCAGCATATTTAAGTTGCATGGGAAAATGCGAGCTCCCTTTACCTGAAATCTAAATTATAAAAATATATAGTTCATTAAGAAACATTGCAACTCGAAATTTAATGGTATAATGCTGGGAAAAAAGAATTAAAATTTTATTGACTAGTATAATCTATCCTGGCATTAATTCTTGACTGCCACAATGAACTCCCGCCAAATAAAATTCCAACTGAAACATGTTTAAAAAACAATATTCATAAACAAAAGTTTCATTAACTTCCAAGGGCGTATCCGTAGCCGTGCAGGAGAACTAAATTATTATGGCCATTATCCCGAGCAGGCTGGGAGGCAAGGACTTTTTCTCACAAGTGAAAATGCGACAAATAGTCGCTGCTCCACCCCTCTGGTAGAAGTTTCGGTTGCGGCTAAATTGAAATCAGGGCAGAACCTTATAATTTGGAAGCCATCCAAGAGCCGTTCCTTGTCCAAAAAGTAGAAAATAATCTCCATCTGAATGACAGAGCGACTGTCTGTCTGACTGCAACAAAAAAAACACACACACAGATTTCCCCTCGATTTTCGCCCCTTCTTAGCATTCTGTTTTTCGCTAGTTTTTCCAATTGGCAGAAATTTATTTTTTACTTAAAACTTTCTGTTGTAAGCCATGAGAAATGGGAAAAGAAACTTTTTTGGCTTCTCAGCAGTGCAAAAAAATAAAAAAGAAAAACCCCATTTGTTGTTGTTGTTGTTGTTGGAGGTGGAGAAGGGGGAGAAAATGTATCGAATTGATTTCAGTTTGAAGGAAGTTTTTTGGGAATTTTCAAATGCAAACGGCTAATTTATGCGAAAGTTCCGCCTTCTCAGCTTATTTGACTTTCTATTGAAGGTTTTTCCTCTTTTCTTTCTTTCTTAATTTATTTACTTTCTTTTCAAAGAGCGTGAAGGAGAGAATGGGATATAATAAATTAGAGAGGAGATGGGGTGGAGAAAGGGGGAGGAATCCTTGCTAATCGATAGATTGTATGGCTATGATTCATACCAAGAATGAAAGATATTAGAAAGATTGTCATATATAAAGATGAAAACTTTGCATAATTCTGCGTTCAATTGATTTTTATACCCGGTACTCGAAGAGTAAAGGGGTATATTAGATTTGTGCAAAAAATTAATGTGTGTAACACCCAGAAGGAAGCGTTTCCGACCCCATAAAGTATATATATTCTTGATCAGCATCAATAGCCGAGTCGATATAGCTATGTCTGTCTGTCCGTCCGTCTGTCCGTCTGTCCGTCTTCATTAGCGCCTATAGCTCAAAGACCATAAAAGCTAGAGGAACACTATTTTGTATCCAGACTCCTGTCCTATCGCACTGTTACAAATGTATTTCGGAATTTCGCCCCGCCCCATTCCGCCCACTCCAAGGACGAAAATCTGTGTCATGCACAATTTTAAAGATACGAGAAAACTAAAAACGCAGAATCGTAGAGAATGACAATATCTATCAGAATGTTGAATTTGGATAAGATCGACCCATAAATATAGCCACAATGAAGAAAACCATTTCGAAATGCATCGTTCCCTCTCGCTCTCTCTCACACACAGGGGTAGGCGCTATGCCTGATCGAATTTTTTGACGCCTAGTTCTCAGAGACTATAAGAGCTAGAACCACCAAACTTTCTATCCAAGCTCCTGTGATATCAAACCGAGACGAGTTTGTTTTAAAATTTGGCCACGCCCCCTTCCGCCCCCACAAAAGATGAAAATCTACAATTTTGAAGATACGGGAAAACCAAAAACGCAGAATCATAGAAAATTACTATATCTATCAGAGTATTGAATTTGGATCAGATCGGATCATAAATATAGTCAGAAGGAACAAATGAAATTTCAGTGGCCTCCCAAGCGCAGACTGATTCCCTCTCTCTCTCGCACACAGCCGTGTATGTATATGTAGGAAGTAGATAAAAACATGTAGAAATGGCAGATGTAAAAAATTTATGTTAACCAATATGGAAACATCTAATAGATCAAAATCTCCGAAAAGGTTCGACTTAAATTGTTTTTTTTTGGCTAAAATTTAATATTTTCCTTTTGCGAACATGTAATAAATTACAACAAGCTCACATACATATATACTGACTGAGTACCGGGTATAAAGTAGAGCCGCGGCGCAGACGCGGCTCATAACGTTCCCCCTCGTTAATAATATAATTAAAAAAAACATAAAATTTTTTCTGTATTCTACATTGAGTTTTTCTTAAGAAAATGTGCGTGATCAAGTGCATAGGCGGTTCTCGAGGCAAAGATGGCCTAAAAAAGGCAGATCGGAGAAGGAAAAATGTGTCAAAATATGGAAAATACAAAATAAAAATGGAGAAAAAGATGAGTAATGAAGAGAGAATGGTGCAACGATCTTCGACAAATTATCGAGTAAAAGGTGAGTGCAATTTATTCTCTTTTTAAATAACATTTATTAATATTTTACTCTTAAACTGCTTGTTTTTGCTACCAAAAAAAACTTCAACAAATAATCCCTATTGAATCCCAGTGTTGCTGAATTTTTTATTTTATTATTGCATGTTTTTCCATAATCCTTGTAAAAATGTTCCATTAAGCTGAAATAAGTATAATTTATAGAATTGTTACAATTTATTGTTTTCCGAATCAAATTATTTGCCAAAAACTTGAGTCAACAACCAAAAACGATGCCACAAACGGCACAGGCAGAGGAAGAGGCAGCGGTAGAGGCAACTGCAGGAAAATACAGACAATATTTTAATAGTTTAAAGCAAAACAATAAATAAACTAAAATCAATTCGAGGGACGAGACACAGATCTGGGGGGATATTGCTGACAAAACAAAAGGCAAACCGAAACCCCGAAAAATATCGCAATAATACGACATGTAATACGACGAAAATAAAAACAAAAACAAAAATAAAAACAATACACGAATGCTGCTCGTTCGAGTCTTGGCTGTTGGTAGTTGTTGCCATAAAATCGTTTGTTTCCGGCTACTGGAATTTATTCTCATTCGAAACAACAACAAAAACAAACACAGAAGTGCCGCAAAAACACCGAACATCCCACAACAAAAGCAAAGACAACAAGGAAAAGGAAGAGGGAATCGAAATAGCGACTTGCGGATGCCCCTTTTGGGGGAGAGTTTTCAGAAATATATATCTGAAAATTTGCTTAATTTTTTTTTATTACAAAATGTCTGTTTTTGGATACACAATAACATATTTAGAGACACCCTAATAGCTCTCAAATTATTTACGTTGTATGTTATTTTCTTTGTTTTGTCATACTACTTGTGAAAATCATCATACCCTCGTGTTTTGTTGCATACCCTACCGAAAACCGAAAACTGCAAATCGGCAAAAGCAAAGTGCAAACATTGTTGTTGTGGTGGCTGCTGCTGCTGTCGCTGCTGCTATGGTTGTTGTTGCTTGACTATTTGCTAAAGTCATTGCGGTGTTTGTACCCCCCCCCCATCCCACGCCCCATCTCCCCCCGATCGGGTGTCCCCTGGCAGCGGCAGAGGCCCAAGCACAATGCCAGCAGTGAGAGAAAACTACAACAAATACAAATTTAGTAATAATATTCACATTTATGGATTTGTAAGTGGTTCCGCATGACTAACCCTGCATCCTGGGCTCCATGACTCTCTCTCTCGGGGAGCATCTCTTCCCCTTTCAATTGAGCATCCCCTCCTCTCCTCTGAATAGATTTGTTTGCATCTCCTTTGCTCTCAATAGATTTTGCATTGGCATTGTGTGTGTGTGTTCTTGGAGCAGCGTTAAGGTGGCTTTCAATAAGGTTCACTCTAATTTGGGTTACCACACTTTTGAATTGTTTTATAGAGTGGGTGGGGGTGTGCTGCCGGCAAGTCCTTTGGGCCTTTTGCAAATTCATAAGTCACTCACAGCTCAGTGAATGGTTTCATTGGATGGTACTGGGAATTGAACTAACAAACTTGGCCTAAATGAATGTGTAATTGCATTGAGGTCAATGGAGATACAAGGATTCAAAATGGAAATACGATTCAGAGAGGTTTCTTTGAAGACATTGCTAGGTGATATTTTTATCTTTATTTCTCTTATAGGAAACCAACTAAAACTACCCCAAAACTAAACTTGAACTCGCATTTGAAATATTTCGAAAAGTTTCCAACATAATGAAGCCATTTTCCATTTCCTGGTAAATATTGTCAGCACAGATGGACAGACAGACTGCCATCGGGTTAAGAATTTATGTGGCGAAATAATTAATTCTGTCAGCAAGAAATTCGCTCGCTGCACCACACACACACACACACAGAGACACTGAAACACACAGGAACAGAAATTGACAGAATGAATGAATAAATAAATCGAGAGAAAAAGTGCAGGCGGCACATTGGGAATGGCTTGGGAATCGAATCGCTTTTCGATTATGTTAATTTCCAAGATGAGGAACAGGAGCAGGAGGAGGAGCAATGGGGATGTGCTGGATTCTGTGTGTGGCACACACATGCCGGCAATATGTCCAATGGCGCGTTGGGAATAAATCCAAATCATGCGATCCAATGATCACATTGTGCCCGCAACTTGAGTTATGGCCACACTCACACAGATACCAGTACGAATACGAATACCAATACGAGTGCGAGTATTTGTATTTGTATTTGTGTTTGTACTCCCAATCAAATGGACAAACAAACAAACAAATGGAGCAAACAAATGAATAAACAACTTCGATTCGTATTGCCTCCTGTGATGATGGCAAATAAATTGCAGATGTGAACGCACACGACAAATACCACTACAACTACCAGAAACAACAACAGCAAAGCAAATATCGAAAACAGATTTCAAGATTCAAGCAGATTGTTTTCGATTTAAGCAGCTTCTTTAAAGTATCTCTGAAATATGTGCTAGAAAGGGGAATTTATTGCAGCTAAAATTACTGAAATGAAAGCTACTTTTTGGTGCCTCTTTTTGTTTTAAAATATTAATCAAATATTTAAATTAAAGCTGGTTTTTTTTCTTAAAATATTTCAACAAATTCGTCGAACAAAATTGATATAACATTTTTAAAAAATATACACAGAAATATATCTATATTTAATAACTAGTAGCCCTGCGCCTTCACTTTGCTAGCTCACCAGCCCCCGGCTCACTCGCTTCTCTCGCTCTCACTGATATGAGTAAAATATCAGACGACGACCCAAGAATTGTTATTTAAGCAAGTTCGCCGAAAAAAATTAATTAACATTTTTTTTTAATATTTAAAGTCCTCAAATAAAATTATGTTTTTTCTATGATTTTCTAAATATTTCTTTCCTTGCTCATTGCTTTTTCTGTACTCGTTCCCTAGTTCCTCTTTGTGCTCTCTTCAGCTCTATTTTGTCTTTCCACTCATACCTTCCTCTATCTGATGCTGGGCCCCCACACGTGTCCGCCTGTCTGGCTGGCTCTCTGTCCATGCATGTCTGTGCATGTCCAATCTTGCAGATCCCCAAACCATCGTCTCTCTCTCCTCTCTCTCTTGCTCCCACAAAATATGGGATGTCAAGCATTTCTCAGGCGACAGAAGATTATAATATTTTTGTTCTTTTTCCTTTTGCTCTCCTTATTTCTGTCTCCAATTTGAATTACGTTGTTGTACTCGTGCTCGTACTCGTATGTGGATCGTTTGTCCGCCTGGTGGCATGGTGCGTCTTGCATTTTTTGAATGCTATTTGTTTTATTATGCCGCAGATTTTTCTTTCTTTTCTTCCAAGTGAAATACGCTTTAATTTATGGCCTCCTCACATCGTTGTCGTCCCCGTACATTATAATAAAAACTTGTCTCTGTTTGTGTGCGAGTGTGTGTGTGTGTGTGTTCCTCCGACTAAAACATGCACTTGGCAGACATCAGACAGGATATGTACTAAAGTGTACCCAAAATGGGGATTTACTTCGAGAGAGCGCCAAAAAGATTTCTTTATTTTTTATTTGTTTGTTAAGGGAAAATCATGAATATTTTTAGGGGAAATTTAATAATATTTTGGTATAAAGTTTTTGCTAGGAATATTTCAAGACTTTAATTTAAAGTTTTTGGTGGGTTTATTTTTCTGGAAATTTGTTTCTTAAATCAAGAAACTTGTTTGAAATTTGTATTTTTTAATTTTGGCAAAATGTTTTGCAAAAGGCATTGATATATTTTAAAATAAAAATAAATACCTTATCTATCTTATAGATTAATTGTTTAGAAAAAATTAATTTTAATAAATAATAATATCTAATAAATTTAGAAATCAAACACAACTCCTTCCAAATGAATGAAATAATCTTTAGAAGCGTGTTAAGCCATTAAATTCATAAAAACCCCAACCAAAACGAATTAAATCATTAAGTTTGAGGAGACTCCCCTTCAGTTCTCCAGGCGCTAATTAATGTTCCAATTGGGGAGAAAAACGCAAGGAAAAGTGTGAGTCATTGACCAGAAATATAGCGCCACTTGAGTTCTCGAATCAAGTGGCAAGCATCTCGAAGAAGGGTCCTGCGTCCTGTGGTCCTGTGCGTCCGAATCTGAATTGCTTTTTCACATAAATTGCAAACGAAATCGAAAGGAAACCCGTGAACAATCGTAAACAACATTTGCAGTTTTTCTCTTTCTCTTTCTCTTTTCGTTTTTCCCTCTTGGATTTCTTTCTGTTTTCTGTTGGGTTCTGGCCAAGGCAATTTGTAATTTTCCTTCGTATTTCATTCGCATACACTTCATTAACATCCTTCCAGCAGCAGGAGCAGCAGCAGGAATCCTTAAGGAAATCCTTCGTTTCGGTTTTCGCTTGAATAGAGGCTGACAGCACGAGGGTGGAGTGCCTGGGAATGGGGTTGCATCATTAGAGTCCCTTTTTGGCAGAGACTCCTCTCCTGCCTCTTCTCTCTAATTTCCTCAAGGATCTCCCTGCTGCCATGTGTGGGGGTTGGGGGGAGGACTGAGGCTGGCCATCAGCGACAAACGACACAAAAAGTCCTTGGCCAATGACAGCAGCAGCCGCAGCAGCAGCAGCGGCGGCGGAGCAGAAGGAGCCCTGTGCTTTCCCGGCTGAGGCTCTCTGAGGCTGAGACAGGAAAATGTTTTTTCACGATAAAAATGATGGATGACATCATAAATAACATTGGAGTGCGCCCAAAACAGAGGGTTTTCCCTCTACCAGTGGTTGTTTATTTCGATATAAATGAAATTCCTCTTTTTCCTTTTTTTTTCTTTTTCGGAAAACGAAAACTTTTTCTCTATACATTTTCATAGAAAAAGCACAGAAAAATCACTAATGCAAATGGCGAACTTTTGATACCCTCTATTGACAGAGGGAGGAGGAATTTTCGAGAGATCAATGAAAGATGAATAACCCCCTTTTGTGGGGGTTGCTACTCCTGCTCCTGCTGTTCCGGGGGGTTGCTCCTTGTAATCACATTTCACGTTCAGTCGATGTCTCGATGTTTCCTGTAATAAATATCGCAAAAATTATTATTAATGTTCGACGAACAGCAACAACAACAACAACAGGAAAATATATAATACTTTGTTGTGTTTTTCCTTCGTTAACAATGGAATATATAGGGAAAACAGTGGGTAAATTCTGAACAATTAAAGTTTTTCCATTTAAAAAGATGAGATTATATTTTCAAGAATTATAACTTGATAAATGATGAACAAGTTTTTGGGGTACCTTCCAAAGTACTCGAAAAGTTTCCTTGAAATGTGATCGATATACCTATTAGAAGAGTTTTATGACGATATTTTGAATCTTAACTAAAAGATTTCTTAGCTTTAATGAAATAATTCAAAAGATTTCAATGATAAATACAAAAATTAATTAAATAAATCGATATATTTCTAGCCAAAATAGAGTTATCTTATTTCATAAATTGTTTATTATTTTTTTAATGATTTTTGTCTTTAAATAATTTAATTTTATTTAATTATTTAATACAATTTTTTTAATTATTTAAAAATAATTTTTTTTTCTTGAATTTTGTTTGAAACTTTTGTATACAATATATGTTTTCTCTGCAGAAATCCATGTTCTATCCCATAGTCCCCACGACATTTGTGTGAAGGACATGGCGTCTCCTTAGGCTTAGAGGCGATTGTATGTGAAAGTGAAAGCCTTTGCCAAGAAGTTCCCTATATCTCTCTCTCTCGCTCTCTCTCTCTTCGAAGGATGTGTGTGGGTGTGTGGTTGCGCTTTAATGATATCCTTATAGCCCCTGCGAAAATTTATGGCAAAGCCGCATAAATTTAGAGAATTTTTTTCACGCTTTCACTATGCCACAAAAAAAAAACAACAACCTTATCGCATTCTTATTTTAATGGATTTTTTATCTGTGGGCTGGCTTCCCTTCCACTTGCTGCCCCTCAGCAAGGGGCAGTTTGTGCCCCGTCCGTTCCTGCTGCTGCTGATGATGTTTTGCTTGCCTCTCACTCTGTTTCTTTGGGGACATTTTTCATTTCATTTAAACTGTAAGTTGATGCAGGCAAATGGGATTTAATAAGCCAACATTTATTCTAGACATTATTGATGGGGAACGGACCTTTATTTATGGCTTGAAAGGGAGAGGTGTAGTAGGTAAAGAGGCAGAGGAGTGGGAGTGTCCCTAAATCCTGGCCTGGTTAGTGGCTCTATTAATGCTGCCGACTGCAAGCCACACTGTCTGCCTCCTTATGCGGCAGAATCTCAAAAGGATTAAGTCAACACACGGTCGGGAAGAATGCTAGATGATAAAAGCGGGGAAAGAGTGGAGAGGGGGTAGTGGGAGAGAGTTATAGGTGGGTGGAACGAACGAAAGAGGTGCTAGAAGGGGCGAGAGGAACAAAAGGCACACAGTCCCAAAAAGCGATTCCATAGCCGTTGCACAAAGGCACCAAAAGCTGCTGCTGCTGCGCTTCTACTCCTCTCCCCCAACCCCAACCCTTATAGCGCCTCCTCCTCTCCCCTCCCCCCAACACCCTTCCAGCAGCATTGTCCAACGATTATTCAAAATGCAAGTCACACAGAGTCGTACTGAGCGCATGGGTATGCGTTTGTGTGTGTGTGAGTGTGTACGAAAATCCCCGCAGCCATGTTGGCGTCAAAATTTGTGTGCACTGAAAAAAACTTGAGGGAACTAAAAATTAGCTACAAATTTAGCTGAACATTCAATTGAACGACTGAAATAATCAATAAAAAGGATGAATGATTTATAAGAAAAGAAAATAATTTGTTTTATTTTTAATATTCTGTATTATTAAAATTATTTTAAATTTATTTTTAATTTATTAAAAATTAATCAAATATTACAAATCTGTCTAAAGATTGGATAATCAATAAATTTGTTATAATAAAATAATTCATCATTTCTAATAAAATAATGATAAGTTTCGAAATTGAACGAATACAGAATATCGAATTAATCCATATAGAAAGTACTTGAAATAAATTAGGGATGAATGCAGATTGCATTGGAAAATGAATGAAAATTATTAATTAATTTGATTTGAATCTGCATATCTGAAAGTTGTCATATCCAGAGATTTGCAAGAAAAAAAGTTCCATCATTATTACGAAAATTTTCGGTTTACTCTACAAAGAAAACTCCTCCTCATTTGCTCTCAGTGTAGCCCATAGCTTATGATAGCCGCTGCCTTTGGCTTTAGCTTTCGGTGGCTCCGCTCCGTACCGCTCCTCGCATATCCTCTCCCCTTCGACCCAGCAGTTGCCGCCGCTACTGGCTGCATGGCTGACTCTCTGCAATTGCCGCATGTAAATTCTTAAAGTAGTACTTAGCGCTATTATTTATTACATATATATTCCAACACTTTCAACACCTCTCAACAAGTAAGCGAGGCGGAGGGGAGAGGCAGCTCTTGCGGGGAGCTCTCTCTTAGTTTTGGGAGTTTCGGTTTTAGCCCTGCAGCAGCGGATGATGCTGCCTGCCTGCCTGCCAGCTTGCTGCCATTGTTGCACATTGCTGTGTTGCACTGCTGCTGCTGTTGTTGCAGCAGGAGTTGCACGGAGAGTAGTTGCTGCTGCTGCTGTTGGTGCACTCCTCAGAATGTTTGGCTGGTTGTTGTGTAGAAATGAAATTTATGAATATTGCATGGTAATAAAGCGAAGGATTTCATTACGACTCGACTTATGAGGATACCCCGATCGTCCCTACACGCCCCCACACACACACACACACACACATATGAGAGGGAGCAGGGGTAGTGTGAATTGTTTTTTTTTTGGTTGTAGGAAAAACTGGAAGCTTCTTTTCTTTTACTGCAGTGGATTTTGGGGGATTTTTATGAGAGAAAAGGGATGAAAATATCAAAATTATGTCAGGAAATTTTGATTAATTAATTCTTAGCATCTCCAACAGTAAATATTCAGATATTTCTGAAATAAAACACTAAATAGAATTATTGGTTCTTTATTTTAGCTTTGGAATGACAAAAGAGCGCATACAGTGGTAGATAAAAGTCTAAAATCATTAGTCTATTTTTTCTAATAATTTTTTTTTTTAATTCTAGAGAAAATAATCCTTTTATTATTAAACTTATTAAGGAAGGATTGCATTGCTAGGAAGGATTCTTCGTAAGTTAATTTCTCTAAAAATTTTCATTAAATCAATTTATTTAAATTGCATTTTCTCCCGTCCGAACTGCATATCGTAAACCGTTTCGTTGCACTCGTACAATTTATATTATAATTCAAAAAATTAAAACAATACGCCATATAAATGCTCGCAGAAGCGAACTTCCCTTCGCGCAGCTACTGCGTTGAGCAGCAGCCATTGTCCTGCGGTTCAACCACAGCCTCGACCTCAACCTCAACACAGTCCGCAGTCCACCTCTCCTCCAAAAGGACCTCCCTCTCTCGCTCTGGGATCTATTCAAATGTAAATTTTTCATGAGCAATGAAATGCGTTCAAATTTCAGCTGGCTTTTGTTTCTCTGTCGGGGAGGCGTTTGCCGCGCCACACAAAACGAATTGCCTGCCATATCCTTCCGCGTATTAATCTTTAACCGCATCAAAAAATACCAAAAAAAAAGAATAATAAAACCAGCCTGAAAATCTGAGGCAATCATAAAAGTCAAAGGCTGCAACGGGGGAAGGGGAACAAACAATTGGCGGCCTGTTGCCAGACAAATGTCGAGAGTCGAGAGTCGAGAGAGTCCCCCGAAACCAGAGACAGCGACAGCCACAGAGCCCATCGTCGAGTCGTTTGTAATTGTCGACGCCTGCCCCTGCGCTGCCCCCTGCTCCTGCCGCTGCCTGAATTGCTTTTAATAATTATTAAAATTATTCTTGTTGAAATGATTATGGGCGCTTGTAAGTGGCATGCCACACGCCCAACCCTCTGCTCTCTCCTCTCTTCTGATTTCTGTTCATCATAAATCTCTGCGTTTTTGGTGGTTTTTCACAGTCGATGGGCGACATTATCTTTTGCGGCCATTGGAATGTGGTTCTAGTCCTTAAAATAGAGATGGATGGAAAGAGCATTTATCCCCGGCACTATTTAGTTTATTTTTAGTTTGGATTTAATAGGGGGAACTTTTATTTAATTTATTAGAAAAAGGATTAGCTGTTATGAGAAGATATGACACCTATTTTTGTGGTGTTAGGGTTTTCTAGGGTATTTTCCGTTGGAAAAGTTATAGAAATTTAAACACATTTACATTGTTAAGGGTGCAGTTTTGGCACTAATTTGTTTAGATTTTGGTTCAATATTTGAGGCACTTTGAGCCACATTTAATTGCGAAATATTTGGAAAAAATTTAAGTGTTATTTTGGAGAGATTTTCTGGCACTTTTCGCCTGATATTTCTGGCATATTTTGAGTGTTTCTTGTAGAGATTGTCGATCAATTTTTCCTGCATTTTCTGGCTTTCTTTGGCTTTGATATTTTCAGCAAGCTTTCGCGGCTACATATGAGTGTTACTTTGGAGACATTATCTAGCACTTTTTGCCTGAGTTCTCTGCCTTTCAAATGCAGTTTAGGGCAGGAACCTTTTGGCCCCTTTTAAAGCCTTTGAAATCAAAAAGCGAATCCCCCCCCCCCCCCGGAAAAACCAAAATCAAATTGCTGGCGCACGCATTTGGTGGCCAACGCAATGCAATGCCCCGTTTTCGTGTCACGTTCCACAGCGGCAGCAGAAGAGCAGTAGCAGAGCAGCAGAGCAGCAGAGGAGGAGAAGCAGGAGTTGCAGCAGCAATAGCTGCTGGGCACACACACACACACACACACACACATCTACATGCCATTGGCAGTGGCAGTGGCAGTGTGGCACAGCTTGCGGTTTGGTTTTGGCGCGTGTTCGAGCATATCCTAAGCCCCCCACTGGAACCATCAGCCCCCTGCCCGCCCCCTGTCTCCTACCCTGGCGACTAATGGCATCCATCGGCAATGGCATTCGCGGGCATTGCATTCAAGCATTCAAGCAAAGCAGCAGCATTTTGTCTTTCGAAATTAATTTGGTGTCCAGCAGGCAGCAGCAGCAGCAGCAGGCAGGCAGGCAGCAGTTCAGTGCAGTAGTCCTTTTGTTTCGTCCTGGCAGGATATGTGGGGCCACAGGACATGATTATGTTGAACATTTCAGTAAACATTTCAAAGCACTGCTGCTGCTGCCGCCGCTACTGCCGCCGCTCTTTCGTTTTCAATTAAAAGTGGGGGGGAAAGCGCAGTGGAAAATTCCAGAATGCAAAATGGAAATCGGAGAATGAATGTCCTGAATCGTGTCCAGCCATTGGAGGACATTCGCGGTGCTGCCACTGCCACTGCCACTGCGGTTTTCGGGGCCTGCACTTAATGCATAAATTTTCCTTCTTTCGCACTGTGGGAGATTTTCCCGGGACTACTACATTTTCCTTGGGTTTCCGCAATGATAGTTGGATTTTGATGCCATTGATTGCAAGATTTTCAAACGATTTTTCGGTGTTTTTATTGCTTTTTATTGATGCTGGAATCCTTAATTGTCTTTGTAGATCTGTTTCTGATTATTTTTCTCTGGTTTTTCTATTTCCAAGGATATTTAGTGTACGCTCAGGGAATCATAACCATATTTAAATTAAATATACGGCTTTTAGACACAAACAAAATGAAATTAAATAGAATTCACTTTGATTTGAACACAAATGTAAATTTTAATAATTGATTTTAATGAATAATAATTTTAATAATCGAAATATAAATTAGTTTTAAATGAATATAACATATTCCATTATATATCTTGATGAATCTTTATATAAAAATATTGAATTTATATGGGAAATATATTTCATTTAAATATGAATTATATTTATTTTAAATATGTATGAAACATACACATTAAATTTATAAAAGAAATGTATTTAACTCAAATATGAAATTTATTAAATTAAAATATAAAAATATAAATGTATATTTTTGTAACATAAAATATATATATTTTTAAAGCTAATTCTAGATGCAAAAAGTTTATGCTGGCTTATGATTGATGTCAGAGGTCAGTCACGCGATAAGCGAAATTTTCATCTAAAAAAAACAATAAATAAAAATGCTTTAAACAGGAAAAGCCGAAACTTTTGGGCGTGTTGGCATCTGCTTTTCTCATCAAAATAAAAGCCAAATGTTGTAGGTATTTTTCTTCGAGTTTTAAATTGTTTAAACATTACGATGCATCTGGGAATAACTTTTCCATTTCGAAAGACAAACAGAAAGAAGAAAGCATAGAGACAATGAAGGGATAGAAGAAGGAGAAAGAGACACAGATAGAGTAGAAAGAAAGAGGCAGATATGAATAGAGGGGGCTTGGGGGCGGCAGCCAAAAACATCCAATTATTTTTCGATTAGTTTCGCTATCATTCTTCAAACAACAACAAGATATATTCGAAATACGGAACCCAAAAGAACAGATACAGACCCCATACACAGATACAGATACAGATACAGAGATACACAGATGGGAGAAACTCACCCCTCAAGTGGCAGCCGTGGCGTGTGGGGGATGTTGCAGCACACACACACACACACACATACACACATTTTCGATGGCCGAAAGAGCCTGCCTCTACCCCTCCCCCATCCCCGTCCGAATATAAATAAATAAATAAAACATACAAAATGGAAATAAATCTAACTGAAAAGCCATAAAGCATTTCGCAGCAGCATTTCGCAATTTAATATGTTCGTGCTTCGAGGGGGAGGATTTTCCTTTTTCCTTTCTCTTTCTTTTTCTTTTCTTTTGCACGTAGCAGCCAGCACCCACCCCTGCCCTGCCCTGCCCTGTCCGTTGGGGTAGGGGAAGTGTATCTGCAAGATGGTGCCTGCTGCCCCCCGTCTGAAGGAGCAGAAGGGAAAATGGAACTTTGAGCAAAGGAGACGGAGACGGAGACAGACAGACAGAAGGACAATTGGACAAGAGGAAGGACATGCAGAACGAACCCAAGAAAACGAGAAAGAAATACTTTTTTTCTGCTGCTGTGAAGGGTAGATGGGGTAGGTGTTTCCAGAAGGAGGGGAGGGGGGGAGCTCTAAGTGTGATATATTTCCCAAGATTATATGAAATGTTTTATTTGTTCTTGGCTTTTCCCTACTTTTCTTTTTTTCCTGCTCGGGTTTTCCTTCGGTTTTGCTGCCCTTCTTTTCCTTTGGCTTTTGGCAAGCAAATTGCGTGAGCTTTGAAAAGTGCGAAAAACAGAAGGATATTAGGTGTACAAGCAGCACACACCCACCCACCATCCCACCCACCCATCCACCCATCCTTCCTCCTGCTGCTGTTGCCCCCTGCTGCCCCCTGCTGCTGCAATCCCTTTGCTGGTGGCGCAACGAGCGAATGAATTATTTGCTTGGCCTCTCATCTAAATTCCACCAATGGATCCATGTGATCCTGTTCACTCTGTAACTGCTGCCTTTTCGACAGGACTTCCACTGCTCTTTCCCCTCTTCTGTTCTGCAGGACTTCTACTATTTTTGGGGCATCTTTTGGCGATTATTTGAAAGAGTGTTGGAAAAGTAGAAAGTGGAAAAGAAAGGGTGTTTATGGACCCAAGAGTAGAGGAAAGGAATGTCCCATCTGTCGATGGAGGCCTCAGGCCCATCTTCCATATCTTTTTCTTGGACTTTTTGATGTGGCCTCTGGAATGGCAGATAAATTTCAGCTTTTTGCTGGGGGGAGCATCAGCATCAGCTGTCTCCAAGTAAAAGTGGTTTTAAGTGGCCAAAAGATCCGCCCTCCTACCCCCCGTCTAGCATAATTTTTGCTGTGAAAATTAGCCGAAGAGAACAATTTTTAATGTTAGATTTTTTTAACGCCTCTCGATGGTTTTGCTGATGATGATGTTGCCCCAATGCCAGCCAGCCAGCCAGCAACAAAAAAATACAACCATTTTTCCTACTTTATGCCACAATAAGTGGGTGACAAGAGGGGGTTGGGCTGGGTTGAGGTGGTAGCGACATCCTGAAGATGAATGTGCCGCAGCTCTATAAATATGTATGGGATGCTATATATTAAAACCGACTCCAACGACTCCGGCGACGACTCCTCTCTGGATCTCTCGCAGAAAACTAATTTCGAAAAATGCCAAAAGAAAACGCAGCAAAATGAAAATAAAAGAAAAACAAGAAGAGCAAAAAAGAGATGGCTGGAAGGGGAGCAGAAAGGGGAGCGGAGCGTTAAGAGGGGAGCAGGAAGGAGGAAGCAGGAAGGCAGAAAATGGGGTGTTGGGGAAAAAACAAGGAAGGACATTTGTGCGCCGAGAAGAGGAAGGAATGTGGTGTTGTTGGAGCCCAGGACCCGGCAGACTGACAGCCCGCACGGCCATGGAGTGGCTTCGTGTCCGTAGCCCGTGTCCCGTGTCCTGTGTCCCGTGTCCGGGTCGCAAGCTGCTGCCTCCGTTCTATGTCCTGTCCTCTCTCTCTCTCTCTTTCTCTTTGGGGTGTGGGGTTTGTGGGTACACGAGGGTAATATAACACAACAAAATGCAATAAAGCATTTTGTGGCAACTTGAAGATGCGAGCAGCAGCAGGGGCAGGGGCAGGAGCAGCAGCAGATGCTGATTAAAGGTGTGCGGTTCTGCAGGGGGGTGGGGGGGGGGAGGAGGAGTTGGAGATGCCTTTGGTTAGAGAGGAAGGAGGGTGAGAGACAGACAGAAGAAGAGAAAACTCATTTGCCGCTGCTTCAACTTGAGTTGCGGCAAGGAGCAGGCGGGAAACGAGAGAGATGGAGAGAATAGTAGTAGAGAAGGATGCCCCCGAGAGGTGGAAGCAAAAGGGGAGGATGGGAGTGGAAAGGGGCGTAGAAAGGGGAGTAGAAAAGAGAGCATAGAAGTGGGTGAGTGATGGCAGCAGCAGGAGAGGGGGAGCAGGGTCTGGTTGGTGTTAGTGTTGGTGTTTTTGCTCATTTAAATTGCGTGCTGCATTTGTTTGGCTGTTGGAATGAAGCGAGCGGAGCGGGGACGGGGGCAGGGGCAGGGCGGGGAACACTTCACACTGGAATACGAAAGCAGATAAAGTAATGCCATTGCCAGGGAGGAAGGGGGTGGGCAGGGGGAATGGGAAGTAATTGGGTGATGCCCAACCGCCCCATAACGAATGTACTCCTAGTTCTTTCGAACTCTTCTCTTTCCCTCCTTTGAGGTTTCGCAATCCGTTCTTCGCACCATCATGAATATGGGAGTACTGTCCGCCCTGCCCCATAAGGAATGTTGTACTTGATGGAGCGGTCACTCTTTTCGGTCGCCCCATAAAAATGATCTGAATGCGAACTGAATATTACTGAATTAATGTGACACTTACTGGAGCGGCTTTTGTACTCTGTTTCTCTGTTTCTCAATCCCTTTGTCGCTCTATCAAGTTTTTCTTTATTAGCTGTGAAGATTGCAGGAAGGGATGGGGAGGATGCGAAGAAGGATATGGCTGTTCATTATGGGAACATACAGTTCATGGAAATTGTCACACAATAAGAGAAATTACACCTAGAGAAAAAAGCGGAGAAAATCCCAGAGTTAAACTTAGATCTTAAAATGTACACCAATAGAAATTGTAAAATGAAAGAGTTTTTTTCTATTTCAATACTAATTTAAAACTTTTTGATTTAAATCATCATAAATATAATTTATATTTAAATGAAATATTTTCATATTTTAATTAATTAAGATTAAATATTTTTCCTACAAATTGTATGTAAATATATTATATTTAAGTTCAAATGTTTTTTAATTATATAAAATATAGTTTATGTTTTTAAATTACTATTTAATTTCACACAGTTTGTATTTAAAATCAGAATATTTAATAAATTTCCATATATTAATATTTAATAATACCAAAAATGTCTTTCTACTATAACATTTTTCTCTGAGTGTACAAATGTATAGACTTGAATTTATTTGTTTTGCTTTGAAAGGTTTATATATTAAAAATTAATCTGGGAAATTGTTTTATTTTTTTAAATGTATAAAAAAAATCTAAGAATTGCTTAGAAATAACTACAAAAAAATAGATCTATTATAATAATTATTATTATTATTATTTCCACTCAGTGATTGTGTCAAGTGCACAAAATGTGCATCTGTGAGGGACAGATCGTGCCGTGCCCCCCAGGGCATCAAAAATACGACTACGAGTACGAGTGTTTTTTTTTTCTAAATTCAAATTCAAAATTACCACAAAATGAACATTTTTGAAGTAATTGGCAGTGGAACGCGGAACCAGCCGGCGGGTCTTCTGTTCGTCTGTCTCTCAGTCAGACGTTGATGATGATATCTTTATTTTTATTTTTATATATATAAAAAAAAACAAACAGAAAGATCAAAGCTCAGCGGAAGATGATGTGTGTCGTGTGTGCGGTAGGTCTACTCCCCGAGACCAGAGAAAAAAAACAATAAAAATTCCAAAGCATTTGTGCAATTTTCCTAAAACAAAGACAAAAACACAAACAAAAAACCAAATGCGAAAACGTGTTAACACTCGACAAAACCCGAATGAAAATCCATAAAAATGCGAAACAAAAGATGTCTCCCGACTGTAAATTGCATTCATTTTCGTTGTCTGGTGATTCGTTTTGCAGGGGGCGGTGGTGCGGCAAGGTGTTGCAAGGTGCCAGGGAGGAGCAGCACCAGCAGCAGCAGCAATATCCCATCAACAATGATGAGCAGATTTACATGCAAGTGCCGCCACCATAGCCGTTGCCGTTGCAGTTGCTGCTGCTGCAACGACTTTGGGGCTGCCTCTGCCTTTGGCTGTCTCTCTGCTGCACAGTTGCACCGTTGCACCGTTGCAGTTCCTACGACGGAGTACCAACGACTTAATTAAAACGTGAGCTAAATGCAGCATGAAATGCAATGAAAAACCTGACCGAATGGCCAGGTGGAAGTATTGCCCCCCGAATGCTGTTGCAGTGGCTTTTCCTCTGCGGCTCCGCCTTCTGCATTTCCAGTTATAATTAGTGTCAACAACCACATTACAATGCCTGCCAAGGGCTGCCTGGCCTGGCCTGGCCGGGCCTGTGCCCCCTGGCCATCCATCCATCGTTTCATTTCGTTGGCTGACAATCAAAATCCGTATCTGTCGAAAACTGTCATTAAACTGGAGGAGGAAGAGCAGGAGGAGACATCGTAGACCCCCAAATGGGGAGCAGCGAGAGCCAAATCGAGGTTTGGTTTTGGCCAAGAACTGCAAGGGAAAAAGCCATTGCATGTGTGTGTGTGTGTGTGTTTTGGGGCACAAATGCAAATGCAAATGCAACAATTTGCACACTTGTCGGCTGTCGGCTGTCGGTTGTGTCGCTGTGTTGTGTGATCCCTTCCAGTCAGTCATTCATTTGCGATTCCCATCACGATCTATAGCCTACAGATACAGATACAAATACGTACAGATATACAGATATAGATATAGATATAGATACAGATACATGCGACAGCTACACCTTTTCTGGTTCTCTGTGGGGAAACACGAATTTTGATTCTTTTTATTGCACCTCCCCACCACCAGAAGTGGGCGCAGGACAGCAGGGCCTTGCATACAAATTGGGGATCTGAAAAGTGCAATGAATGGCAGGGGAAGGGGGCACAAATAGGGGGGGATAAATCGGGCTTATAGGCAGAAACAGGAATCAGAATGGTCAAAGAATCAGGGAATTGATTGGAGGTTTCTTATGGCCTGGATTTTGGTGGAGAAATATCTAAAATTCAACAGAAAATGTCACTCTAAAAACTGTCCAACATTTGCAGTAAAATTTTTCATTTGAATGCTTTTTCAGTTAAGTTTTCCTGTACGCTTTTTTGGATAAAAAAAATGTATAGTATCTGTATCTGTTGTCCCCCTTCTGGCATTCTAATGGCTTTCAATTGAGGAGCCCCGGAATGCATTTCAAGTGCCAAAAGAACCCAAAAATCCAATGCAGAAATGTTCCTTTACGTTTTGCCTGCTAATTGATGCAACCATTTTCCGGAACAGTCTGCCATTTTCCATCGAGAAAAGGCAGTGGAGGAGGAGCGGTAATGGTGCGGTCTCAAAATCAAAGAAGGCGGCAATCACAGATACAACAACTGCGTGGATTGGCATCTGTCTCGAATCTGTATCTGGATTTGCATCCCAAAACCGAATAGATACAGATACGAAAAACCACTTGTCCAACGTCGAATCCGATTCCCTGTTGACTCTTCAGCGTTTCAGAGGCAGGGGCAGTGGCAGAGGCATGCCCCATAAGCGATTAGGTTTTGTTGATCCCCAGGGAAAATGGCAGAAAGTTTTCCCTCCCGTATCTGCTGAGTGGAGAGACAGGGAGAGATGGTGTGTGTTTTTCCCGATTTCCCCATGGGATTACCCGCCTGTAGCCTGTATCCTGTCGCCTGCCACTCATCGAATGGAAATCCAAAATCAAGAAAAGGAAAACCCCCCAAAAAATGCCAGAAACTGGAGCCAAAAACCAAAGCTAGAGGCAGATTTCGAGCCAACCCACATTTCCAAATGAAAATTCGGTGAAAATGCGGTTTTTGGTTACGGTTTTTCTCTGTTTCTCTCCCACCCAGAAAACTTGTTTTGGAGGAAAACTTTTCTGGTAGGCATTTTCTCGTTGATTTGAAGCGATTGGCGGCAGAGTGGCAGAAGTTTTTTGGGCGGGGGCAGGAGGGGACATGAAGGATACATCTAGGATACAAGGATACAAGTTTCCTCCGATTGCGGCCTCTGTTTTTCCTCCCCTTCTGGGTTTTTCTTTGCTTCCTTCTTTTTGCCTTTTCTTGGTTTTTTTCTTCTATGATTTCTTTATATTTTTTTCCTAGGATTTTCTTCGTTTTTCTGCTTTCTAGTGCGTTTCCTCCTTCCTTTTGTTGTTGTTTTTTTGTTTATTTATTTTATCATTATCATTTGGCAATTTCTTTTAAGTGGTGCCACACAATCCTAGGGGCCGGCCGCCTCCACCAGCCTCGTGTCTCGTAGAGGATTACATTCCCAGAGACGGAGACCCTCCTGCTCCTGGTGGCTTCTCTCTGCCTCTGTTTCCCTCCAGCTCCCTGTTTTCTCTGTCTGTTTCTCCGTTTCCGTAAGTGCGTGCCAATTTATTATAGTAATTTTATTCAATCGACAAATCGGAAGTGATTTTGAATTCATTACACGAATGTGGGGTGAGGACATGTGGAAGCACGGGGAAGAGGTTGGGCAGGACAGAGCCTGAGGATGAGAATGGACATTCACTTGCTGGGAGCTTTCCGGGGAGGGGTTTTACTTGGGCGGTTTTTCTAGGCTTTTGCTGCTTTTCAAGTGGAAACGATTTCCTTTCTATGCGAAGGACAGTGGACGAAGTGTAAGAATGTTATTGAGTGAAGGAATCTTTCGAGTCCTTAAGAAAAGATTCTCACCATTTGTTCCTGTAGATTTTCTTATTTTTTGCCTAGTTTCTCTGTCGATTTTTTCCATTTTCTACCCACTGTGCGGCGTCCAAGAAGTTGCTGGGGAAAAACTCTTGGAACTTTTCCGTTTTTAATGGAGTTTTTGCTTTCTATTAACTGATTTTTAGTTGTCTAAGAAAGGGACCTCTTCCTTGAGTCCTTTCCTGAAGGATATTGTCATATGCAGAAGGCAGAAGCAAGACTGTAAGCCCCGAAGAAAGAGGCGCGTTGACCTCATAAATAACCCAAATACTGCGAAGGGCAGTCATTCCATGCCACTCAGACATTTCAGACACTCATATATTCATACACTCAGACATTCAAACACTCAAAAACACCCATACATATATTCATGTGCAACCATTGCAATTTTGGTTTTGGTTTTGGTTTTGAAGTTGCAATCGCTGCCTGCACATTTCCACACGACACTTGCACTTTCTCCCCACAAAGCAGACCCACCCCATAGTCCTCCCTTCCTTCCCTCCCTCCCCCTGCTGCCGCCTGCCTTTGCTTAATGGACAATTAACCTTGATTCCTTGCCACGGACGGCGGATTCCGTTCCGTTCCGTTCAGTTACGTTTCGGGGGTTCGCTGGTTCTGCTTCTTGAGTTCCGAGTCCTGAGTCCTGAATCCTGGCGGTTCTTATGAGGCCATGACCTTGTGCCAAAACACTAAAATTCGAGGCAAGGACACGCCGCACTGCTGCACTGCCGCACTGCCGCACTTGCAACAATTATTGCATTTTATTGGTGCAGCACTCCTGCCCGCCGCCTTATGCATTATTACGTGTGGCAGGGGCACATGTCGGTGCAACCAGACAGAGCGGAGGGTTAATTACCACCTGATGATTGTTTCTGTTTCTGTTTCTGCTTTTGTTTTTCCTCTTTCAAATGTGTTTTCCGAGGGTCAGTGCTCTCGGTTTCCCTCCCGCTTCGACCTTCACTCTTTATAGAGTAGTTCTCGTATTTCCCTCTGATTCTCCATTGTTTCAGGTGTGGTCTTTCGCTTTCGCTTTTCATGGTCAATACGGAATGGTTTGTGTTGGGTTTTTCAAGGTTTTTCCACTGTCAAAATAAAAGTACTCCAAAAATGGAAGAAAAATTCAATTAAACAATGGATTTTGAAGGGGAAAATATAACGAAGGAGATGGTAACAATAGATCGATTATTTGGGCATAGGTAAATATGGTATATTTGTGGAGCTAATTAATTTGAAGAAAAATATAGATTATAAGACTTATTTTTCGCTTTAGAATTTATATATATTATCCAGATTCGAATGCGAAATTGGGCCTTTAGTTGCACTTTTTATGTGTTGAAAACAATCTAAAATGTGTTCTGATCTCCGCTTAGATTAAATAAAACTAAGCTGAAATAATTTTAAAAAAATTCACTGTATTGGAAAGCTTCTATTGAAGACCAATTTCTAAAATTAGGTACTTCAAGATACAAATGCAAGATAAATGTACAAATGTATGTATCTTAATATCTTAATCTATCTGCATTTTTTACATTTTTTCTTACATTTTTTTCTTTTTCTTGTCATTTAAGAACATTTTTGTTAATATTCCCCCAATAAACAAAATGTGAAATATTTTTTGCCATTTTTATATTAATGTTAAGGTATTTCTAATTGCGATAATTTTTCCAAGATAATAACAAAAAATACACTTAAGATCTGGACACTAAAGAACGTACATATCCCAGTAATGCCCCAAGCACCCCGACACCAAGCTGCAAGTGCCCCTGGAAGACAAATGCTTTCCACCTAATGAAAAGTGTAATGATGTTCATTTATCAAAAATCGTTTGTTCTCCCTGCCCCGATGTATCTTCGCATCTTAGTATGAGAGTATCTTCCTGCAGTAATATCTTTTGTGCTCGAGTATCTTTGTATCTTTTTAGCGGCACAATAAAAGTTTATCTTGTGTTTATGTATGTATTTTTTGATAATTTTTGTGCTGTCCCGTATCTGTATCTTTTGGCCATGAACATGAATCTTTAGCCACAAAGCAAAAAGAAAAAAAAAGAATAAGCCAAAGTCAAGTTTTGAGCGGGGGGAAGGGGGACTTGTGGGGAGTATCCATCTTCACGTGGGTAATAAATCTCTGGCGTATATTGCGACTTTTTTTAGGCGAGAGAGATATCAATGAAATTGTATCTCTTTATCCGCATTATAATAATATATGAAAAGATACACGGAATGAATGTTCGTTCATCTTTGGCTTCTCCTGCGCCTGAGAGTCTCTCTCTCCTCTCCTCTTCCCTTCTCTCTTTCTCTGTCCCCTGGAGCCGTGAAGACTTCTCTCTTCCCTCTCCTCCTGTCCTCCCTGCACATGGTTTCTATTCCTTTTTTGGCAGATACTTCACGACATTATGAGGATATTATTTATATTCCGTATTTTGTGGCATTTTCCTCGTTTCGTTTCGTTCTCTTTTTCCCTTGGCAGGGAAATTCTTTGCAGTTTCTTTTTTGTCATTTGACAAAAGATTTTTCACGGTGCGGGTGAAGTGAAAGATAGATTGTCTTGCTTTACACAATTTATGTGCGAAATATTGTATCTTTGCGATACAAGAACTTGAGAAGGGCAAGTGCAGAGATGGAGCTTTGAAGGGATGGGAGGTCCAGCGTTAGAAGTCCTTTTTGTTTAGTTTCTTTTCTTGTATTTAGATTCCTGTTGTATGAGGAATTCCATTAGGCTGTTGTTTTTTGGGGGGCAGGCAGGCAGGCAGGATGGATGGTTACCCCATGGACCAAAGACAACAACAACAACAACCATTGACGACAACACCCCAGGAATCACAAATCATACAGATAAGAGCCCCAGAGCCACCACACAAAGGAATTTATTCCTATTTTTTCTGGTGGATTTTTTTTCTTCTTTTTTGGGATACCCTTACCGGAAAGGGAATATAGGAAAAGCAAAGGAAAATAGGGAAAGGAATATGCGAGAGGAATCCAGTAAGAAATAAATTGAAAATGTATTTAGAAAATATTTTATTCTGTAATTCTTTGGCCAAAGAATTCGACCTCTTAAAATTCTATAAATATTTTTTAAAATTAAAAAATAAATGCAAAACAAAAAATTCTTTACATATTCTGTTATCGAAAAAACAAATAATATTTTAGGAATTTAATGGAATATTAATTATTGCGAGAATTCAAACCATCCTCATTTGTAGTCTCATTTTACCTTCAATTTTTCAGTAAAAATCAAAGATTACTTGTTTAGGTTACTTTTTGGCTTACAATTTTCGATTTTTCCAGCACTTAGAAGCACATTTCCTAGAAATACTTTGATAAATTAGACCTTTCTCCAAGATATACTGACTTACTATATTCTTTTATTTTTATAAGTGATTTTCGAGAGATGTAAAGTGCATTTTATCATCTTTATTCTTCTACAACATTTCTGAGAAATCTTTTTCATATGTTTTTAGTAGTTTTCTACCGAACTATAGAAATTCTTTTCTGTTCTATGTATCTATTTATTAATTAAATTTACGTATTTTAGTTTTTTCCTTAAAGGGCATTCTGTCGTTCGCTTAACCTTTATCCCAATTCTCCTGTGCCTGTTGTTGTTGTTATTGTTGTTGTTGTTGTGATTCTGTGGTGTGTCGTGTCGCCTCCTCCATTCGATATTTTCGGCTATTTTCACCCCAAAGTTATTGCGTTTTAGATTCTTTGGTTTTTTTGCCTTTCTTCTTTGAGCTTCTCCTTGGAACCGCCTTGGGCCACGCCTGGGCCTGCTTCTGCCACACGAGAAAACCTCCTCAGAGGGGGCGGTCATGGTGGCCATGTGGGGGTGGGAGTGGCGTGGCAGATGTGGAGACGCACGCACCGGAAGCGCCGATAGCGCCATGTGTCGAGTGCGTGCGTGCGTGTGCGTGTGCGTGTGCGTGCGAGAAAGCAGGAAAAAAGAGAGAAATGGAGAAGGGGAGAGTGGGGTGTGTGTGTGTGTTTGGGTGCGTAGTGGCGCCTCGGGGTGTTGCCACATCGTATTTCAGTGGGCCCAACAACAGTGGAGCCGGCCCCACCCAGGAGGGGTACCGCCCACTTTCGGGTTCCGCCCTTCTTTCATTTTAATGGCCGCACACGCATTTTGCTGCTCATTCGATCCGAGAGATACACATAAATAAATCTATCTAATAGATGACTCCTGCCACCAGACTGCCTTGCTACACTCTGCCACTCAGTAGGGCTCTCCCCCTACCGCCTCTCGGCATGCTGAAGGTCTTTCATAATCATATCATTATTTAGATGAAGAAGAACCCCTCAAATGGTTTTAGTTTTTGTGGATTTATTTGCTGATAAATAAATAATAATAGATGGCGAGAAGCTTTTGGAGAATTAATTCTCATAGATATGTATGTGGCACCCTGACACCCCCCATTGCCCCTCGAATCAATCAGGAAACCTTTGCGAAACTTGAGACATAATTTCATCAATGATTTCCACCGTTTTGCACTGACATTTCACACCCCCAAACGAAATTCCTCCAGCTCTGCATGAGGGGCAGCAGAGGGGCACAAAATTATGATAAATGTGCATTGAAATGTTGTCATATGTACCCAACCCCCCACACATGTCAACAGAGCTGCCTGTTTCCTGCCGCACTTTGCCTTCCCCCCTTCTGTGCAACACTCTATACAGAGAGGGGTGGGCGGGGGGTGGGGTCTCGTTCCCCCACTTTATTTATTGACTCACGTGAACGACTTGACTGATTATTCGCATGCATGCCACAGACTGCCACTGCCTCTGCCACTGCCACTGCCAGTGCAGCGGAATCAAACAGTCAAAGTGGAGTTGCACCTTTTAAATGGTAATACTATTCAATAAAAGAAAATTGCAGCCGACAAAACTGTAAAGAAAACTACGGAAAACTAGTTTGTATCCACGATTATACGAAAAGCTACCCGGAACATTCGAAAATCTTTTTTATTTCTTTGCTGTGTCAAGTGTTTTTTAAGTCATTAAAAGTGGTCTCTGATTCTAATGAAAAATTTAATTATTTAAATCAAATAAGTTAAAACACAAATTTGGCTTTGCCTGTATAATTTCCATATATTTTAATTGTTAATAAATCAGAATAATCAAAAAATTCTAAAACATTTGAACACTCAAACGACAAAAATTAGTGAATTATCCATCATTATTACAGGCATAGGTGAGATTAATCATTAAACAAGATCTTTCTAGATATATGTATGTATGTTAATACATATATAATTTGCATGCCATTTTACATGACATTTACCTGAAATTACAACAATTAATCAATCTATGAGAACTATAAATAGTGATAGGAACGATAAAGCAGCCAAAATCTATCAAAATAAAGCCTTTCCAAAGGATAATTCTTGAAAAATATTTCCGTAAAAATTAAATAAAGTAAGTAATTAAAGTAAATAATTGAAAAATTATATTACATTTAAATATAAATTGATCAACAAATATTTTAGATATAAATTAAATCAATTTAACCAAAATAAATTAAACTAAACTTAAACATAAATTAAGCAAGCTGAAACAAATAATTAAATAAATAATTTGATTAGATTTCAACTTAAATTAATCAACTATGTAATTTTAGGATTAAATAAATAAATACTAAACTAATGTAAATTAGATTGAAATATATATTTTTTTTAGTTAAATAAGAATAAATGAAAAATAATACAATTTAAATTTTAATTTGTAAGGCAATTCCAAGACAACTTTTGCACTTGAAGGCCCGCCCCTGCACTCCTCTGGAACGAAGAGAAGACCAAAAGCAAATGCAAAAGGAGACGCAAGGTGAAGGTTCGACTTGGGACTCCCTCCACTTGGAGTCGAGTTTTGTTTGTGCGGTGTGGTGTGGGGGCATGGGACATGGGGCATGGGGTGTGGGGCGTGGAGTCTTTGCAGGCAGATGGCAAAATCGAAGCGACATGCGAGAAACAATTCAAAGTTTCACGTCGTAAATTTGGCGGGCAACTTCATCGATCACTTGTTTTTGGACGACGACTCTTCTTGTGGCACACACAGCACACAGTGGTGAGGGGTGTGGAGGGGAGGGAGGGGCAACCAGGTTTTTAAAGTCCGTGTGTCTCCAATCTCCAAAGGCAGAACGGCACGCGCGCCGTTCGATTTCTCTCTTGTTATTTTTATTTTAGTTGTTGGAGCGGAAACGGAGCGGCGCTGCTTTTTGGGGCCCAGAGAGTTGTTGTTGTTGTTGCTGTTGCTGTTGTCTGTGGCATTCACCTTGGAATTGAAATGAAAAAAGGACCCGCAGCTGAGCCTCTGTGATCCTGGAATCCCCCAGCCGAATACCGAATGAATGAATGATTTAGAGCCGAAACAGTTGTCAAAGAGCAGCGATGCGTATGCTCCCCAAGACCTTCCATGCTATATTGGGGGGTAGGTAGGCGCCAAGTGTCCTTTTAAAACCAATTCATCCGCTGGCTATCTCTCTCTCTCCCTCTAGATATTTATTGCCCCTTCATATTGCCACATAATTGAGTGGAAAATTGGGAGTGAAAGTGTTACAAAATCAAAGGAATACAAAATATTTTGTAGGTATATTTTTGGAGTGGAATTGCACTTAAAATAATAAAATCCAGTAAACAAATATTTTGTTTGTGATTATGTATGTGTATGTACTTTTCGGCCGAAAGCATTGCTATGTACATACATACATACATATGTGCTTTCTAGAGCCAGGCATTTATTTTCTGGGGTGGGAGGGGCCAAAATCCTTTCGCCATTGACATTTGGATAATAAAATTGCATTATTAAATTAGATAATAAAAATAATATAATTCACTAATAAATAAATATAAATATGATTGGTTATATCCAACCCCCATACCGCAACTTGACTTTCAAGAAATTTTATCAAATTGTCTTCTCTGCACACGTACACGTACAAACACACATACACGCATGCACACGTCCTTCAAAATTATTTGCTTATTGACGCGACGCACCGAATACTCTACAGACAATTATTCTAATATGAAGTCATGTCTGATATACATTTTGTATTTGTACATAAGTATTTACATTTGTTCATTGTATTCGCTTATAGTACATTAACCAAAATAAGCCTATGAAGGAATATTAAAACATTAATTGATTTGTATTGTCTCCATATATGTAGTAATAATCTCCAATGAATTCCAAAGTAATGGGTGTTTTCTTTGACATCGAACGAGAGAGGAGAGAGTCCTGCTGGCGGTTGAGTCGCAGGGCATGGCAGCTCAGCTCATAAGAGTAATTAGCAATCCTTGCCCTGCAAATGGAGGAGCTATAGCGCGTGTCTCTCTAGTACCCTTGGACAAAGTGCATTAACGGGCAAGCATGGGTAAAAGACAACAGAAAATTGACATTGTCGTTGAACAATTATATAGCATCAAATGCCCTGAAATCACGTGAAATGGTATTGCGATCTTAAAAACTAATAGCGTTAAATAAATTGGAAAAGTTAAAAAAAATTTTGAGGAGAAATATTGAATATTCCCCGGATGAATTCATCGCCTGGATGCGGCTGGAGAGCACAAATTTTGAACTAATAGAGAACATAATTCAGGAGAAGGCCTCAGAGATCGTCAAATTTGTGCATGTCACCCACCGAGTTGGAAGTATTTCCGCCATCGTGGTGGGTGTTAACACTTCTGAAACTGTTTTGACATTTCCAAGAATACCGCCATTCTTAAAACATCTCAAATCGAATCTATAGATCTCCAAAGTTACACCTAAGCCCGCCATCCACCAAGAATATACCATAAAATCTGTCAAACATCGTCAAACCTATCTAGTTTATATTTTAAACTTCTTCAAAACCTCCTCGAAAGCTTCTGCTCTACGAGGTTTCTGAAAACCCTTCCAAGCCATGAAACACCATTTTGCCGCTGGCATTTCAATGTCCCACAGAAAAGTTCCGTTGCTCGGAGCTAGTGCTCCAGGCCACAAACAAAATGTTTCTCTCGCGAAAACCAAACGTGGAGCCGGCAAAAGAGCAAAGAAGCGCCGCTCAGACGCTGTCAACGCAAGCAGAGACCAGACTTCGCGGTCGACGCTGGCATCGAAGTCAACGTAGACGTCAGCGCTGACTGCGTAAATTTATGTGAGAAATCCCAATTGAAAAAAGAGCAGCACGCTGTGGCAGTGGCAGTGGCAGTGGCGGCGGCGGCTCTCTCACGACACACATAAAGCAAAATAATGGCACATTCGTCACACTTAACACGGCCGGCATCTGGCCATCTCGCTTGCACGCGCTCTAGCGCTGGCTCGCTCTCACACGCACACCAGGCCATCCATCTTGCCGAGAAGAGAATGCTTTATGACTCCTCCCTGTTTACGAAGCAGAAGCAGAGCATAGCAGCAGAGAGCTGGCAGCAGCAGCAGCAGCAGCAGCATAAAGTCGGCCAAGTTTTGTTGTTGGATCTCAGCGGGTGGCAGTGGTAGGGGAGGTAAAGGAAGAGCAACAACAGCTGTGAGAGCAATCAGAAAAAGAGAGAGAGAGAGCGAGCTGTTGGTTTTTTTTTTTTTGCTGTTGGGGTGGTTTATGCGTGCGTGTGATTTGTTTGCAAGAGATCTATCTGTACGGTAAATGTACGGCCATGATGGTTTCTCCGTCGGTAAAGTGGAGGATAGGATTCCATAATATTTCACGGCGGCCATCATTTTGCCTCGACAACAGAGATTGCTCTCGATTATCGCCGGGCTAAGATTTTGATTATTAATGGGTTAATTATCATAGGGTTTTTGATGGATTATAAGAAAAATAAATTGAAAAAATTGGTCAAAACAGGATTATTTCACTTGTAAATCATTCGAGAAAATTCCTTTTTTGCAATAGATATTTCTAGACCGTTTTTTGTTAGTTCTAATGAATATTATCCGTGTAAAATCCTCTAAAAAAAACATCGAATTATAATAATATTGTAGAATACCACCAGTTTAAGCATTTTCTAGGGACTTTTGTAAGTTTTAAGAAGAGAAATATCTCAAAGAACTTAACTCTTTGATTACTAGGTGCTTTATATAATTGGTCATAAATATCTCCCAAATACTACTAAAAAAATATTTGGAAATCAAAATTAAAAACATACCAAAATTAAGCGATAAATCCCGTAAGATCTCGAATTCGTAGATCCCTCTATTTCGAAGCTCAAACGCGAAAGTACCGCAAAAGGCCTCCTCTCCTGCGCTTCATTCGAATGCGAAAATCGGAAAACTACCGCAAATGTTTCGCCTGACCAACGACTCTCTTACGCGCTCTCTGCGACGGCGACGTTGACTGTGGCCGAGGCCGAGGCAGCGCAGTCACATAAATAAAATCGCTCTCTTTCGCTGCTTCTGCTGGCTGGCTGCCGGCGCACACACCAGTTTCTTATAAGATTATTTATATACTCCGCTGCTAGCGTTCCGTTTGCTGCTGCTGCTGCTGCTGGCGCTGCTCGTGCTTCTGCTTCTGCTGGCGCTGACGCTGGCGCACACGTTCTGGATTAATAAGGATTTTCACATGCCCGACTGGCAGAGGAGAGCTATATGCTACGAATTGAATGCTTTATGGGCTTAGTTCTATCAAACTCGTAAAGAAATCAACATCAAAAAAGCACTCGACGGTGGTATCCACACGACGTGTTGTGTTACCCGTTACCGTTTGCTGCCCCGTTACGTTACGTCTTTTTGCTGAGCTCTCGTGCGTGAGCGTGTGTGTCCGTCGGTGCGTGCGTGTGTGTGCGTGAGAAAGAGAGGGGAGGGACACCGGAACCGACCGCCGCCCCCTACCTACACAGTATCCCACAAAAAAATTCGCATCAAACACTTTTTGGGGTCTCTGAACAGAAGAACTACCGACTATTCGGTCGCCTACGGTCGTCGCGCTTGTTACACCACACGCCACGCCTGCACCAAACAAAACGCCCCCGTCCGTCGAACGGTTCTCCAATTGACAGATCATAAAAGCGACAAAAGCGATAAAAGCTATCGAAAGTCATCATAAAAGCGATAAACAAAATCATCATAATCGTAAAAACTATTGCCGCCTCCTGTCGTCAGTCGCTCTGAGGACCTTGTCCGGCAAAGACAAAACCGAGAAAAGAAAAACAAAAAGGAAAAACAGGGAGCAAGAGGACAAGACCCCATAAGAAAAATTTCGCGCGCGCAATTTTTCGAAAGGTGGTGTCGAGCAGGTGTCTCCGGTGCTGTCTCAATCCTCCATTTGTGCAATATCCCAAAACCCAGACAACATAGAAGATATATCCACAAAAGGGATTATATATAAATAACCGATTTGTTGTGCAAAATCCAAAGCCAAAAAGTATATAAAAAATCCCTAAAATCTAAGTGTTTTTACTATATAAAATATATATATAGATTACATCGTATAATCCTCCAGCCTGAAAACTTGAAAAACTTTCAACATTTTCTAGTCCACGAGCAATATTTACACACTTAAAAATATACTACAAAATACATAAAAGCCTTAAAACAAAAAGACAACCAAAAAAAAATTTAATACAAAAGAAGAGCAAAAGTTTTCTGCCGCAACAAAAAAAGTTTTTCTGGTACGTGCAAAAAAGTTGGGGTGCAAACATTGAGACCCCAGGATTCCAAGGATAAGAGCCAGTCACAAACATTATTGGATTTACAAGGTAAGCGGCTGGGTCTTAGGCTTTCAATTTTCATAGGCCAAACGGGGAAACACTTGGGTTAATTTATGGCCTAGAAGTGGGTTAAAGGTTCACTGGAAGAAATGGGATTTTGATGGGGGAAATGGGGGACCTGAAATCAGAGAAAGAGCTAAAGAAACATCCAAAGATATTCTGAAATATTTTTAAAGGGACTCAGGGCCTTTCAATATTTGTATCTCTTTCTCTACCCGTTGTGGGAAATTGTTCTTAAATATTCCTAAAATATCGAGGAACTCATATTATTATATATTTTTAATTTATAGAAAAGTTTAAATCTATTAGAAATTGTCATAAAATATCTATGCTATGATTCAGAACATAGAAGACACCAAGCAAATAAGAAATTGCATACATTATAATGAAATTGTTATCATAAATAACGGAAACGATAAAAAAACATAGGTTTAATATAAACAGAATGTTTGACGAAAATCTATGGAGTTTAGAGAAGAAATGTAAGTTTAGATATCCCGTAAGAAAGTTTTTATTAAATATAATATATATGATATTAAAAGTATATATAAATCTGTCAAGAAGTTGTTCCAAAAATACTCTTTAAAAATCAGGTAATATCAGTAATAGATTTGGAACCAGTTTCTTAAGGGATTTAAGTTTCATAAAAAAAAGTCTTAATGCAAAGAGTTCTTCAGATTATTTTTTATAATTATTAAACTATTTAGAACATAGAATAAAATATGTCAAGTTTGCTATTTGACCCCTAAAATACAATTGAATTTCAATCAAATCTTATCAATCTCAAAAACTTCTACATTTTCTTCAAGTGTAGCTCAAATACTAACCCAACCAAAAGCTTGCTCCAAGTGTAAAACAGAACCTATAACTTTTGCCAGAACTCGGGATAGAGAGAGAGAGAGATTCAACACTTCATAATTCAAAAAGTGTTTTTCATATTCGGGATATACCCAGGTCCATCACTCATTTGCTGTGTGCAACAAAACTGCTGCAGCAACTGTTGACAGGCTTATTAGCCATTTGCATAAATTGTACCCCCATTTTGAGGGCCTGCTTTTAGAGTCCTAGGAGCTTGTGGAGACCCCTCTACTGTAGAAGCCCAGCCCCCTCCTTTTTTACAGAACTTTGAAGCTGCAGAAGAGTAGCAGCAGCAGCAGCAGCGGGAAACTGCAGCTGAGAGTCGGAGTTGCAGGGCGGCGGCCCCACGACCGACCCACCGCACGAGTAATGGCCGCTTTGAACTTGGAATTTCTCTCCTGCTTTTGTGAATTATTGCACATATCCTGGGCAACATAGTTTTCACTTCCCACCGAATGGAACACACACACACACAGAGACACAATCCCTACACACATAGAGACACTCCGCCACACTCCTCTGCTCTCCTCTGCTCGCCTCTGCTAGGATTTTGGTTCGCATAGAAAATTTATGCGGCCATTGCGTTGCAGTTGTCATCCTATGTCCTTCGTCCTTGTTGTTGGTGTTGTCCCAGTTGTCGGGTCGGGTCGGGCGGTCGTCTGTCTGGTGGCCTTTTGCATATTTGTCGCACTCTCCTCCTCGTGTGTCGTCTGCCACTTAACCCCTCTCTTTATCCTCTCTCTCTCTCTCTCATGCTTTGCCCTTTCTCTCTGTCTCTCTGTTTCTGCCTTTCTCTATATTTCCCTCTCTCTCATTGCACTTGCGCGTAAATTTAAATATTTTTCAACCAAAAAATCAAACAATTTCCAGCTTTGTTTCAATTTTTTTTAATGGACTTTTTGTGTCATTTTATTTGTTGACACATTTCCACATTTTCCATTTGCATTTACCCCATATTTTTAACCATTTTCTCTTAATTTTTCTCTCATTTTTCTGTCTGTATATTTTCCCTATTTGCTTCTCTTATCGGAATCACATCGATTGTCGGTATTATTTACTCATAATTCAATCGATTTAATCAGCTGGAAATGTTACACAGCTGACAAAATCATAAACTCCTCCTTTTGTTTGCAATGCAGAAAACTTTTTGCCGTGATTTATGGGCCCAAAAAAAGGGCAGACATTCGATACATACAGTGGGATATATTTGGTATTATTCGGGGAAATATCTAGGGTTTTATATCCCAATCATTGATATTTGATGGTTTTAAAAGGTTTTTGAAAACGAGTTTCAATAAAATTTTCCATGGTATTAATCTTTAAAAAAGGTTTTCAATAAATTAATGATCAATTTTAAAACAATTTCGTATGTCTATATATAAAATGTAGGTATATAGATTATATAAATTTTGTTTTAGGTATAAAAAATATGATATAAGGAAAATTATATTGTAGAAAAAAATTATAAAAATTCGCTTTATCATTCTATAGTTCATATGTTTCTCAAACAATATTTCACTATTTAGTTAAAACTAATATTAATCACAAAAGTTCGATTTTTCATTTGATTTTTCGTCGGGAAGAAGCGAAATATCACTAAAGATATGGGAATTACTATACAAATTGTAAAAGTCTTGCAAATAACAATTTGCCAACATTTCTCCACATTTTTTGGATAAATTTCTCTCTAACATTTTTCATCACAATTCAACTTTTAATCAACTTCGCACTTCAGGGCTAACACACACCTTTAAAAAAAGATTTATATTGCGGCGACAACTCTTTTGTAAAAACATTAATCAAGAGCCAGAGCCAGAGACTCCTCAGTCGAAAAAACCAAATGCAAAACAAAACCGAAACCAACCAACAAATAAACGAAATTGTTGTTAACAAAAAACGGCAAAAAAGAAAAAAAATACCTTTGGAAACAATGAAAGAAAACAGGTTTTGTTTCGGGTTTGGGATTTGAAATTAAAATATTATAAAATCCCTCAATTGATGGATGGCGACACAAACGAAACGACCAAAACGATGGCTAATTAATCATATGCACAGAAAACCAACCAAAATCTAACGAAAAAGCAACAATATCTCGAAAATTTCACACACATAAAACCCAAGAAACAAAAGACGGCACAAAAACGGTATTATTTTTAAATGAAATAAGCTTATTTTTTGTGTGTTTTTATATGCGGTTGTTGGAGTGGCAAAAAATGGCTTCATCTCGGGATTTGCTCGCGGTTTGAGGGCGTTGCAGGGTCCCTCGCCCTCTGTCCCTGGAGATGGAGGAGTGGACTTTGATAAGCACCGACGGAAATGCCGGAATGGAGTTTTCATTATCGTTCAGTTCAGGACCTCTGGGACATCTATTTCTTTTCTTTGCTAAAATTAGCTTGGAATTGTATTTATCTTAAATTTGTGGTTTTATATTTTCAAATGATTAAAGGGTAACAAAATGGTAAAAAGAAATAAAAAATATTTTAAAAAATCAATTGTAAAAGAAATAATTTAAAATGGATTAGTCTTCAAAATTTTTAAAAAAATTGAGCACAACATCCAGAAACTAATCTAACAAATTTTCAAATTAATTTGATTTACATAATTATTTAACTTGGTATTTAAATAATGAAAATATTGAGTAAAAAAAAAAAAAGGGAATTTAAAAACTCAAAATTAAAGAAGAGCAAACATTTTCAAAATATTGTCCTTTTTGTTGCAGCAAATAATACCACAAAAAGCAACAAGAATTTAGGGCCCTTCCTCTTGTTGTAGTGGTTGTTGTTGCTTCTGTTGCAGTAAAAAAAGAGAGCAATACTAGACCCAAAAAAGATTTGCTGTGACTGCAGTAAAATGCAATTCTGCTTTTCAGCACTCGTACTACTTGCAGGCACTGTGTGCAGGGCTTTCCAGTCGAAAATGAAGTTGAAATGGGAGTATCCAGGGGCCAAGGATTGAGAGGCAGGGCCCATACAGGGCACAGCTCTAGAGGGAGGTACGAGGCACCGAGGCCCCGAGGCCCCAGCCGCCCAGCGGGGAAGCTCCTGCCGCTGCTGCAGCGCCTCGCAGTGACATTGCGCCCCGAAACGAACCGAAGCGAAGCGGGTGACAATGATTTATGGCAAAGAGATACCCAAGCGACAACAAAACGCAAAAACTCACCAAAAAACTCACAAAACAAAAAAGAGAGAACTCCTCGGAACACAACCGAAAAATATTTGCAGAACATTTTCAGCGCAACAAAAAAATGCAGCAGCGAAAGAGAAAGCAACACACAAGAAACGCGAATGAAAACAAATGAAAATTCACAAATTGAAAGCAAGAGAAAAACTACCTAAAACTAAGGTAAAAAAAACAACAAAACTCCGCCAAAAAAATCCACTAAAATCTACCTAAAATCAAAGTCAAAAATCTGCCTTCAACTACGAAACTCTGCCAAAAATTCTTGTAAAAATTTACCCAAAAATCCTGCAATAACTATGCCCAAAAATATCTGAAAACCATTCGCCAAAAATCTATCTTAAAGATACAGATTTTTGCTCAAGGAAAAGTCAATTTTTTAATGCCCGAAATGTCCTTGAAAATGCAACAAAAACAAGGCGGAAAACAAAAGAAAATTCTTGGGTAAATGAAAGTGCAAGGCAAAAACCTGACCCTGCTGATTTTTATGATTTTTCCTTTTTGTCACTTGCACTTCTGGCCGCCCGCCTGCCGTCTATCCTGCGTGCACATGTCATAAACGAGTCATAAATGAGGCAGAATTTTCCAACCAAAAATTAGGATTAAAGGGCCATTAGGAAGTCACCTGCAAGGCGGAAGGTCCTGAAGATGCGAATGCCTTCTGCCTCTGGCTGTTCCCCCTCTCTTGCCTCTTAGCTGTCTGCTGCCTCTTGCCACTCAGGTTCCTGCCTCCTGTGCCTCCTTTTGATTATGCAATGGTCATAAAAATTAATATGCGTCCTTCGGTTTCTGTGGCAATTTGCTGCGCTCTTCTCTCGCTCGCTCGCTGCCTGCGAAATGTATCTAAATCTTGGCTGCAAAGTCCCTGAAAAGTACATGACTTTTGGCTTCATTCGAGGCTAAAAGACCCTCTGAAGGTTACCTGTTTTTACAGTTTAGAGGCATGCCCTGCCTGCTGCCTCGCCTTCTTCTTTGGACTCTTTTTTTCCTCTCTCTCTCTCTCTCAAATTATTATTTATGATCTGGCATTGTTGTCGCACCGTCGATGATCTGGAAATCGAAGCGAAAAGAACGAAACGAACGACTGCAATTCTATGTATGGTTCCTGCATGCATCCTTTGGGCTGTTTCTCTCCTTCGTCTTTCCTTTCGTATGCTTCGTTCGATCTTTTACTTTCATTGAAAATCGAAATTTCACAATAAATCAAATTCCATTTTTGTGTGGTGCTGCTGCTGCTGCATCGTTTTTGTCTTGTGCTTTGGAAATTCGTATAAATCAAAAATCTCTGAATTGCAATGTTTAGATTTTCTTGGTGCATTGTTTGGGGCAGGGATTACGGGATTAAGGGCAGGCAAGAGATGCAGATACAACTCATGGATCGTACGGAAAACAGGTTATTTTTCCTTATGGATTAAGCACTTAAACGGAATAGATCTGAGCTCTGAAGAGTGGGAGTACCAAAAGAACACACAAAATGAAGCTTTCATAGGAGACATTTATCCTCAAGGGTATTCAAAGTTTGTTACCATTTTTTCTTGGTTTTCTTGGTCATATTTCTTTGGTAATTTTCTCAAACACCGAAGACCGTTCATGCTGTTTGTGGAACGCGGCCCAAAACGTTTGAAATTCAAGCAACGGACGGACGGACGAACGGCCGAAAGAACACGCAGCCAGCAGATGCAGATCCAGATCCAGAGATACAGATACAAATAGCGGTCCACAAAAGATACAAATAGCGGGATCTCTTGGAAAACCGTACCGATCCAGAGCATGTCTAATTGTTTGCGTACTTAAAAAATGAGAGCGCAGAAAATCCATATCCATCCATTTTCCATATTCATATTTTTGTCATATTTTTTTGTTTGGACAACAGGCGCCGCGCCGTCCTGCCGCTGCCGCTGCCACCCGCTGGCGTTGCAATATGCAAATGCCACATATGTTTGTGTGTGCAACAAAGACACGCGTCCTGGGACCAACAGACTACTTTATAGAGAATTTTCGGGGCATTTCTAATATTCCGATTCCTTCTGCCACTCGCCGAGCGGAGAACTGCTCTTCGCAGCAGTCGCTGCTGCACACACGAAAAAATCAAGATTTATTTGGATTTTTTATGACTTATTGACTTCTTCGCACAAATAAATCATGAAATTTTCTCCCCATTGTGATGTGTTTGTGAAAATATTGGAAGTGAATGTGATTTATGGAGGCGACAGAACGACAGGACGACAGGACAGACGACGACACACATGCGGCATGGAACAATTCTCACGGTTGCAGCAGCAGCAGCAGCAGAATAATTGAAGCAGAGAGAGGAAAGGCAGGAAAAGCGGGCAAGGAAAACAGAATTTAGTGGGTGACCTCCTTGATGGTGGAGTGCTTGAGGGAGGGATGAAGAAAGGGATCACCGATTTGAAGGCAACGTTTTTAGAAAAGGGTATTTTTATTTTTGTTATGAATTAAAAAGGAATAAAATACAAAAATATACCGAATATGCTTATAAAATATCAATCAAAACCAATTATTGAGAATACAAAAATAATACCAACATAGACTAATAATAATATCCATAAAATACCAATATAAATACAAAAAATAGTACCCAGAAAATGGAAATATATATATAACATATAATACCCATACAAAACAAGGAAAAATACCAAAAATTCCGTGCTCTCTTTGTAGAACATTTTATTGAAATTTGATCCGAATTAAATTACGATTTCACACAGCGAAAAATATACAGATTCTACTGTTATTTCCTATCAAGATTTTATGTATTTTTATGAGAATAAATCTGCTTTATTGTGTTATCCGTAAATTTCTAATCAAAATCATAATACCCTCTATTTAAGGGGTATGAAACGAAAGAAACAGAACTGCGAACAAATGTTGTTCCAAAAAAAAAAAACCCTGAGGCGGCAAATTTCAAGCAAACAAAGCAGTCAAAGTCCAGCCGCATATCCAAGACATATCTACACATTTCTGCAAATACAGATACAGATACACACATATGTATATGTATCCACCCATACAAATATAATCTATATCTATGTATCTAAACTAACTTAGCCATGGGGCAAGTAGCAGACAACAACAAAAAACCTACATGAAATAAAAACTCGACGAAAAAACTACACGAAAATGTTGCAAAAACAAAAAAAGCCACAAAAAAGAAGTAGAAGCGAAAAAGAGTTTGAGACGAAACGAAAGAAAACGAAAAAAAAACAATGTCACACATGTCAAAGTTGTCGCAAAATGACACAAATGCGGTACGGCTACGGCTACGGATTGCTCACTGACCCAACAAACCCTCAACCCAACCCCAACCCCAACCCCGCAACCCCCACCGCGTGGACTTGGACCTGCAGATACTCAGATACAGATACAGATACAGGTATAGCTCCACGTTGGTTTCTTTCTTTGGGTTGTGGCGGAGGAATCGTGTCAGCCTCGAAAAACACGAATCAACTCACTCGAAAGTCGCATCGTCGCAAAAATTTCGTGGAAATTTCACAATTAAAAAGGCAAAAGAAGCAAAAAAAAAATCAGACCTTAGGAAAGAGTTAACTGGAATGAAATATACTGAATGGACGGTTGGATTTGGAGAGTTGTATCTCTGGATGGAGTACGAGTACGAGTTCGAGTATGTGTGTAAGCAAATCGTGTGTTAGCCATCAAAATCTGATTTGGGGCAACTTTTGCGCTGCTCTCAATTTTTGCCCCAATAAAAGAAGAAAGATGAGGGGAAAGATGAAAAATACACGTAGGGGGAATGAATGGGAAAGAAATGAGATTCGGATACAGGAAAAAATCGTTTCAATGACATATCCAATGAAATATTAAAATATGCTTTTTTAATGTTAAATAATTTGGTAAATAAATATCTTGAAAATATTTCGGAAAGGAATTTGGCATAAATATCAGTTACGTAACACCTAAATAATAGAAAAAGTAAATAACAAATATTACTGTCAATACTTCACAAAAAACAACTGAAAAATATATGAAAATCAAATTAAAGAATTTTTTTTTAATTAACAAAAAATGCAAAAAAACAAATAGCATAAAGTATTAAAAAATAATAGAAAATTTGCTTTTCATAAACAAAAATATAGAGAACAAAATAGAGCCCCCGAAAAAATATTTATAAAATATAATAAATATTTATGCTGGAAAATACCAAAAACATACAAAAATAAAACAAATAAATATTCCAAAATTATGCAAATAAAATTTAAAAAAAAAAAAATTAATCAAATATAGAACAATGTAAAAAAAAAACTAAGAAATTTAAAATAAAATAAAAAAAAACTAAATACCAAAAAAAAAAAAGAAGATTCCAATATATACCAAGAGCTTGCATTGCACACCGTAAAATAATTTCCATCAGAGGACTTTCCATGCTATAGATTCCATGTCCTATTCCAATTTATATTCCCTTACCCATATCCTATTCCTATCTCAAGCTGCATTCCATGATCTATCTCCCCCGAAATGGAGGAGACAGACGCCATGCACCATGCACCACATTCCATCCCCTGCCACCAGGCGGCAATCAGCATCAAAAGGTGGCGGCAACGGCATCGGCAACGGCAATCGTAATCGCAGTGGCAGAGGCAGAGTGTGGCAGCCATAATCCCATTTAAAAAAAAAAACAGCATGGCCGTGTCTCAAGGGAGAGAGGGATGCAAGAAAAAGGGATGGGATCAAGAGAGAGAGAGAGAGAGAAGGAGGATGCCCTACAGCTAGCCAGAAAGAGACAGCGATACGGGGCTATCAAAGATGGTTGAAAGAAGAGAAAAGATACAAACAACAACAAAGGCCAAACAAAAAATGATGCATTAACCTTTTCGGAAACTATTTCTTTCGGATAGACCCAAAAAAAAGAAGAAAAACTCAACTTCAGAGATCCCAGAAACCCAGATCCAAAGGGAAAGGCGGGGGTGCAAACGAGAGAGAGAGAGAGAGGGAGCGAAGCGATTGCCGAAAAAAACACCAATACAAATGCAATGTGCAAAAGGGAGCGGTGTGGGAGAGGGCAGAGAGGAGTAGAGGAGCGGCACAGAGGAACAACAAAAATTAAGGCCCATTAATCATTTTGACTTATTTCTTTCCTTCTTTTTGGCTTACCCCTCCCTCACTTCTTCCCTTTTCCCACTCTTTGTTTTTCTCTCTCTCTCTCTCTCTTCTCGTCTAAAATTAATCTTGATGCCCAAAGCAAGCGTTGCCCTGGCAACGGACCCAAAAAAATTCGGATCTGGGATCTTACCCTAAGTAAGTGTGAGGGAGATGGAAATAGTGAGTGTATGATGTGCCAGAGGGACAGAGAGAAAGGGAGGGTAGAGTGGGAGATGGAGTATTTTTTGGGGATTATGAAATGTCAGTAGGAAACAGATGCTCGAAAAAAATATGAAACGCATGCAGGTTCCCAAAAAACACTTGCAATATCATTCTTATGAATAATATCATACCCATAGCATGCCTCTTCATACCAGAATATTTCCAGAAAAAATAATGAAAATCAGGTGATCTACCAATAAAGTGGAAAACGATAGTAATACCATAATTCTTTTAAAATCGTAGTACATATCCTACCTATGGGTACATCCTTTGCTTTTTGCTCTGATATAGTTTAAAAGTTTTATATCCTTCATCTTTTTATATTATATTTGTTTAGTTAAGAATCGAAAGATCTATAGCTATATATCATAATTGTATATGGCATAATTTGTTTCCTACCCCTTCCCATATTTACCCCTATCCCTAGCTTTATTCAGAGCTCAGTAAATATTGCCCAAGCCCAAAAATGACTGAAAAACGGAAAATAATTTAAAACAGATTAAAGCGTTACGACTGCCATTTGCACCCCTTAAATTTGGTGGGAGAGTGGGAGGAGAGGGTGTAGCGAGGGGTCTGAGGATAGTGATTGAAGTGGATAGTGGGTTGAGGGTGGCAACAGAGGGTTGGGGGGTGTCTACAGGGTGCTGACCCAGGGTGAGAAGCGGGGGACTATTCCCGGGGCCCCACACACATGGCAGCACCCGAATCCGAAAACACCGAAACCGAATTTGAATTCTGACCAAATGTCTTGCGAAAACCGAAATGTGTCCTTTGTCCTTTGTCCCTTGTCCTTATCATCCATTGCATATGCTGCAAATTTGCCAAAGTCCCAAGTGGCAAGGCAGTCTGTGGCCGTGGCAGTGGCAGGAGTGGGGTGGGGTGGGTGCTGTGGCAAGTACAGAGTACAGCGAATGAGTGGGGTGCTTGCCCCCTGTGTGAGTGGCATACTTAAGGGCGCGTCGTGGTCGTCGACGGGACAGCCGCAAGAGGCAGGACTCGCTGGCAGCGGCAGAGAGTCCTGCAGACAGACCCCGAAAGACACATCGGAGTGAAAACAACAGGACGGCGGCCATAAAACCGTTTAAATCAAACGGCAGAACAAATTGGTTTCCTTCGGAGTCGAAAGCTTTATGAGGTCCTTCGTCCTTCGCCTAAGGGTGGATATTCGCTTTCAACCGAGCTTTAAAAGTGGCAGAAAGAAAAGTGAATGCTGCAGGGAAATTGAAGTTGATTGGTGGAGCGAAAATCTAAGCCATAGACTTGGAAGATGGTCAGATATTTATGGGTTGGTGGAGAACTTGGAGTATATAGGAAAAAAACTCTATTAAATATCACTTAAATAATTGAAAATACTCATAAAATACCAGAAAATACTAAGAAAATATCATTAGAATATCTAAAAACAGTAAAATACATTAAAAGGTCAAAGAAAAGAACAGAAAATATTAATAAAGTACTAGGAAATAGGAATAATACACTCAGAAAAACATTAAAATACTCAAAAAATACCAGAAACGTCAGAAACTATTAAATACAATTTAGGTATAAAATATACTTGAAAATTGAATTGAATTCTTCCATTGAATCTCCTAAGAAGCTGCCTTGAAACTCCAACGGTTCTCTCTGGAATATCCATAGAATCTGCAGAGAATCTCTCAAGAATCTCAATTGAGTCTCTCTTGAATCTCCTTTGACCCCCTTCCAAAGACAATCCCCCGCAATTCTCTCACAATCTCTCACAAAAAAAGCCCATCTTTTGGCAGCCATTCAGCAAATCTTTTGCATTTACAGAGAGATGATTTAGATGATGGGCGATAGGAGGCAAAAAGGCTGCCCAGACGAGACGAAAGGACAGCGTACACTTCTTACCAAAGAAAACCCATTTGTTATTGCCTTATTAACATTGATAATCTCTGGACATTGGCCAGCCAGCAGCAGCAGCGAGCAGGCAGCAGACCATCCAGCGAGCCAGCCAGCCAGCAGACAGAGGGACCCACGCATGCCCCATCCGATGTGGCAGAGTGAAACACTCGGGAACTATCAGGATTTTGCCATCGAAGCGTAGACGACCACGACGACGCGACACTTTTGGCCAATTGCACTACGAATGCAGGCAGTCTGTCGTTTCTTGGCCAATTGCATAATTGCCATCCAATTGAAATGCGCAGAGGTGCAAAACGGTGTTTGGTTTTTGATTTTTATTGCGGATGCGAATGCGAATGCATTCGATAGACGAGGCCAGACGATGCACAGCCGTCGATAAGGCCAAAATGCAAAATGCGAAAAAAAAGAGCGAAGCGCCCTCGGTTCTAGGCCTTCTTTCTAGGCGGCTTTCTAATCGCGTTTATTGATTCAAAGACGGCCCAAAAGGCGGACCCAAACACCTGACCGCAAAATGCTCCTTTGTCTCGTCTGGAGTTTTGCTTTTGCTGCTTTTGCTTTGCTTTTTGGCTGCCAATTGCCGTCGGGCGGCATTTGTGTGCGCTGGACTTCATAATTGCCACCGGTTGACGCACGTCGCACGTTGCACAGTTGCACGTGTAGCTACGTGTTGGCATTAACCTACCCCACCCCGCACCTCCCTCTCCCCTTTTTATTTTTTATCACATTTTTTTATTGCTTTTTTTTGCGGTGGTTTTTTTCCATAATTTTTATAGCATTTTTTATGGCTTTTTAACGCCAAAATGTCTTGACTGTTGTTGCCACTCTGCCACTGCCACACAGCGATTGTTGCTGGTTTCGTTGTTGTTGGTGGCACTTTGACTAATTGCAGTGCACTTGCCACATAGAGTTGTTGCCACTTTTGTTGCTGTTGCTGCTGCTGTTGTGCTGCCTTTGCTGTCACTCTCCGCCTGTCCCAACAATTTGTCATCTTCTCTGTCGCTTGTCATGTGGCGGCTGTTGCTGTTGTTGGTTCTATGTGTGCGCCCGCGAGTGTTGGGATACAACATACAATATTTTTATTAGATTTTCCAGGGAAAACTCCCTACCCTTGATAGACTCCAGCAGACAGTCATTCAGGGAGTCAGGGGAGTCAGGGCAGTCCGACAGGCAGACAGGCAGACAGTGGTCTGTGGGACCATCGTTTATCACTTCCTTTGACAATTTACATGCAAATCAATCGGTGGCACGACCACGACTACTGCTGTGTGTCCGCCCTTAAGGGGACACTGAGGCAACTTGGAAAAGAGTTAATTGAGTTGTTTGGATATTCGCTATGAATGGTTATAGTAGAAACTGTAATTTGAAGCATCATTATGAGCCTATATTTTGTGGGATATGGAATATATTTCCCAGTTTATAATCTCTAGACGCTAAAGGAAAGGTTTTGCTTTTATTTGATCAATTTATTGGTATTTTCTGGTATTATATTGGATTTTAAATTAATTTTCTAGTCTTTTATTCATATATTGTGTTATTTTCTTGTGTATTTTTTTGGAATTTATAAATGTTTAGGTATTGCAATGGTATTTCCTGTTATACTGCTGGTATTATATTGGTATTTTCTTGGATTATATTATTTTTAAAATATATTCTCCTATTTTCTTTGATATTTTGTTAGAATTTTGTCAGAAATTAAATTGATTTCTTAGTATTTTATTGGTATTTTCTGGTATTTTATTGGTATTAGCTGTTATTTTTATTAGTATCCAAATCCAAATCGGTTTGTTAACAAAAGCCTTTGGAAAATGTACATCAAAAGACAATTTTCAATGAAAATCCATTCGTAAATGCCACACGTGTGTGTTTTGCTTTTCCACACACAACAACAAGCAATGAAAAATCAAATAAAACAAATGCCAGATAGAAAAACACTCAAGAAATCGGGAAAGAAGAAAATGAAGGCAAAGAAAATGTTTTTATTTTCGAAATATTGTGGCAAAAACAAAAGCAAAGAAAAGCCAAAGCAGGGGGACAGATATATGTAGCTATAGATACATAATGTATCTGTGGGATACATATACTACAAATGAATGTATCTAAAATGTTGCCATGGAAAACAACAATTTTGTTGGCGCTGAACGAAGCGAGATAGATGGATGGCTTTGGGTGCCAAGATTTATGGTTGATCGAGAGAATTTTCACTCCCTGCCTCCCGGAAAAACTCCACCCGCTCGGCGGCTACACCTTCTGCCACTCTCCGCCCTCTGGCTGCTGCTCCTTTTTCTTCGCTTATTTTTAGATATTTCCTTTTCGTTTCGGGTTTTCTCAGTGCAATGCTCCCAAAATGTCTCCATCTTTCAGTATCTCTTTTCCCCTCCAATCCCCCCTCTTTCTCTCTGTGTCTGAGTGGCGCGCGAGAAGAAGAGAAATGTCTCTTGGGTGTATTCATAACATGGCCGAGCCATAAATATGCCGCTTTTGCCCGCTACAAGACGCACACATCCGATGTGTGTCTCTGCCTCGATGTCGTCCGATGCTGCGCCAGACGTGCCACCAATGGACGTGCCACAGAAAAAACGCGCGCTGTAAAAACTGGGCGTACGCCAGTCGACGCCTTGACGGATTGGACGGATGTTGCGGCAGATGCAGATGCAGTGCCCCCCGCCCCCCAACCCGCAACCCGCAACCCCGCTGCACTGATCGTTCGATCGGTAATCAAGTTGCAAGTGGAGTGTGCGCCTGCGTTAATTGAGAAACTAGTTTCCACTTGCAGCAGCAGCAGCCGCAGCATCAGCCGAGAGGCTATAAAGAAATAATCGTAAAACTTGTTGTTGTCCCCCCTCCCCCCCTACCACTCCGTGAGGCAGCAGCAGCAATCTTGCAGGCTGCTCTCTGTGGCATTGTGTCGCAGGAAGTGTTAAGCAGGAATGTTTTAATAGCACAGTCCTCCTGCCAATCGAAATCTGTTTTTTTTCTGTTTGTCCCTTTTCTATATGCAAATTACAAGAACTAAAGTTAATAACATGTTCCAGGCGACAGGGAAAACAGCCATCAAAAGGGCAGAGGCGGGGATCCAGGCTAGGGGCTAGATTTCCTTGCGAAATGTCTCAATTTTGAGAGACTCTTTGGGTGGGGATCGTCGCTGGGAATGGATCCAGAACCACCTACAGTATTTCCTTTCATAAAAAATGAAAAAAAAAGGAGAACTAAATGCAAAATTGAAATTAAAAGCCAGAGAGAGAGGGGGAGAGAGAGAGCCAGAGAAGGTGATAAATCAGGTGACACAAAATTAATTGAGTTATTCAACATTCGAGGGGCATCGCTTGGATATCGGGGATACAACACCTCCTCCATCTCCGTCCCCCTTCTGTGGCAGGCACCTGTGGCTGCCACACCGTGTAGATACTTGTCGTCGATGCTGTTATTGGGATCCAATGGATCCATGGATCCCACTGGAAGGAAGGAAGGAAGGAAGGAAGGACAGACAGCTTTCTGGCACACAGATTTTGCTTTACTTTTTTCCCGGGCGATGTTTTCTTCGATTCTCTGGCTGATTTTTGGATTAATTTGTTCTGCTTTCTGCTCTTGGCTGCAGCCAAAGTAAATCCCCGAAAAAATGCAACAAAACGCAACGCAAAAAAAGTACAGAAAAGGAGGCACACGAGAGTCACCTTTACCTGTGACTGCGACTGTGACTCTGTGGCGTGGCACTGGTTCTCTGTGGCAGGTTTTTTTGGCGTTGTTTTTTTTGGCGGAATGATATATGAAGTATCTCATGGTATGACATTAACAGCACACACGAACATGTAGTTTTGTTATTTATTGAGTTTTCAGATATTTTGAAGGCATTAACATTGAAACAAATTATTATGATTACAAGATTTATGGCCCACCGACAGAACGACAGACAGTCCAGAGACAGAAAACAACACGGCGAATAATCAACAAAAGATACAGATACAGATGGGAGAAAAGAGAAGAGAGAATAAAGGAAGAAGAGTCTCTTGGGGAAGAGAATGAAATATAACTCATTTGAATGCAAAATTTCAAGCGACAGAAACGGAGAATTTCTTACATTTTTCTGCACCTTTCAAAGGAGGATACAGCGCCCAAATATATGTGGGGAAATGCCCTTTGATTGATTCTGAAATCTGTGGAGGTTTTCTGTTCTTTAGATAGTGGAATATATATAGATAATTCTCGTGAAGGCGTGAAGAATCGTAATTGAAATGAATCCTCAATGAATCGTTTCTGAATAACGGAGATTTATGTGCCTGTTTTGACTCTAATTGAAGTACCAATAAAAAAAACTTAGAAATAAAAAAAATACTAGAAAATTCTAAAAACACCAACAAAATTTTCGAAAATACAAATAAATACAGGAAAATTCCAATAAATACAAAGAAAAAGGCAATTAACACCAGTAAATACCAGCAAAGTACTATAAAATACCAATAAAACACTATACAAAACCAACAAAATACCACGAAATAAGAAACACTCTCTAAAATACCAAAAAACATATTAAAATAACACGAAAACCAAAAATAAGCGGCAAAAAAATTAACAAACAAAAATATACTAATAAAATAGCTAAAAAATACGAATAAATATCAATAAAATACCACTCAATCTGGCAATCTTAAGCTCGTTGTTTCTTTTCCCTCTTCCCCCTTCATGCACTCGCTGTTTTCTTGTAATCAAACGATTTACCATATCTTTACATATCTAAGATCCTAACTCTTTTTATTTTTGGCTCTCAAAGAGGTAAAAAGCCCTTTAGTCTTGCGTTGGAAAGGTCTCTTCCAAATTAAGAACTCAAGTTCGTTTCATGTTTCGTCGCATAATTCATAAATCATGTCAGCGTCAGGCGCAAAAATAAAGCAGAAGGAGGAGGAGGAGGAGGAAGAAGGGGGGCACAAATGAAGAGGAAAGGAATCAAGGAGGAAGAGAGGAGGAGGATTGGAATTAAATGTGTCAAATGCAAACACGCAGAGGAACCCCTCCGTGCCCCAAAGCCCCAACACCAACCCCAACCCCAATCACCCCCACCAGAAACCCTCCCAACCAGAACTCAAAGTCAGCGCCAGAATCAAGGAGACGTCGCGGAGGGGGGCCGGGGCCTGCGCGGCACCAGGAAATGTCAAGAACCGAAACACGAAAACAAAACGCAGTCTCGAGGCATTTTCCCCTTGGCTTTTGCTCTGGGTTTCATTTTCACTGGCAGAGTTTTTCATTAGTTTTTCTTCTGTTTTTAAGGGGGAGTGGCCGCCTCTAAGTGAAGCCTCTCACGCACAGCGGGAGGGTGGAAAATCAGGGAAAAGCCGAGGACTGTTTTTGTTTTGTTTTTAATAAATTAAATTAAAGCCGCATGCGAATCGTCGTCGTCGTCCCTTTTATTTACCTGCGAAATTCCAACCAAAATAATGCCAACAAAAATGTTGGAAATATGGAAATTTGTAGATAAAGAGTGGAAGAGAGGGGAAGAGGGGAAGAGAGGAAGAAGTGTGTGAAATAGAGGGATAACTGTGGGAAAGAGGTGGTAAAAGAGAGAGGACTGCCCCAAAAAAACAGAGAGAATGATAAATGGCGTGGTAATATGTATACAAAAAAATGGCCAAAAACAGCGGAAAAGTCAACCCAAAAATATATACATAAAACCAACAAAAGAAAGAATAGTAATATATATATATACACGATATATATAGGAATATTTGTATGTATTGTAGGAATACAAAAAAAAACAGAAAAAGTTTTCGGCAAAAGAAAAACGAAAGAAAAACACAGGAAAAATGGGCGCCGCATTGAAAAATGGTAGAAAGCAAAATAAAGAAAGACAAAAATCAGCAGAAACATTTTTTGTTGTAGATATTTTTTGGGGGCTTTTTTTTGTGTCTTTTTGGATATCATTCCTCTCTCTCTCTCTCTAGCCCACATTCTTCCTTTATCTATCTCTTTCTGTCTTTGAGTTACGCAATGCTTTTCCCGCCCGGAAAATGTGACACACACCCAGTGACCCTAATTTTCAAGTCCTTAGAGACACAGCGACAGAGAGTCCTTCCTCATGCCATGGCCAGGGCCAAAACACCAGCGGCCGCACCAAAGCCTCTCCCCCATTCTCAGTCTCTCTTTTTGTTTTAATTTCATTTATGGCTTCCGCTTTGCCTACTTTCTCGGTGACTTTTCCACCAGGCAGGCGGGCGGCGGTCTTTTCCGGCACCCACCCATTTCCCATGCGACTTTTGTGTTGATTTTTGGGAAATAATTCAAAAGTAGCGTTTCACTCTTGAAGATTTGTTTATTTTCTTCAAAAAGAAAAGTTTTGAAAATGATGGATACCTTTTTAGGGTTGAAAAAAATTGTATCTGCATTTAAGACCCCCAAAGAATTTACCAGAAAATCCATAAGATATCCATGGAAATATCTTTCAATACCAAAGTTTCCCTAGACCCCTCTATGGCTTCATATTCACAACCAATCCATCAGATATCAACGGTTATAACCTTCGATTAGCATTACCAAACCATAATTCTTAGTTGTAGATACATTGAAGAGCACAAGGCAACCTTAATTTCCTTCTGCAGCTCTTTTTCCCCGTACCGTACCGTACCGCACCGCACCAATCCATTCCCTAAGATATCGCTTTCAATTCCGACTTCCCAATCAACAAAACAATCGGCGAAGCCCGTCAGAACATTCGCATTTCGCATTCGCATTCAGTGGAACATTCATCCCCTCCTGCGAATCCCTTTGGCAGTAGATTGTTGGCCAGGATACGGGTTAGCAGGACAGACCACACATTCGCCTCCTGCTGCTGCTGCTGGCAAGCAGCTGATAAATATCACCCCTTTGGAGGGAGATGGAGAGCTAAGGGTAGAAAGGGACAGAAGCCAACAGAAAGGGAGGATACTCGCAGATAGAGAGGGTAAGAGGGAGGCCGGACTTGTGTTCCTTTTGCTTCGATGGAATGTGCCACAGACGATGAATGGAATGCTTGTGGCCCCCGGAACAGAAAACGGAACCCCAGAACGAACCCCAGAGAGAGGCACATGCCACACAGAGGCAGAGGCAGGCACGGCACACATGTCCTGTGCCACCAAGTGTTTTAATTATAAAAATGAGATATCGAGCAGACACATCACCCCTCGCGCGGAATACTAGAAACTATGCGAAATGCGCGCGTGGCAGTTGCACAGACAAGCCTGTGGCAGGCGGTGGCAGGCGGTGGCAGGCGGTGGCAGGAAGGAAGCTCAGTGCTCTCTCTGTCGTTCTGGTTTGTGCCCCTCGGTTCTTATCGCAGCCAGCGCCGCGTATCCTTATCAACGGAGGCGGCCACCAAAGCGGAGGCAGACAATTTACTCGCGAGAGGCAGTGTGGCAGAGTGGCAGAGTGGCAGTGGCAGAGGCAGAGTGCCTCCTTCTCCTTTCTCGTTTTGTGGGCGCTTCAAGGAAGTTCTCTAACCTTCCAGCAGCAGGAGCAGGAGCAGCAGCAGCAGGCGGTCTTCCCATTTGGTATTCGATTCGGATTCATTCATGCATGGCATTCGCTACATTCACATTCAGTTTTCTCATTCGTTTTCTGCGATAAGAAGCCAGAGATAAGGCAGGACTCAGAGGACTTCCTGCTGTCCGAATAGAGTCGATTGTTGGGCCACTGTTTCTGATATATTTTTGGTATTATCTCCATTTTTCGTAGCATTTTTCCAAACAAATTTACTCAATTTCTTCTCCTTGTTTTCCACAAAATATATAAATTTTTCCCCTATTTTCTGCCCTATTTTTATTAATTTGCTTTCTGTTTAATTTTATGACCATCTGCAAAAGGAATCATAAATTGTATTGTTCTCAATTATTTGCATATAAATCAATAGTTTATTAAACAATTAAACAATAAAACAATAATTAATGAATCATTCCTATCTCTCTCTCTCTCTCTCTCTCTCTCTCGTTTCAGGTGAGATTTCTGTTTCGGGTCCAGGAAAAACTATCTGCAGCTCTGCACTTAATGATTTGTCAAACGAAAAATATGTATATACTTTTTATGATTGTTTATTTTATTTAAATTTAAAGTTTTCTGGATTTTTTTTTGCATTTTTTATTGGCCAAAAAGTGTGAAACTTTTGCGCACAGAAAAATGTCCGTGGAAAACTTTGCCACCAAAAAGTGCACAGAATTTATGAGTGCAACGGCCAGTGGGGCAAATGCCAGTGGCAGTGGCAGTGCCAGCAGTTAGCGGGTAAGTTTTTGAGGCAAGAACCAAAGGCAGTTCCAGACCGAAGCCGAAACGTCTGGCTGCCGGTCTGAGAGTTTATTAATTTAAAAAGGAAATTCTCGTTTAGTCACCTTTTGATTTAAGTTTTCGTACTACAATGCCACAGAGTGCAGCAAAGTGGGTTCGGTCTAAGGAAGTGGAAGGGTTTTCCCTAACGAAGGGGCTTTCCCTTTGCGGGAGGGGCATACAGGAAGTCCAAGCGTAGAGCTCAAAGAACACACACTACCAATGCCCTCAGGCATGCACAGTGGTTCCAGATATATGATCTCAGAGTATTTTCATTGCAAAATGGAGAATTTAAAAAGAAAAAACGTATTTATAAAAAACTCTAAAAAAATTTCAAAGAATTATTCAACGAATTTTAAATTTTTGTGGAATTTAAAACTGAATGTAGAATTTTATTTACGGAAATATCGGTGCAAAACACTAAAGAAATTAAATATTACAAAATTAAACACATAAATTGGGTTATAAAACGGTTTATGGGTTATGAACGTTAAAAAAAAATATTTATAAGAAAGAATAGACTGTTTTCTAAAGGTTTTGAATCAGCCATGAAAAGGATATGAATCGATGAAGAAAAACCCCTTCAAAGTCATAGAAAATAGAAAATGGCTCTAAATTCCTCTAAAAGTATTCCAAAAATTTCAAAGTATATTTAAAAAAAACAGCAACTTTGTTCCACTGTTTCTGTCTCCAATGGAACTCCATTTACAAAGTCACATACATGTGTACATATGTCTGCCTTAGCTACGATATTTTTCGTATATGTATAGCCCATTTTTCCCCCACATTTCTCCTCACTTCCATGGCCCCTCTCATCTGTTTTTTCACCCATTTTCGCATTGAAATATTCTTGCATTTTGTTGCTGTTGTGACGATGTCCATGAGAAACAGGGAAATGTTTTTTCACTCCGTGCTGCAATGCAATCCGTGGGCCGCAGAATATTTTTTTTCGGTGTGTTGTTACGTTTGGAGTTCATTCAAACTCATTCAGTCACTTGCCACACACAGAGAGAAACAGAGACGGAGGGAGAAAGAGAGAGATGGGGAGAGAAATCCATTTAAATATGCAAAAAGTTTACACTGAATGCAGCAGAAAATACGACAGAAATCGCCCCGTCCGCTCCTCTCCTCCCTTTGCCCCATCTAGAATCATGCGCAAAATGCAGACACTGTTTCTACCCCACTGTGGCGCAGGGACGCAGTAAGGGTGCACTGTCCCAGACAGGCAGAAGGGGTGAGGGCGAGGGGCTTGGGCATGGGCATGGTCGTTTCACCCCCGCAGATTGCATGCAAATTGGTTAAAGTGTGAATTTATGTGAGAAATATTGTTTGCTCTTGTTATGCGCATACGGAGTACGAGTACTCACACACTCACACGAACACTCACACGAGTACTCACACTCACTCGCTTTTTGTGGCACGGCAGGAGGGGGTACTCGCTTTCAAATGATTTAGCTGCAAATGCAAATTGAAGTCAACCTCTGAATGAATGAATAAGTGAATGAATGACTGACTGACATTTGATTTAAGCAGTTTATTATACCCTCTCTGTTTTGACTGTTGAAGTTTTGCAGGGTAGCAGATGGTATGATGATTGGGAAGACATAAATTATAGATATTTCTCTGCAGAATCCAGATAAAAACGCAGAGAGAGTGCGGGGCTTGAGTCCTAATGTTTTTTCCTCAGTTTTTGGAACAGATTTTTGCCTATTAATTCATATCCTAATCGATATTTTGCAATTTTGGAAAGAAGAAAGAAAAAAAATAATTTATTTAAATATTTTTTTTCCACTAAATTTCTTTTCTACTTACATTGAAACGGTTCTGAATCGTTTTTAAGCGGGTGTTAATCGTTGAAAAACGCGATATTTGTAGGAAATATATTTCTGAATATATATTTTGAGCCGATTATAAATCGGGTACGAACCGGTTATAAAACTCGTTTAAATATTTGTGCGAAAATTGATTTTATTTTTAATGATAATTCAATGAATTGTTTTATTCATCTGCTATACTCATAATCAGATGATAGAGTAATTTACATACCCTGCACACAGGGTATCAATTATTTCCCTACTTGCTTCGAGTACCTATTTTCCGTTGGTTACGTTTTCAAATAATAATTATAATTGGGATTTTTAATGCGACACCCATAAATCTCTCAACATTTCAGTTTATTTTTTTTTTTTTATATTTCATAGAATATAATTCACGAATATAATTCTCTTAGTCTCTGTCGAGTGTGCGTGTGTGTGTGTGTGTGAGCGCCATAAACACTCAATTAACGATTTTTGAAATTAATTTTTCATAAATTTCAATGCATTTTGCATTCGCCATTCGGCGCGGCGTTGCAGCATCCATTTCCTCAAAAAAAAAAACCAGAACTTTTGCCATTGCAAATTAACAGAGAAAATAAAAATGAAAATGGAAATTCACTCCTCTATGCCCCTCTCTTGGCTCCTCTCTTTTTCCTTCTGCGTGTTTTTGTGTGGAAAATGCATGAAATTTATGGCCATTCCGCCTGCTGCTGCTGCTACTGGGTCCTGGTCTGGTCATGGTTCTGGTTCTGTTTCTCGTTTCATGGACCTGAAACCTGGAGATTCCTCTGCGAAATGCGTGCCACAAAACACCCCAGTCGCTGTTTTTCTTTTTGGGGAAACTGGCGCCAATGCGAATGCAATGCAGAGGCAGGGCAGTGGAGAGTGCAGCGACCTCTCCCTTGACAGGCGAGTGAGTGTCTGTCTGCGAGTGAATTCTGTAGATAAATTCTGTTTTTATAGTGAGGGAATATTAACAGAAAAACCATACAGGAAATGTCTATGAAGGGAAATGTTTTACAGGAAAATAGTGGAAAATATAGACGGAACAGGTATAAAAAAAGAGTTAAAAATTGAACAAAATATAGGTGTATCTTTAAAAAATGTTATCTTTGAAATAATATCAATAAGAAGTCCTTGCGGTTTTTTCTTTGAATATAGAAATCTTTGAAAGCCTTTAGAAAGGTTTTAGGAAACCAAATATCATGTCTGTAATTTAGTTTTAAATATATTTCGTAGCACAATATTCATATAAATCCCTTCCGATAGCCGTTACCCATAGTTTCAATCAAAAAATTAAATAATATTTATATAAGTGTTGAAAATATACCACAAATTGAAAAGATTTTCCCCCAAATGAAGACATTTTTAGTATCAATCAAGAGAGATCTTTGATGGATCCATCAACCCAGAACTGAGCTGAAACTGGGATATCTTTATATTCAGTCCATAAACATATATTCTCACACCTAAAGATACAGAAATAAAGAACCTTTCAACACTGTCTGTGCCCCAACGATAAACTTGAACTTCAGCAAGAAAAACAGAGAAAAAAAAATATATTCTTTCAGTGAGAAAAAAGAGATAATTTCAAGGAAAAAAGAGATTTTTTTAAGGAGAGACAGAGAAAGGCAGGATGAATTTGTGAGGAATTAAAAATGCAACACAAATTGCATTTGGCACCTGGGTTCCATGCCCCTCATGCCACCATGCCCCTTGTTCTCTTGCAGCAGGAAGTGGCAGACGAGTGAGCGAGTGGCAGAGCGGAATTCTTGTTGATAAATGAAGCACAGAAGACAGAAGGGCAGTGGGCACAATTGAATTAATGCAACAAAACGAACGAGTGGCATGCCACCACCTACAACAGGAGTCCGAAGTCCGAAGTCCGAAGTCCAAAGTCCGAGGATCCGTTCGCCTTCTTCCTTTCCAGGTGTTGGCGTGTGAGGCACCCGAAAAAAGGGACGAAAAAAAGAAACGAAATTGCATTTTTAATTAAGTGTTGGATTACAGGTGCTAAATAGCCAGAGAGGAGGTCCTGGAGGTCTTGCCTTTGGTTTGCTGTGTGCAACATGCAACATTTTCAGGTGGCGAAAAGCAACAAGAAACAACCCCCGTTTCGGTGGAGTTTTTGCCACCTTTTTGAGGGCTGTATCTTGCGGTTCATCTGGTCGAAAATTAAGCAATTCATGTTGTCACCTTAAAAGGCGAAGAATTTACTTGTAGAGCAGACCATTTGCTACCCTGTAATGTCACTCGTATAAAGGAGAAATCAAAGCCGAAATGGTTACTCCTTTGAGGGGATTTTAAGGCGCCTCCTAAAAGCAGGCAACATTATTTGTCGGGAGTATTTTTTTCCAATCTTTTTCTTTAAATATTTCTTTGTCTTTTCCAGATCTTATTTTGTGTTACCCTTTAGCTATAGTTACATGGGATTTTCCCGCAATTTTCCACTTGAAATTAATGCAATTTCCAACCAAAACAAAAAAAACCAAAGAAAAAGGTCGAAAAAAACAGAAAACCAAGAAAAAAACCGACGGGAAAAAAGCTGAAAAACAATGCGACATCCCAGTCATGGCATTTTTCGAATTCCCAGTGACCAAGCGGGGTTGTTACCCTTTCTCTACCCCCAACCTTTTCCCACTGCATTGCCTCCTCTTTTTGGGGGGTTAAGTGGCTCAGACATCGCATCATTCGCAGGCACAACAGCAGCAGCAGAAGCAGCATCAACAGCAGCATCCCACCCACAGCAGCTGCTGTTGCACTGCCCCCAAAAATGCCCCACGCCCTCCCTTCATTCCCGCCTCCTCTGGGGGGCTGCTGTGTGGCACAATAAATAATTGCAACGGCGGCAAACATTTCGCATTGCACTTTCGAAGCGAAAAACTGCTTCGCCCGCACTCTCTGCCCGCTGTCTGTTGGCCCCACAGTGCAACCCGATGGCCCCTGGCCAGCCACAGCCACACAGACACTGCCACTGCCACACAGACACCGCACCGACATGTGCGGCACCGACACTCGCGCAAGAGCTCTGTGCAACAGAATGAAGAGATTTTTATCGGCGATTCTCACTGATTTCATGGCAAATAAATCGCTCATTTTCGCTTAATTGGAAAATTATGGCTTTTTTCGGAAGGGAAAGGGGGGGGAGGACAGGGGTGAGAGCGCGAAAAAGGGGCAGAGCGCAACATCGGCCAACGTGTGTATATGATTTGCATGCAAATATTGTGTCATGAGAGTTGGTGGCAAATGTTGCATGCAATTTGCAGAGAAAAAAGAATTATTTGCCCAGAAATATTTTGAAGAGCCTTGTGCTCGTATTTTATGATATTTTTAGACGGTTTCTAAATGTGCTTAAATATTATTTTAATGAAAACGAAACAGAGAAAATATTCAAAAAAGATCCTAGATCCTTTAAAGCCTTAACCAAGGAATTTGAAGCATTTATTTGTTTAATTTCTTTCGATTTTCAATAAAAAATTCCATAAACCAATGAAGCAAATGATTAACAAAAACCCAAGCCGCAAGCAGTTTCGATCCGATAAGAAAAAAAGGTCTCAAGTGTGTGGCACACATGTGTGTGTCCTGTCCTGCCCCATGCCCCGTGCCCCGTGCCCCTCCAAATGGGAGATGCTGTCCGGCAGCGATATTGAAATTTGAAACCACAGAGAGAGGAGAGGACAAATCCTTTTGGCAGTACAACATGTGGCAGCAACAACAGCAGCAGCAGCCATTCTGCTGCCGCCTCCTCAGCATCCTTTGTCCTTCCATGGGGTTGGTGGTTGGCCCAAAACGATAACACGTTGCCGGCGGCCATGCCTCTGAGGCACTGCCACAGCCACTGCCACTGCCATGATGCTGCCGCCGCCGCTTAGTGCAACCCGGCGATAGCGGCGCACACTAGACAATGGCGGTGGTGGAAAGCAGCAGCAGCGGCAGCAACGGCAACGGCAGCCGACACGACACATGTGCCTCCGAAAAGATGGAAGGGGAGGAGGAGAGGAGCGCTGTGCTTTAGCTTTTCTTTTTTCCTGCCCCATAAATCATTTGCTGAGACGACACCACGTGTTAAATTGGAACTTTTCCCATATAGCCCATACTTGTGGATGGAAAATGGGTTGAAAATGCTCGTATATATGAAAATATTATTGAAATATACTTATATCTAAGGGAAATCTCTGCACGGATTTTTTTTGCACTGATTTTGTATATTTTTAGACTCCCATAATTCCATCTGCATTAAGTTCCACTTTCAAACCCTTTCAAGCCTTTAATTTTCTTTGATCTTATCTTCTATTCCTCAAACTTTTATTCTTCTAGTTTCCACCCTTTTTCTGCAGATGCAACCCCTAGTTATTTATATTTTTTAAATGAAATCCCGCCCCTCTGTGTGTGTTCCGTTTCTGTCATAATATTCACAAAAAAGAAAGAAATGAAGTTAACCTCTGAAACAAGTTGCACCTCAGGATTTCCACCGCATGTCCTTTCACGAATTTCCTCTGTGTGTGCCACTGTCTCTCGTTGCTGTGTGTGTGTGTGTGTGTGTGTGTGTGTGTGCATGTGCGACTATGATTAATTACTTTTGCATACATTTACATACAAATTTGTTGCCACATTGTCTGCCACGGCCATGACTGTGTGCCACCCCAACCCCTGGCCCCGAACCCCCTCCCCTTCTGGTTCTCTCCTATTTTTTATGCAAGGGGTAGGTCGTTGTCCAGCCCGGGGGTTGGGGTGTTCCCTTTGCCCTTCTGCACGGGGTTAATTTTCATATGATATTTTTCATTTTGTGCTGAGCAAAGCGAAAAAAAAGACACGGAAGGAAGGAAGTTGATTTGACAAAAGTTTTTTTCTCTGTGTGTATTTCTCTCTCTCTCTCTCTTCCATTCTGTGTGCCTTCTCTGTCTCTCTCTTCTGCTGTGTGCTGTCTCTGTCTGTCCTGGTGCGGTTGCGAATGTTAATTGCATTTTAAATATTTTATACAGATTTTTGGATGCGTTTAATTGAAGCTTCTGTTTTTGGGGAGAAGGAATGGCAGATAAACCTTTGTTTGGGAAAAAGAAAATGGAAAATTGCTGAGGTGACAAAGAGACAAGAAAAGTCTGGCAATTTGAGGGATTTTCTTGGCAAAATTGAACAAGAAAATTTCCCATTATAATCCCAAAAAAGATTTATAAGATATATCATTCCATTCCCATTCATCAGACATTTTCTGGACTGCTTTTAGCTGCAGAAACCAAAATGAAAGCAGAATCAAAGAAGGGAAGAAGAGGAAGAAAAAGGGAAAGAAGAGCGAGGGGGGGGGGAGGGGAGAGCAAAGGGTGGGGCGCAAGCGGCAGGAAGGCCCAACTAATTTCTGTAATTAAAAACTCATATAAAATGGTTACAGCCCGAAAAAATCTGCCCTGCCCTGCCCTGCCCTGGCAATGCCTTTTCCAAAAATTAACACACATACACACACATACGATATTGTACGATATTGCTACCCTCGAAAATGCAGAGAGGAGGAAAAGGGTTTGGCGGGGATGTCCTGCGGCTATTGCTGTTTCCTGTAGCAGCAGAATGGAAGGAAGGAAGGAAGGACAGCAGCTGCTGCCTTTGCCGCTGCTCTGCCAAAGTTAACCTGTTTCCCTCTGTCAAAGCCCCCCTCTGGCATACCTCTGCTGCCCCTCTCTACCCTTGATCTACCTTCAGCTACCCCCCCCCCTTTTCACCTCTCTGGCGCACTCTCTGCTACCCTTTGACACCCGCTTCTGGGGAGCCGTCGCTGTGTTTTATATAATAAATGAGCTTCGAGGGTTAAAGGCGTATTTCTGTCTAGTAAATTAGCAAAATACACGCAGAAGACACACACACACACACATGCTGCTGCCGCTGCTGCTGCATGCCACACCCCCTTATTGAATGGTGGGGAAGGGGCGTCGTCCCAAAGGAGGAAGGAGGTCTCGTTTCTAATGGGTTTTGTGCCGCTGTTGCCTGCCGTGTGTGGCACTGATTGAGTTTTTGGGAGGCATCACACATACACAGACAAATATCTATCTACCTATGTATGTATCTATGGGTGTGTACATGTGTAGTGTGTGTCTGTGTGTGTGTGTGTGTGTGTGTGTTGTATCCCCAATTGTCTGGCGGCTTGTTTAAGTTCCAAATAATGCCCTTTTATGCGAAAGAGAGACCATTTCCTCTATGCCAAGGTCATTCAAAATTCAGAAGCAAGTTTTTGCATATTTTCCCCCTTGAATTTAGCTCACAGATACACACACACACAAACACACACACACAAACACATATAGATACTCCTTCTATTTTGGGGTCGTGTCCTTTTGTGGAAATATTTCTGTAAACATTGTCTCCTGCACAATTTCTGTGGCATTCATAAGATTTTGAACCCCAAATGAACTGCAAAACATTGAGAGACTTCATTTGGAGAGTGGCAGAGCGAGATTCTACCTCTCTGACACCCACACACACACACACAGAAGCGAATGCAAATGAAGACACACACATACAGATGCAGATACACAGAAATGCAGACACACAGACACACAGACAGACAGTGGAGCAGTTGTCGCACATGCAATTTATGGCAAATTCCAAGTCTCAATTGGTTCCACAAAATGGAAATTGAAGAGAGAAAGAGAGAGAGAGAGAGAGAGCGACAGGGACAGGGAAGAAGTGAAAGAGGAGCCAGAGAGAGAGAGAGAGGAATTGGGAGTGTGTGGAAGGAGTGTGGGAGGACGAGGAAACTTTATTCCAAATGAAACTTAAATTTCGACCGACAATAGTTGCAGAAAAGGCAGGAAATTTGTAGCAAGAAAGATCATCCTTAAAAAGGGAGGTTTAAAATAAGAATTCAAAAAAAAATTAAATTAAATAAAATGATATATATTAAATACAAATTTTGTTTAAAAAAGTTTAGTTTTACACCCAAAATAATACAAAACAAATTCCTAAACAAATACAAATAGAAAAATAAACTAAGCAAAAAAAAAATAAAAAAAAAATAAAACACCCATAACAATAAAATAAAAAATAAAAATAAAAATGGAAATAAATTAAAAAATAATAAAGTATAAAAATCTTAATTTATAAGAATTACAGGCCTTTACTGAGATCTTAAACAAATCGAAAACCAAAGAATGATGGAAATCCCACCTCTAAGTGGAAGCTACTGATGCCTGTCCTTCAATGTCCTTTCAATCATATACCCTCCATTTTTTTCGACCCAAAAAAATTAATAAATCACGATCTTAAGCACCGATTAAACGGTAACTAGTTTTAGGCCGAAACAAGCATAACGGCACTAAGAAAAAAACCCAACCGCTAAACCCACCGAAAAATTGCCGCCTTTTGTCTTACGAAAAGTGTAGATTAAATCAGAGACCAGAAGCGACCGTGAAGAGTCATGTAAAAAAAAGTTAAACACTTAACCGATGTCAGGGTTTCCCCCCGACCCACCAACCCCCTTTCCCTCCTTTAGACCTTGTCCAAACCGACACTTGGTCAATATTTGCCTGCCAAAAAGCTTTTTCATCTCCAGCCGCCGCCGCCGCTTGACGGTGGGAACTCGCGCGAAGGGGGAGATGCTTATCGCGCCAATGGACAGGCAGGCGGGCAGGAGGGGAGGGGTAAAATTCATGACATGAACCAACACGAATCATAGTCATAGAGTCACATCATGTACGAGCGAAGAGTACGGAGAGGAATACTACTAGAAAAAAAACCCATCCATGTACGGAGCAGTACTTGTGGTTCAGGCTCAGGTTCAGGGTCTGGTCTGCCACAGCCGACGGCTGTCATTGGGCGGCGCTATACAACTCAAAGGCGACCTTACCCCCCCGGACACATCGTTCATTTTAATTTGCACAATAACTCAACATCACATCACACATCCCCGAACCCCAACCCCAACCACAACCACAACCCCAACTCGAACTCGAACCAAAGCAAAGCTCAAGTTCTTTTGCAAAATGAAAACAAAAATAATTACCCCAGATGCAGATAAAAAGAAAAAAAAAGTGAACAAAAAACTAGAGACCGAAAAAAAAAGACCAAAGTTTAATTTAAATTTCAAGTCACACAAGAGACCAAACAACACCAACAACAACAGAAAAAAAGAAGAAAGAAAAGCAAAAACAAAACAGCATAAAAAAGATTACACGAGTTACAACTGCTTTCCGCTCTGCGCTTTGAACACTTCCCCTCTCCGCCCCTCCCATGTCAGGGCATTGTAAGCACTCACACAGTTGTCCATCTCTCAATCGCGCCACCTCTCCAATTCTGCATTTGTCAACCTCTCCAAATCTGCTCACCTCCAACACTCAAGCGCTCAACCTCTCCAATCCTCTAATACTCCTTCTCTCTGCTTCTATCTACCCTTTCGCCCCCCCTCTCTCGCGCTCTATACAGATAATGTCACGAAAAATGACTTGCAGATCTGTCTGGCTCTTGCATGGCCCTCAATAGACACCATTCCTTACCAGCCAAAAACAAAAAAACAAAACGTGTGTATTTCGCTTGCTTTTTTCTCACCTGCAATTCATCAAAATGCAAATCTCGTAAACAAAAAAACAACAAGAAATCTTACAAAAAAAAGATAAGAAAATATTCAAAAAAGGAAGCTTTGAGTGAGTCGAAATTTAGATACCCTTGAATTTAGAGAAGCAAAAAAAGGCTTGTTTTAGGCTGCAATCATGATATAGAAATATTTCCTTATTATGGTCCAATTTATATCTATAAATGAAGTTATGGAGCTTCACATTTCATAGCAAGAGAAGGAAGGACATGGCTACATATAGCGAATATCCTCTACATTCGTATTAACAATATACAATAAATATGTAGATCAAAATCAAAATAAAAAAATATGCTCCTTAAAAGCGGAGGTATGGAAATACCTTTTGAAATTGATTAGAAGAAGGTTAATTTTATAAGGAATTTATAATTTATAGTGTGGAAGATGGGGATTCCTTATTTTATATACATTTAGTATATACCCTCTTCCAAAAAGGGTATCTTTAAAATCGTGAAGCGTAGTATAATCGTGGAGTTCTTTAGTCCCTCTTAATAATTGAGAGCTTAAGGGCTTCCATGGGAATGGCTACGGCTATGTAGGGGCGAGTACTCCCCAGATCCTATAATGATGATTATTGTTTATTAAGTGTCGGCACTGTCATACAAATTAAAAGGAACTTTTCATTTTTTATGGCCTTACGTTTTCAACCGTTTTTCGTTTATATTTTTTGTACTTGTTTGTTCTGGTATTTTTTTTTTTGATTCCATCTTTTATCGCTGCGTGTGGTCTTGAGGTCTCTCTCTCTCTCTTATGTCTACAATTAATTTACACGCTTTTTCGTACATTGTTTCCATATTTTTATTGTTGTTGATTTTATTGTTGTATTAATCATAAATCTGTTGGCTGTTCCTGTTGCATGACGATGATGTATGATGATATGCTCAAGACGTATGAATGGTTTCATATTTGATTTGAATTTTTATGGAGCTTCTTGGCATTTTATTTATTATTATTTAATTGCTTTCGGTGACAGAGATAGCAAGAAGGCTATAAATTTATTTCAGAAATAAGAAAGATTCTAAAAAGGGACAATTAAAACACAAATATTGTTTAGAGAAAAATGAGCTTAAGAGGGTTTCCTTTCCTATGGGAGAATCATATTCCTTCTTCAGATCCTTAAAAAAAAAGGTTCCTAGGTTCTATCTTATTTTAGTGGGAACGATTCCCAATTACTTCTCCAAGTGTCTATTTGACATGTATATTACATATTTTACATGACGAATATCCTTTTATTTACATACTTCCAATAAAAAATGTCCTTTTGGTGAAAGCTTTTAACAAAAACTTCCCTCCAGAAACAATAAATATCCTGTAAAGAAATGACCAACCTAAAAGAAAAGAAATATCCCTCGGAAAAATCCCACTTGAAATATCCTTGGTGGGAAAAGGACATCAAAGCTCTCTCTCACTCTCTTGCCAGTTATCCTTTAGCAAAGACAGCAACCAATTCAAAATATCCTTGTGAAAAGAGCAGTCAAAGTGCTCTCCAAATAGTCCTGTAGCTATGACGGAAACCAGCTTAAATATCCTTGGAAGAAACAGATTGCCAATATCCTTTAGCCATGACTGAAACCCTCAGAGAAAGTCCTTTTCCTCCCCTCCATTCAGCCATAGAGGAATTTTTCCGAAAGGGCGGAACTTTCCCTTTTTGGCCGTCGAGGTTCCTCTACTAGCCATCAGATGGCGCCAGCACATTTTGGCATGCGTTCAAAACGTCGAGGAATTTCCGCGGCATTGCATATGGCTCCAAACCCCTCCCTCACCCCCACTCCACCCCCCAACCACCCACAATTTCTCCCTCATTTATTTTTAGAGAGCACAAATATGTGCTCGTCCGTACACTTTCGGCCAACGGCGGCTGCGCATTCAAATGCCGCTCATTAAAAATTAAAGTCCGCGTTGGGTGGGTGAAGGTGGGGGAGTGAATAAATCAAATGAACGCGCAGCGTACTCCGCGCATCGAATCGAAATGGAGACGAGAAGACAGACTGTGGGTGGGCCACCCACCCAGCCAGCCAACCAGCCAACGATCGATCGATTGAATCGTTTAATTAAATATTTTGAACACAATCGAGGGACGAGACGACTATTTTGCGACTATTTCTAGTTTTATGATGCTCGCTTTTTACGGTTTTTTTACGACTCTCGACCATAAATTCATTCCGGAGAGCCGAAGCCGTTCAGCCGTACAGCCGTAGAGCGTAAATGACAAAAATATTTATGGATGTTTTTGGGCGTGATGTGGTTCTATGATCTGTCATTCACGTGTCACGAATGGGGGTGGGCCACCCCCCCCCCCCCCTTCGCCAACTATTTTCTGGAAGCCCTACCTTTTTGTTTTTGTGTTTGTTTCGCGACTTTCGAACAAATTACGCAGCCGCAGTGGTGCGCAAAATACATATTTTCGCGATCAAAACAAACAACGCAAATAAATAGTTGCAAAAATTATGCATAGCAAATTTGGTTAACTGTTACGCGTAGGTGGCCCCCCCCCCTACCTCTGCCCCTCTCCCTCACTCTGCTTGGCTTCGTTTTATTGCGGATTGTTGGCCCTCTTCCTCTCCCTGTCGCTCCCCCTCGAAGCTTTGAGCGTGCGTTGCCATAAAACAGTTTTTGCATTCCAAGGGTTTCCTTCGCTAATTCTCCCTCTCCTCTTCCTTCTTCTCCTTCTTCTTTATTCCGATGAGGCTCTGGGTCTGGGCTACGTGCGTTAGAGCGTGTCCGCCACAGGAATGCGAATGTAGAATTTCGTTTCGTTTACTTTACATTTTACATGGACTTTACATGGATTCTGGGACAACTTTTCATTAAAGTTCAACAATTTATAAAAATGTACAAAATTTTTTTTCGAAAGAAAGACTCATTTTGGAATATATTTAATTTTTTAAATATAAATTTAAATTTGATATATTATATTTATTTTTAAATGGTTTGTTTTTTTTGAGCAAGTGTAAACCATTTTATAAATAATTTTTAATACATTTGTGTTTAAATCAAAGTAAAGTCTATTAAATTTGAAAAATTAATTTAAAAACTGGATATTTAATTTAAATATGCCTTTTTTCTCTGAGTGTGGAACTTACAAGTATCCCCATCGATATTCTGTAGATAAAATTAAAGAATTTATTCATATTTCCGAGTTATTCCCGACTCCATTCTTCACCTTTATTTTATCTGAATTTCCTTTGAGAATAAAATCTAATCTAATCTTTAACCATCGGCCGGCAGCATCAAAACTGTTTGCAACTCAAAAACCGCCAGCAGGAATCACCAACAATACTCCTCTCCTTTTGGGCAATTAACAATCAGCGAGGAGTCTCTCGAATGGGGCACCATTGTTGGAGCCGCAACCTTCTAAACCATGTGCATACATGTGTCACTCCTTCTGTCCCCCAAAAAAAAGAGAAACAGAAACAGAGAAAACATTTCGCACTTTGGGAGCAGGGAGCAGCCGGCCAGCAATTGCATTGAAATCGCATTATTAACGCCTGCTTCTCAGTCTCAGGGCTTGCCGCCTGCCGCTCCATTCGTGCCACCATTTGTGGGCCTCCCCATTCAATTCTCTTACCAAATTGGCAGCAGCCAAAGACTGCCTCCTTCGGCAGGCAGTCGGTGTGAAAATAATCTGTTTAACGAGGGAGTTTTACAAAAGACCCAACCAACAGAGAAGATGCTGCCACAGCCACTGGCACTGCCACTGCCACTGCCACAGCCACAGAAAGGTGCAAGCCCGCAACAAACGAGCAACAATAATGACATTTGGCGCAAATGAATGAGAAGAAGCGCGCACACCCCCCACCAACCCCCCGAAAAAGGCGGCGATGTCGTTTACCGCAAAAGGATATGACAGCCCCTCCACAGCGGAGAAGCACCCCTTAAGCCCCCGAAATGTTCGCCAAATGGAAACTGAAATTCTCCGACAGTTTCTGCCACTTCTGGCTGCAGCTTCCTCGTTGCCACTGCACTCCTTTGGTTCTTATTGTTTTTTTTCCTGCTGTTCTTTGGACTGGAGTTCCTTTGGAGTTTCGATCTTTGGGGCTCTCCCCATATCCGATGCGACATTTTGGTGGGTCGCTGACATTAAAAGGTGGGAAAATGTCACAGAAGCAGGCAGGAAGGGAACTACTTTTGGCTATAGAAATAATTGCTACGGCTCTGGGAAAACTATAATTATTTTCTAGGGAAATATTCAAACCAAAAATAAATTTCCCTGACTAATTTCTACGAAATTGCCAATATCTCTTATTTATTATTATTAAAAAACCTAAAAATTAAAAAATAAATCTTAACAACAACTATAATATTAAATTTGTTGCATAGAGTCAATTTTTTTAGATTTAAAATAAAGAAAAATATTTTATTTTGCTTACATTTTTTGTTATTTTATTCTTAAAAAATTAGCAAATGCCTAATTTTAATCTAAGAAATGCATAAATTCACCAAACAATCCACAAATATTCTTAGAAACAAATTAATTGAATTTTGAATAAATAATTCCATTAATAATTCAATCAAAAATTAATAAATTCCCCGCATCAGCCGCTAAATTCCCTTCAAAGTTCCCCCTTCCATCTGCGCACTTCCACTACTCGCAAACAGATGGCGCTACCACATGAATCTGGTGTTAATTAATTTTGTATTGGTTTTTCCTTCAATTCTAGTGCAATTTGGATTACCTTTGGATTACACTTCGCTCCGGAATTTTGGATTACCCTTTGGATCACAGGATTAACCTCTTTCGCGTCTTTGAATGGATAAACAAAGTGCATGTTCTACATGGATTACAACCGAATAGCGCATCATAAAAGGTAAGAAATCAGAGCACAAATTGAATGCCAATGATCAGCTTAACACAGCAAATGCTTAACCCATGACATCACCAAAGCAGGAGCAGGAGGGGAGGCAGGAGTGCCCCCTATTAATCCTAAGTGCTTCCTGTGATTTTATGTAAATTTTTACACGGGGAACAGGGACTCCAGAGAGACCTCTCGATCAGAGCAGAGCAGCAGCAGAGCAGCCAGCGGCCAGCAATTCAATGTACAAATGACAGGTTGGCTGTGACACAAAACAGCAGCTTAAGGAAGATGTAAAGCCAAGCAGCAATTTACCCCCCTCTCTGCCCTGCAGCGGGACAAAAGACATTTTCATTTATTCATTGATAATACGCTTTGAGGCACACAGACACACACTGCAAAAAGGATACAGCAAAAGGCAGGGAAAACATGCGACAAAACAACATAATTTAAATTTTGTGCATGCATCAGGGTTAACCATGGCCCCGCTGTAACACCCCCTCCTACCTTCCTCCCTCTCAATCGAAGTCCGAAACGAATGCAAGACCTGGTCCGTTCTTTACGTACCATGTCTTTTGGGCAACATGTTGCCGCAACACGCCATGAAATTCGCAAAAGCAAACCGAAAACAGTGTCTTCTGCCTCTGCCTCTCCCCCTCTCCCCTTCTTTCTTCTGTCTCTCTCTCCTTTGCATATCTCTGACTCTTTCTAGGCTATAGGTTGGGCTCTTCTCCTGCCTTTTTTCTGGTCGTAATACGGTAGCAGGCCAGGCTCTTGTTGTAGCTATTTTTATACCCTTTCTCAAGAGGGGTTTTACGATATTTCTTGTTCAGAAAAGACAGCTTGAATGATCTTTGAAAATATTTAAATATATTCCGAACCAATATCAGATCTAGAAAATGCCTGATTATTATTTTTAATGAAAAAGAGTATTTAAATATATTGCCCATCAAAATTGTTTAATGAAAAAGAATTTTAAAAGATATTTCCCAATCAAAATCCAAAGTTTTGGTATTAGAAAATGGTTGAAGCATTTCAAAAATAGGAAAATAGGAAAACTCATGCTAAAAACAAGTGTTTTCAAAGAAAAACTATCTGATTTCAAGGGCTTTTCCACGGATTTAAAGGAGAAATACAAAAAAAAACGAGGGGCGTAATGACAAATACATATTTCCTTTGGTAAGTTTCAATATACCAATAGGTCCCTATATCATCATTAATCTACCCTTAAAAATATCTTTTTTGAAGGGTATCCAAAGCTTCGGCTTTCCTTCGTTTAATGTTCTCTTTTCTGGCCTTCGATTTGCTTTGAATGAAAATGAAATTATCGCATTATTAACTAGGAAAAAATAAGGAAGAGCAGGCTGCCAGAGAGAGGGGGAAACAGAAGGAAGGAAGCTCCTGCTGAAGGAAGGAGCATGAATGAGGCAGAAGTTGTGGATGCTAGAAGGAAGGTTCCTTAAGCTGCCCCAAAAGGGGGCCAGGCAGCATCTCTCAGCCAGAGTCTAGACAACACAGGCAGGGCCCTAACAAGATGTGGTCTAAACCCCCTCCCCCAGCCCCGCACTGTGGATACTTAACAATAAAATGAATTGTTAATTCTCTTGCACTTTTTGTCCGCCACAGACACAAAACCAAAATGAAATCTTGGCATGGCTTTCGGCTGTGACTCCTGCCTCCTGCCCCTTGTTGTAATGCTCAAGTGCCTTTCTTTTATCTGCGGCACAATCGCCAGAGCAACAGTGCAACAGGCAGCAACAGCGCAGTAGAGGCAGGGACTTACAGTGGGTGTGGTAGATGGAAAGAGGAAAAGAATCATTTATTTATAACCGAATAAATGAATGAATGAAAGAGATCCTATAGCGGATCTATCAGGGCAAGGATGCCTTGAGGAAAAATGGATTTGAAATGAGAGGATTTTCCCCTGACTGCTCCACTGTCTGTCTGCTAGCTCTCTACGAGGGAAACTCCTTTTCTTTTGGGCTTAAAGCCGAAATGCCTAAATGCCGGAGAACCGAAACAATTGTTTGCGCGCCAATTGTCCCACTGTCCCACTGGTCCCACTGTCCTCGCACAATGGGACTGGGGAACGAGACTCTCTGCCTGCCTCTTGGGTGCCTCTCAGCGAATGTCTTGTTCCATAGAATTTGAAACGGAAACATTCGAACACTTTGTTTTGGTTCTTGTTTCACATTTTACTCCGGTTTTTTCTTCTTATTTTTTACCAGTTCTTTTTTTTTTATTTCTTTTTTACTTATTTTTATTTGTTTCTTACCAATTCTTTTCTGCTGTTTTTAGCAGTTCTGTTTTGTTTTTTTGTGTATTTTTTTGGGCGTTTGTAAGCGCGCGCATGCGTAAGTCTCTCGCGGATTTTTTTGGGTTCAGTCACGCAACGGATTGGGTCTGTGGCTCGGACTCTTGTGGCACGTAACTGCAGCGCAAACTTTAGTCAAAATTAACAAGCCTCAAAACACAGTTTCCAGTGCATGCAAATTCGTTGTCGAAATAAAAGAAAAAACCAAAGAAATCGAAACAGAAACTGAAACCAAAAGTTGTGTCTGCCTGAGAGAGGGGGAAGGCGGGTTCGAAGGAGCCTTTGGGGAGTGGTAGGAGCAGGGCTTGGGGAGTGCCTGCAGAGAGGGGGAAAGAGGCTTGGGCGGGGGGAGGAGGCTCTTCCCGCTTTTAGTTAAGCGATAAATGAGTTACTGACGTTCGAGCATGTGCATGTCCAGTATCCCCAGACTTCAGGTTGGCCGATTGGGATTGGGATTGGGAGGAGTCCCCTCCTGGGCCTCCTTCTCAGAGCAGAGAGATCTCTGTGGCTTCAGGGCAAGGCAGCAGGCAACAGACGGCAGGTGGCACCACACTCCTTCCTTGCTTCGTGGCAGCAGCGGCAGCAGCAACATTTCAACAGCCTTCAAAAAGCATTCTCAAGACATTCTCATATGTAAATTTATGCTCCAAGCGCGCGGATTGCTCCCCCCAGAGATGGAAGAAGTGGGGGCGTAAAAGAAGCCAAAGGGAGGGAGGGATAAAAGAAGGAGAGGGAGTAGAAGTAGATGGAGAGCAAAAATTGATATATGTCTGGTTTTATGGTTAAAAAATCAACTAATTGATCCAGCGGCTAACATGATTTTTATCTCTCCTTTTCTTTGAGAACTTAATTATTTTCTGTTGGCCCATTGCAATCGATATGGGAATATATATACCGATACCGATACAGATACAAATATATATGTACATATCCGATATCTTAACCAACCTGACAGCCTAACAGATACACAGATACAGATACTACAGCAGAAAAAAAGGAAAAAGACAGACAGATACCAGAGCGGATGCGTTGGAATGCGAAGGTCTGTCTCTCGGATCGGTCTTGGCTTTTGAGTGGTTTCTTCGATTCGATTAGTTTTTGGATTGCTTTCTGATTGGGATTTGGATTTGAAAATATTAGAGGGGTTAAAGGGGGTCCAGGTAACCGAAAAGTGAAGTGTATCATATGGGAAAACCCTATACAAAATATTATATATTTTTAAAATTTGTTGTAGCCCTTTTTTTTTATTCCAACTTGAAGATTTCTTTCAGTGCTTGCAGAAAACAAACAACATAATTTGTTTGCAAATTTTTATGTACTAAAGAGAAGACGCCTCACCGATGATGGGGGGGAGGGCTTGGGGCCAAAAAAACCAATTGCCTTGAATGGGGGTCAGACGTGCTAATGTGCCACACGCTGGACGACGACGCATGTTGTGTATTGTGTGGGGTGCCACAGCAACGACAACATGTTGATTCTTGTATTCGAATGCCTTAAAAGATCGAAAGTTGAAGAAGAATTTATGTTAATTGAACGTTTAAAAAAAGTAATCAATATGCAAGTCTGCCTGCCAGTAGTTATCGTTATCGCAGCAAATTGGCAATGGAATTAAATATCGATTACAAATAAAACAAAAAGAAAATCAAAGGACAGGCAAAGACAGGGACAGAAATATAGGAAACAAAAGTTAAAGGCACAGGAAAAAAAATTAAGGGAAAGCAACAAAGCCATACAAATAAATATAGTATATTCAGGCAAATCAAAGAAAAAAAGTAGTAGAAAAATCACACACAAAGCAAATGCAAAAGCAAACACAAATATTCCCTTTTGCTCCCTGACCTAAACACGAAACGAAATTTATTTCCAATCAAAAGAGAGCGAGAGCAAACACACACTCGCTCTCTTCCTTGCAACCGTTTAATTTTTGGCGCCAAAACATCAGGCAGGATAAGAGAAAACTCTCTTAAAGCAGCTGTTTAAGCGGGCGCTCTCTTAAGCCTGCGCCCTCTCTTTACTCCGCTTCTGCTCTGGAGTGTTGTTTTTTTGGGACCATTTTGCCGTCGGCAAATCATGGCCGCCTTCCTGTTATTCTTTCCTTCCCTCTATTGTTCCATGTGTTTCTCTCACTGTGTGTGTGCGTCAGTGTGTGTGTGATCAATGGGAATTGAGGTGCTTTGTGCGGCCATTATTCATTTTTCCTGTGAAACAATCAACGCCACAGAGAGAGAGAGCCCCCGCCCCCCTCCACACTAAGCATTTATTCAGCAAAAGTTTTTCAAGTTCAGGCCAAAGAGAGAGAGAGAGACACGGACGATGACGACGTCATCACCTTGCCATTTGAATTTTGTAACTGGAAACTGTTGAGGTCTTTGATTCCGAATTGTTTTTAAATGGGTTTTTAAATATTTTTGGAAATTATTTTTGGTTGTGCATTTACCGACGGCAAATGAATGCCTGAGGCAGAGTCCTTTTATCACGTTCAAAGCTTAAAGGATGGATGTTTTATGTGAGGATAATGATTTTGGATTATTTCTGTATTTTAAACTGTGAACATATCAATGAAATTTGGTTTTTATTGTGAAGAACTATGCTGAGAACTTTCCAGCGATTCAAAAGGAATTCGATTTGGGAGAGGAAAAAATCTAATATTGGGGGTAGCCTTATATTCGAAATACTATCATAGTCTTATTTATTCTTTTTTTCATAGTTCAATTTCCACCCCTCCTTAGTGATTTTATTTTTTATTTTCTTTGTGGGATGAATTGGCACTTAAGTTACTCAAGTGGAAAAAAGTTTTTGTTTTCCCGTTATAACTAAACAAAAACAAAACACGCACCACACACATGCTCGCTCCTCTTCTATCCACTGTTCTGAACAGTCTCTCTCTCTACCCCTCTCCTCCCACAACCACTCACCTCTTGTTGGTCTGTTGTGTGTGTGTGTGTGTGTGTCTCTCTGTCACTCTTTTGGCCTGTCAGCTGGATTTCTTCATGGGGGTGCTACTCTCCTTCACATGATGCTCTCCTCTTCTCCTTCCTTGAGATTATTTTTGTTGCTTTTGCCAAAGTTTTGCCTGCTGTTCAGGCGAGATACCCTGCATGAAGGGGGAATACTCGTTAATTAGATGGGAAAAAACAAACAAACCAAAATTAGAGGTTGAATATTTCCTTATAACCCGATAGAAATCGAAACCAAAATGATTCGAAAACTGTATTGAATATTTCATTCATTTCATATTTTATTCACCCATGAATAGCACTTTGGCTTTGGAAAGGGTATCACAAGTGCCAAGCGCTCAGGAGCTTACTCTCTTTTCAGTTTTTCGTTGTTGTTGGAATATTCTCCCATTTTGCTATTGTTTTTTTTTGTTGTATCGCTTTTGTTTCTGCGTTTTATATTTTTTTTTGCCAATTCAATTGAAGGCCTGACAGCAGCAAAAATTTTCATTATGAAATTGGATCGTTGTCAATTTAGTTGATAGAAAGAGGAGACGGGGCGAGGAAGATGAAACACGAAGGAAGAGAAGGAGGAAAAGGAAGAGTGTGAGTGGAAGTGTGCAAGAGAGCGCTTGGGTGGGAGAGAGAGAGAGCGTGGTTATTACGGTTATTACTTTGACTAGCCTGCAAATTGCTCCGCTGATTGTTAGCACCTGTTAGGCATGACGCTCTGTTTTTTGTGTTGTTGCTGTTTTTCGCCGCCTGTGTCTCTGCACCTCCCTCTCTACCTTTCTTTTTTTTACCTGCTTATCGCCTGCATCTTTACAAATCGCTGTTCACCTTGAAGACGTTGCTCGAGAGTGAAGTGTGGGACAGAGAGACGGAGAGAAAATGCTAGGGAAAAAATGCACGCACAGATACCAGGAGGAACCGTTCCGTTCCGTTCCGTTCCGCTCCTGCTTCCACTAATGCACCATGGTGTGGTGGAGTTGAAATTTCGTGCAGAAAATATGATATAATGACCGAAAGATAATTGAGGAATGAAACCCAGTGAGTTGCAGAGATCTTCGAGTTTAGCAATTTTAAAATAAAATTAAACCAAATTTATTTTTAATTTTAGGTAATTTTAAAGTCAAATAAAAATTAAAGAAGTATGTTTTATATTTTGTTTAGTCAATTTAAAGTCAGAAATTAATTTTTACAACATAATTTTTATTATAAAAATTATTATTCTTGCGATCCATGGTACTTTGTATGTAAAAATATTTGGAAGAAATGTATATAGCAATTTTAGTAGAATTAGGCTTAGGTTATGATTTACAGACTTTGGGGTATGAAAATGGAATGGAAATCCAACAAATTGTGTACCAGTGAAATGTACGGGCATTATTCATTTTACTATTTTATTGTTTTTGGAGTGTCCATTTAAGAAAAATACAAGAGAAACAACTGAAGGCTCTTAATAAATCGTATTTTCATCTCAATGAAAAAGTCTACCGATGGTAGAGGTAGTTATTTTCTAGTAATTTTCCTGAATATCTTTGATCCACCTTATATCTATCATCTTTGGTCTTTCCTCAAGTAATTATAATTTTCTGTAGTATTTTTTAGTCTTTTGGTCCCACTGTACGGTGGCCCTCCTTCTGCGGCAGAGCGCAGAAGAGCAGCAGTTCATAAATTAGAGTTGTCTTCTGCCTATCCCTCTTCTGCCTCTCCCTCTGCTGATATTGCTGTTGCTGCTGGTGGTCATGGAGCCATCCATGGTGCATGGGAGTGTGAGGTGGTGTGTGGGGGGTACTCTGCTGTGTTAGCCAGTGATGTGATAATTGCGGCTTTGGCTTTGGCTTTTGGCTTACTTTGTTCGCCATTTAATTGTTAGTAATTTGTGATAATCCCCCCTCGGTCTCCCGCTACTACTCTTTGCAGCCCCTTCCTTGACTCTTCTTTTTCTTCTTTTCCTCTGATTGTTGCTTAGTTTTCCCTTTTTATTTGCGAGTCATTTATTCATTTATGCAAGCCAAGCTGGAGGTTTTTGTTTTTATTTTTTCTCTTATTGCTTCACTGCCGTTACCTCTGCTGTTGCTCTTTCTCTCTCTCTCCCTCTCTCTGGCACTCTCATGCTCCTCCTTCTCCTACAAAATTAAGCAAAAATTGCTCACCAAATTCTCGCTCGCACGCATTGCTGGATACGGATGCCCTTTAATCCATTGTTGCCTCCCCCCCGCCCACTAAGCGAATCTTCTGTTTTTTGTTGTTGTATATTTTGTTGGTATTTCTTGGGGTTTTTGTTGCTTTTTCTTTTGTTTTTGCTGATGTTTTTGGTATTTCTCCTGCTGTTTGTTGCTGGTTTTTATGTTTTTGTGGGGCAGGGGCAGGCGGCAATTGCAATGAATGTTGTTACTTTTGGCTTCACTTGCACCTTTACGCTTCGTGGTTTGTGTCTAAGCTTTGACGTGCACTTCCTTTTCATGTTAACGGAAGCGTGACAACCATAAAAATAAGCGAAAAAAAACAGAGGAAAAGGAGAGGAGAGAGAAATAACAGAAGAAAGAGAAGCTGAATCAAACATAAACAAAATGGTAGAATAATTAAAGCTTTAAGCCCAAAATTGAAGCTGAAAGCATATTGAAGGAGAAATATTAAAAAAAGAGCTTCGTTGAGAGGATAAAAGCCCACTGGAAGTGGGAATGATCTCTTAAGAGAGGGTTTCTTAATGATTTAATAATCTACATAAATCAGTAAATCAATCATTGAAATCTTAACAGTAAAGATTCTGCGATGAACAGGGATATTTTTACATATTTTGCATTCCCTTAGAGGTAGTGCCATAGTAACGTCGATGCTCTGACGTTTTCTACTTCTAATTCTGAGTGGGATTCTGTTCTTGTAATCCTTAACTTTAACTCCATTTCCTGTAGGCTTTAACTTTCTCTCTGGGAAAGCCTGTCAAAAAGTTCTCCATGAGTTCGTCCGCAGACAGAAACATGTGAAACTTTCATTGACATTTCCTGTATGCGGGGCCTACCTTCCGTTTCCATATCATACCCACAAAAACCACCCCAACCCCCCCCCCCCCCCCCCCCAAATTATGACCTTTCTTTCTTGGTCCTTCTTACTCTCTTGTTTTCTTCTTTCCTTCTCGGATTCTGCTTTCCTGTAACATAAACCCTCAAAACATAAAATTCTATAGCAAAAAAAAAACAAGAAATTTAGATCCGAAAAATACGAACAGAAAAAGAAAAACATCATTCAGGAAAAAAATCTGTTTTTGGCCTAGAGATGGACTCTGCTCCAATGAAGTTTTTAAACATTTTCTTATAATTAAAGAGCTAAAAGTACTCCTCACATTGGGAACTCAAATTTCCCTCAAATAAGGAGTATTTTCTTACAGTTTTCATACCTCTCAAAGTATTTTGCGTGCCCTTCGTGATGAGAATGTTGTTTCCATCACCAATTTCGTGCCAAAAATTCCCTTGACGGTTATTCCAAGAAACAAAAACACAGAATAAAAACAGAAGAACAGAAACAAACAGAAAAAAAAAAATTGTTACGTCGAAAGAACATTTAAAGAACCTCCCGAGGAGACCCGACCCCCGAAGACCGCAAAGAGAAGAACTTTGACATTTTCCCTTTTTTTTTTTGTTGTGATCAACTCCGGGTTCCCTCTGCCCCCCTCCACACCACCCCGCCTTTCCTTCATCACACATCCCTTCCTAGTAAGCCTCATCCCGTACCCCCCCTGTCTGCCCTTCCTGCTGTCATTGTGTTGAACGTTTTCATGTTTTTGAGCGCAAAAGTTTTTTGGGATTATTTTTGTGCGAGACTCTTTTTGGGGCATGTGAAGAAGTTGACTTTTGTGACTTTTTTCTGTGGAATAACATGACGGTGGGGACTTTTTGTTTCATCTCTTTGTTAAAGCGAACAGTGGGAACATAGGAGGGGAAGGGAGCATGGGGGGTGAGGGGTGGTTGACATTTTATTCATAGTTTTTGCGGGATGGAAGTGGTACCTTTTGAAACGGGAACTAGTTTGACCTTCACACTACTATGATGGGCTATGCCACGCCTACTATTGAGTTGTATCCCCCCCAAATACCCCTCCCTCTGTCATGCCACACACACACGCCCATAAATCAAAGTCGCCAAACTACAGAGAGAGTGAGAGAGAGAGGGAGAGAGAAACAGAGAAAAGTGTCAGAGTTTTGCAAATTACTTGGAAGCACAAGAGCAAACGTCCGACGTTGACATCGCGCCATTGCCCCCAAGAAGACGCGGGACAGCGACAGGCGACAGCCTCTGGGAATTGCTTAGCATTGCTCTGTCCCCCTCTCTCTCTCTCTCTCACTCACTCACTCATTTGCTGTCTTTCTTCCACTTGCTCAAGAGGCTGGGCTGTGGGGCTGTGCGGCTGTGGGGCTGTTGGGGTGTCGCTTATGGCAAAGTGGAGCAACATGTGTGGGTGTCTTTCAGTGACGCCACTGCCGCCACGCCGCCTCATGGAACAATTGAGCAAACATTCACCACTACGGATGCAGAAATCTCATGAGTAGTACGAGTATCTGCGGGTGTGTGTTCTTGGGATGAGGATAAGTACAGTGGAGACTGATGAATGCCTAGAAAAAAGTGTTTTAGAGTCCCAAAGAATCCAAATGAAGGATCTACAACCATCGCTCTCTCTCTCTGTCTACTACAAAGAAAATACTACAAACACGAGAAAAAAATATCCAACAAAAACACTATAAATTATAATTAATTCTAGAAAAATACTAAAAACTTCTCAAATTTCTTAAAAAATAGCAAAAAATAATACTGAAATTCTAGAAAATTACCAAGCAAAAATATAATAAATTCATAACATTCTAAAAATAAAATTAATAATAATACAAAAAAAAAAAATATAGAAAAAAGCCGAAACAAAATAAATACAAATTCTAAGAAAATACCAAACGAAATACTAAACAAATTTAGAAAATATCAAAACAAATTACTAAAAACTCTAGAAAACATACTTAACATAAAACTAAAACCTATAACAAATTAAGAAAAATTAAAAATCTTGAAAAAATACTACAGTTTCTAGAAAAATAACACACAAATACTACAAAAATCGTAGTTAAAAATTCAGAAAATATAAAAAATAGTAGTATATATGAGCAATTCTTAAAAGAGCGCTAATGCCTCTACCTATACCCAAAATATCATCATAATTTGTGGTTCTGGTCCTTATTTCTGTTTCAACTTTTGATGTTACTTCGCTCCCTCTTTTTCCTTTTTGGGACTTAACTTTTATCCTGAACCCAAAGTTTTCAAGCATCTTCGGGCTTTCCGCCCTCCTTCCACCCATCTGAAAGCTACTCGAAACTAATTTTCTAATTATGAGTCCGCCGACGAGAGCACAGAGAGAAATCATGTCAAGCGTCGGAGTGCCTTACTCTCTCATTCGCTGGCTGAGTGATTTATGGGGCTGCTGGCTGCTTGTCTGGGGAAAAATGTCAAAATATTTGTTGGCCAGTCTCCCATGGCAATCACCCCTCTTCTTCTCCTCCATTTTTGTAGAGCGTTTCGCCCTTCCAGAGGCTATAGCTATATCTATAGCTATGGACTTGCCTACGCAATATCGAACTTATCCAAATCACTTGGCAAAAACTTTTGTGCCCTTCTTTCATTGTTCCCCTTTGTTCTCATTCTTCTCTTCCTCTTTATTCCTCCTCTTCGTCTTATTGTTGTTTGAATTGAATTTGATTTATTTATTTATTGTTGGCTCTCTTTTCCTTTTCCACTAATCGCCAGTGGAGCGACTGATTAGCGTAATTTTCCGTTTGTTGGCTTCGATATCAAGTTTTTTTTCGCTTATATTTTGTGCCATTATAATTCTAAAAACTTTAATGCTACAAATGGTATCTAAGGAATACGAGTAGAGGAAGGAGATTAGCGGAGATTAAAGGGAATTAAAAAGAGAATACTTAAAATGGTTCCCTACATTTCTGGGAGACTCTCATACACTATTCATTTCCTCTCACGATCCACACGCGGTGTCTCCATCTTCATTGTCAAGTGCTAAGTGCTCTCTGTATCGCTTCAGCAGCCATATTCCTTGAGGCAGGAGCAGGCGGCAGGAGGCAGGCGGCAGGAGGTTGAGGAGGAGGCAACTTGAGCACTTTGACAGACTATTATGCAAGAAAGGTTTCTTTCACTTTTCATGGGGAGAAGAGCGAGCGAAAGAGAGACGGAGAGATAGAGAGACAACCAGCTAGAGGCAGAGGAGCAAAAGATGTTCGCTGCGGAACTGTCATTTCCGTTTTACTTGTAAAATGAACATGGAAGTATTCCGAGGCAGCCGACAAAGTGGCAGCAGCAGCAACACCGAAGCGGGGGAGCAACAGCAGCAGCGGGAGAGGGAGATGGAGCGGGAGAGGGAGCGGGAGCGGCAGGAGCAGCTGACGCTGACTTGTTATATACTAAACTGCCTGAGGGGCGGAGTGGTATAGAGAACAGGCAAACGGAAGGATGAACCAGACCCAGACAGACAGACAGACAGACAGAGGGAGAGAGGGGGGCAGCATGAGAGTGAGATAGAGACAGCGGGACAGACAGAGAGACAGACACAAAGGGGGCGGTCGGACATGGGGACGGACAGTTGCGTTTAACGTTTTTCGCAAAAAGTTTTCGCTTCGTTTTTCGTGTATATTGTTCATACCCTGGATATATTGAGGGTAATACTCGTACTCTTAAGAGTACGGTATTTTTGTTTCGCTTTTTTTGAGTATTAGTTTAGTATTTTTGAGTCACAGTAACTTTTTTAAATTTTCATAATTCATTTTTTTTTTCGTCTATATGTTGTTTAGTATTTTCCGTAATACTAAACACTAAATATAATACTAAATAATAGCTAATTGCTGTAGTATTTTGTATAAGTTTTGGTATTTGCTGTATTTTATGTTTGTATATTTTTTTGTTGCAGTATATTTTCAGTTTTCTTACTTAATATATTTTTTAAAGTATTTTTTGTTGTGAAGTATTTTTTAAAGTATTTATGTAAAAACTCTTCCAAATATCTAACCATTAATTGTTATACAAATAAAAAAAAACCCTTTTTTGGTATTATCCTATGGCACATTTTTGGAATTTTTTAAAGTAAATACCTGTGGTGCCTAGAATTATTAAGAAATGGGAATCTAAATTAGTAGATTTATAAATAGAGATGTGCTCTACCCAAATATCTAAAATCAGTGAAATTGGATGGGAAAATCCTATAGATTGTGTAGCTTTAAAGATGCCACTTGTTTCCAGAGTCTCCTCTCAAGGTATTCCATTGCCGAAACTCTTTGTTTTCTCTTCTGTTTCCTCTAAAGGAAGTCGAATGTCGTAAGGGGGGCTACGCGAGAGTGTAGCGGTGCGGGGGGAGGGAGAGAGGGTGGTGAGCGAGAGGGCAACGCAACGAAGCATTTCGCAGTGCTCTCCGAAGGTAACAACGCAAGAAAATGCCAGGCAACAAGACAAGCAGAACTGACGTAAAAAGATTTTTGTGTTTTCCCCCGAAAAAGTCCCCCCGCCCCTCCCATTCCCCGCTAGCCCTCTGGGACTCCATGGGGGGTGGCGTCTGGTCTATGGATTCGGCTGCGGATTGAAGGCCCCCATCATGAAGTGCTCGCTGATGCTGCCCCAATCTTTAAATGTTGTCCGCGACTCAGAAGTCCATTACGGGAAAAGCGTGTGGAAAACGAAAACAGTTTTACGTGTTTGAATGCTGATTGGGGGGCGCCTCTCCTGACTGATGTTGCGGAATAAAATGCGCGGGGGAAATTTAATTAAATTTTGTAGAATTTGTATAGGATTTTTTTTTCTGTTGGAATAAAGAATGAAATATAAAGAAATGTTCTATAGATTTTTGGTTCAATTGTTTCCTTGAATTTCTTATAATTTCCGTCATTGTGAAATATTTTAGAAATTCAATTTAATTATAGAAAATATAAAATTACTTGCAAAATTGGCATTTTTCGTACATTTTGGCTCATTTCCCCCTAGTGAAAACACTTTCCAACAGCCGAAAATGTTCCCCTTGCAAAAAACTATAAAACGATGAACGGGTGTGCAAATTTTAATGAAAAATCTTTCTTTTTTTCGCAAAGAAAAGCCACTTGAAAGGGGGAGATCCTCTTTGGTCTCCCAACTTTTCTATGGCCAATTCTGCCTGCTCTTGCACTCATTTTCTAGCCAATTCTCTATGCTCTACAACCAGGACTCCCGTTTCTCCTGCCTCTTTTGGCCAAGAGCCTGCTGCTGCTCTGTGCCATCTCTCCCCCCCGCTGTGTGTAGGTGACATGAATGCTGACAACGTGTCTTAGCTTGCACAAAACGAGCTCAAGAGATGCAGTCAACACACACACACACACAGAGACGGGGAGAGCCCCCGCACACACACACATAGATATTAAATTGCCAGGACATGGCCTCCTCTCCGTGTGTTTGTGTGTGTGTGTTTGTGGGGCCTGTCATGTAACAGGAATTTTAATTTAATTACAATCCTTGAGGAAAATGTGCAGAGAGAGCGAGAGAAAGGGAGATAGAGGGGTTTCCTTTTTGACATTCTGTTTTGAGGCCAAAAATAAATATTGCATATTAATAGATTAGCTTTTCCACAGCTTTTCCAGCTTCCTGCTGCCTCCCACACACTCCTCACAAAAAACACCCCGCAATTGATAATCAATAATAAAAATCAACTCCACATAAATCATTCTACCCAAAGATTTTTATCTTTTTTGACGTGGAAAATTAGAAAAACTCGCGCAGAACCCCCCCAACCCCCTCCCAGCCTTTCGAAAAACTCAAATTCATTTTCAATTTTCATAATTTTCGACGCCCACGGCGGCGTTGACACCAAAATCAATATCTTTTCCGCCCCAACCAAAAAATACCTTTCAAAAAAACTTTTTTCCACAGGTATTTTTCCGTAGGCCTTGTTTTTGTTGGTGGAGCTCTGAAGCCTTTGTCATATCAACAGACGACTCCCAGCCGAAGCACAGACTCCTCAGACTCCTGCCCCGCTCCCCATTCCCCTGGTGCGGCAAGGCCGCACGTTCGTGCGTTCGTGCCAAAAAATAATTTCCTACTTTGAACCAGACGCAGCAGCAAAGGCAGTCCACGGAGGCCAAGGAGAGGGGCCAAAGCAGCACAACAGGGACACGGGGCGTAGATGGGAGGGGGGGATCTGTGGCACCATCACCGCCATCCGATGGGGCAACTTGAGCGCACTTATTGTTATCAACGGCTGAAATATGGCATTTTAATTTTATTAGCTGCCTTTACATGCAGCCACACTCTGCCACGAGTACGCGAACTCGTACTCGTAAATGTGCAGACGATGATGATGACGATGGCGATGGCGATGACGATGACAATCTTCCATACGACAATGGGCTTAAATCGGTTTCTAAAATGCACTTAAAGATGTAAAGATATGGGATTGTCTATAGGGAAACTATGGGAATGGGAATGGGATCTAGGGAACTTCTAGAGTCATACATTTATTAAATTCGTTCATTATTCAATTTTTCTCCCTTCAAATATATTTTTGAATATTTTAATCTATATTTGTGGCTAAATTAGATTATCGATCAGTCGATACATTTCGATAAGTTTTTCAATAACTATCTCAATATTTCAAAATGACTTTGTACATTTATGGAATTATTTTTAAAAGATATTCTGTCGGAAAATGAAATCTTTTACAACAAAAACTAAAGAATAATTGTTTTTAGTACTTGTTTCTTAGATTAATAAATAAATAATAGATGGGTTCTCGAATATTTTTGTTTTTAATACCAATATCTTTAGTTTTCCGCTGGATTAAGCCTTTTCTTGAGATTAATTTCCTTATAAACAATGCCATTGGCTCCCACAGTGCGACAGCCTCCACTTTTCGCCAGGGGCAGCCCCATCGACTGGCTGGCAATGCCCACAGCGAGGGAGAGAGAGAGAGAGAGCGGCACACTGCGCATGCTGAGAATTTCTAAGAGAATTCTGCGATTGGAGTAGGCTTCCTCCCAACCCAACTCCCTTCTACAAAGAGCCATAAACTTCCGAGTGTTGCTGCCCGTCACTGGGTGGCAATGAAGTCATTTGCGTGTGGCACAAAAGTTTCTGTTGCAACTTGAAAATTGCGTTATTATTATGTCTCTCTCTCTCTCTCTTGACCCTCGGGGGCGCCACTTAAGAGAGCGGCATGCCTTCGCCTGAAGGCGCTATAATTTATTGAATTCCTTGGCGCTTGGTTTTCCGCTCTTTTCCTTTTCCTTTTAGGTTTCCTTTGGTTTTTGTTATCATTTTTCGGGCCAGAAAACGCTCCGGCAGCAGTAGAAGACGACGATGAAGATGGGGCACGAAGAAGAGGCAGGAATGATATATATACATATATTTTGTTTAGCAGAGTGCCGTGCCGACTGGAGGAGAGGCGCCTCTAGTTGGCAATTCCGCAGCGTCGTGGAGAGATTTAAGCGGCAACACAATTTTCCGGGCGAACAAAAACGAGAAAAATCTGCACACAAATTGCCGTCGGCAAATCAGTGGAAAATTCAGACCATTTCCCTCCAGAAAGAAACGAAAAAGTGTGTGTTCGTGTGTGTTTTTTAAATGAAAATTCTTGGGGCCTAATGTCCGGCTAATGGATGTGAGGCGGCGTCCGTTCCTTGCCCCTCGGACCCCACAATGTGCCCCGTAACGCAAATCGAATTGCTCTGCACCATTATCCTTGAGAAAAGGAAACTTCGTATAGCCAAAGCCCCACCGACAAAACGGAAAAAGTATCGCAAATAAAACGGCGCGCGAAAACCCCCCAAAAAAAGAGGAACAATTTATATTTTGTGACAGTTTCGGTTTTCGATTGCAAAGGTAATATTTCTGGAGATCCTTTGCTTTGCTCTTGCTTTGTTTTTCTTCTATATTTTCTTTAGTTTATTAAAACTTTTCGGCACCAGCTGTTGGCCCACTCCGAAGGGCATAAGTTTTTCCTTTTCAATGCAGCCACTCAAAGGAAAAGTGTCGATAAATGTTTTGGATAAATAATTTTTCATGGCTTGCGTTTTGTTTTCTTGTGGATTTTCGAGTGTATTTTCTGTGGCTTTTCTCTCGGCGCAAAGTGCATTTATTTTGATGATGTTTGTTCGAGGGAAAAGTTTTGCTTTCTATTTTGATTTTGTTGGGGGTGTTCAGTTGGGGGTTTTTTGGGGTAGAGTTGGATTAGGAGGAGTGTTTGGATGATGGATGATTGGATGGATTATGTTGATTGATTTTGACTATTTTTTGTTCTATCAGACGATATATTCCGATCTCTCACTTACATTTGCAATATGATTATGTTTCGGGGTTCCATTCATCATAATATTACTTTATAATCAAAAGATTCAAAATTTAGAGCATTTAAATAACCATTTATGCACTATATTCCTTCAATATTGATCAATATAGATCAAAATCTCTTATTTTTGCAAATATTTGTATACAAAATTTCGATGACAACATAATCTATGGTTTTTTGTAACATTTCGATGATTATTTCTATTTATATTTCTTACTTAAAGGAAATGATCATCTTTCAAATTATTAAAATAAATTGTTAGTATAGTAATCCTCTCAGTATACCCTTTCTCCGCCGATTTTGAGTCTACTGTCCCCCCCGAACAAATCGATACATTTTCAATATCCGCTGATGATGTTGCAACATTGCAACATGTAAAATGTAAAAGAGAATCAACCGCAAAAGGGGAACCGCAGAGGAGAGACCACATCGCATCGCATCGTGCCTGTGTTTTATATATTAATTTGCGAAACAATCGAAAAATCGACATGTGACACGCGTTCGATTCTCTTTTCTTCCTTATTTTTTTTGTTTTTGCCATATAAATTTATGCATTACGAATTGCATTTCTGTTGCTGTTTCTGTTGCTGTTTCTGCGGCTGTGGCTGCCACATCGATGAATGCAAAATGAGGGTCGTAAGAGGGGAAGGGGCCGGAGCAGGGGTGGAGGCTGTGTAATAATCAAGGGGAACGAACCCGTAGAATCCTCGTTCGGAATACGGCAAATGCATATATACGGAATACGGATATATCAATGTAAAGCCGAGACCTGCATCTGTCTGTCGCTCCCTCCATCACCATCTCCATCTCCATCTCTTTCTCTGCCCTTTCTCTCTCCCTCTCTCTCTCTTTCTGCTCTTTTTGGTAACATATCAAAAACAATTCCCGCTCATCAGCATCATCGTTGTCTCATGGCCAAAGGAGAGGCCCTACAATTAACCCCCCCATTTTTTCGCACACGGCCATAAATCAATGTTCGATTTTCCAAAAGGGAAATTCGCATTCGCAAAAAAAGAGACAGGAAAAGCGGCAGAGAGAGAGAGAGAGGGAGAGAGAGGGAGGAAGTGCAGGCAGGCAAGGACACAGGACATTATGTTCGCGCCATGTTTTTAAAAAATTCTTCATTCTCCGTTTTTCATTTTTTTCCCTTCCTTTCTTTTTTTTGCACGCGCGTGTTGCATTTCCTCTCATGCGTTACACACTTTTATTTCTTTCGACTGTTTTTTGCTGTTGTTGCTGCGAATTCCATGCAGTTTTCCCTCCGCGGCTGTGGCGGTGGAAATGCATTACATTTTACAATGAAATGCTGGAAATGCGGGGCGCCGCTAACACCACCACCACGCGGGCGAGGGGGAAGGGGCACACCCAGGTATAGGACCAAGGGAAAATTGTTGCGGTAAATTGAACAGATTTTAGAAATGCAACTGAAAAATAGCTTCGAAAATAGCGTAAATCAATTGGAAAATTTAGTGCAAGCAGAAAATGAGGAAAATATAACTAAAACAGATTTCAAATGAAGAGGAAAATGTAACAAAAATTGCTGGAAATGCATAAAGTCTAAAGGGAAATCGAAAAAAAAGCAGCAAGAGGAGATGCAGATGAAATATGCTACTTTTCCTCATATTTTAGAAGAAAATGTAACAGAAAAATAAAGAAAATATGTAAATATATAAATCAGATTTACATAAATAAATAAAATAAATATAACTAGAAATTGCCATAAAATTATGGGAAAAATCAAGCTTCAAGTACAACGAATGGCACTAGCAAATTTTTAGACAAATTTCCCCGAAAATTCCTTTGAAATTATCATACCATATCCTCTCCATCCTCCATTATCTCTAGCCCCATTTTCTTCTCTATTCTCCCACCATTTCCCTGCCTTGCTCCCTCCATCCTTTAGCACCGAAAAATCGGAAAACTAAAACTCGTTTTTGCCGACGGCCAAACACGCGCTGGTAATTGCAGCCAATTGGCGCTCATTTCTCTGTCATAAATATCTTCCTATATTTTTTTTTGTTTTTTGTCAGCAAATTATCGACTCATAAAGAGTGGGGGAAAAGAGGGGAGGAGGAGGCTCCAAGAGTGGGTGGAATAAATCACCTTCACACTGGAAAATGTCAGTGAGAGCGGGCAGAGAAAAACGGAATTTTCCTAAAACCCCCGAGAGACTGCGGGGAGGGGAAAACGAGTGCACTTTGGGATCGGGAGTTAATAAATTACGTGTAAAACAATGTGTGAAATAACATAAATAATTTTGCAGGCTCATCTGCCACACAAAATCCCCCCTCTACCCCCTTTTCCACCCTGCAGTTTTTCCCTCGTTTCTGCTGCACTTTGCTGCCTTCTCCTAGAGCTACAATCGATTAAGCCTAGATAAAAATCAATTTGCGGCAATAATAAATTGCTCAACTACCAGGAGGATCCTCAGTCCCCCCCCGCCCCCTCCCCCATTGGTGGTGGCGGTGCTGCTGCTGCTCCACCAATTTAGCTTCATTTTGGGCGAACAACCAGACAGACCAGACTCTCAGGTCTCTTCTGGGGCGAACAAATTGGCCCGCAAGGCCAGTACGAAGGCCAGAACGAAGGCTAAAATATGTACAAACATTGTAATCATGGGTTAAATATCGCCAAAGCCAAAGCCACAGCCAGGGACCGACCAGCTGCTGCTCCACCGAGAGATCCATCCACAGAAAATGTATCTGCAGAGGAGAATCTTCTTCGAAGGCTTAATGGAAGGGGCAGAGAGCGAGAGGTGTTCCACGAGCAAAGAAGAGCTGTTCCCTGGACTGGAGATCATGAAAGGAGAGGAGCTTCATGGAAGAGTAGTATTCTGAAGAGGAGATCCATGGAAGAGGGAGTGGAGGAGGGAAGAGGGTTGCGCTTTGTAGGAGTTGCACCTTCCATTGGATTAATCACCGCAGGCCCCAATGATGCGACTCCAAAAGACTTTGCCTTCGACTCCACTCGCAGCTCGCAGCTCGCAGCTCGCACTCGCACTCGCTCTTTGCCACCTTGCCACAGCCCAAGATCACGATTCACAACTTAATCCCAAAAAACTTGTAGCCGGTTCTCAGCTGCATGCAACATCTCTGCCCATCTGTTGTAGGTGCAGCCATCGTTTGTCCATTTGCTCGGCTGCGTTTCTCCGATTCTCCGCTTCTCTGTTCACATTTTTATTTAACGTCTGGCCATGCCTCCCGCCTTCTCTTTTTGTTTTTATTTTTATTTTATTTTTTTTTTACATTTGTTGCAGCACAGCCACGCCTCCCATTTGCTGGTTTTTTTTGTTTTTCTGTCTGATTCATCGATGATGATTCCGCCGCAGCAGCAACAAAATGAATTCATTTGTGTGCCACAAAAAAGAGCCAAAGGCTAGCCAAGGATGGGCAGGGGGTAGGCGATTGGGTGGGGAAGTGGGGGGTGGGCTTATGCGGTTTTGGTTTCGATTCTAATTGAAGTGTTTGTCTAGACCCTGAAGCGGTGAATGTTGCAAGTGATTAGCAAATGAAGGAGACCCACGGAAGGGGAGGAGACGCAGGAAGAGGAGTCTAAGAGAGAGAGAGAGGGAGAGGGAGTACTTCTGATGGGAACAAGGAAATATCGCTGGGCAATGAGCATTGATCTCTGAAAGAGAAAAGAGGGGAATCCTGGAGAGAAGTTGCTTTCCATTTTCAGTATTTTCTAGTATTTTTAAGGCTTATAGAAGTATTTTTCGGTGGGAGGTTTAATGATTCTTGAAAGATTATGCCATGAAAGAGTGGGAAAATGTGAAAATATCGCGTTAATATCTATAGAAAAAATGTAGAAATATATTCGAATATATAAACTTAAGTATACAATAGAAAAGTCAACAATTTCTAGTAGTTTTTCATTGAATTTTTTAAAGTTAAAAAAAGGGAAGTATTTTCAAGCTTTTTATACCTCTAATTACATTTTAATTTCAAAAATAGGGTTTTAGGGAGGTAATCCCTTATTCTTATCCGTATTTCCATTTAGAAAACACTTTAAAAAAAATGCCCACATTTTTTAAATTCCATTTTCATCATTCGATTCAATGAAACGGCAGTCAGAAAAAAACACAAAAAAAGAGAGTGAGTGAGAGAGAGAGACACGACATGCACTTTTATCAGAGGGTAATAATTCATTACACACTTTTCCTCATCGGCAGAGGAATACCCCTGCCTACCATGCAGCCCCCTCCATCCCCTTTGAAGCATTCCCCTCCCGCTTCCCCCCTGTTCTTGAAGCGTCAACGGGCAGGCATCGGATGTGCTGCATTTACCGCAATCGATGTACCAGTTCGCCTTCCCTCCCTCTCTCTTTCGATGAGCCAAAACGGGAATGGAAATGGGAAAGGGGGCTGAACATGTGGTGGGGGGGATAGGGGTGGGCGATAAAAACGGGATCGGTCAGTGGTCAAAATAGGAAAATAAAGAGGCGGAGAACAGAGGGAGGAGAGCTTTTTGCGTAGAGTATTTTACCCGAAAAGGAGGTAAATATTTTCCCTTCCAGAAACTGGATAAAATGCTTTTCCCGCAAACCCGAGAAAGCCCTAGTTTTCCCCCTAGAAAGAAACGTAAATGTCTCTTTTGATAAGACAAGGATTTTCACACCCACAACAGTCCGCACCCCCTAGGAAATGGAAAATAAATACTCGTAATTAAAAAAAGGGAAAAAACAGGACATGTCCCAGGGATAAGCCACTCAATTAACTAATTGTTCCTAAAAATAATATGCATTAAAAGGAAAACCCCATACCCATACCCACTTTTCCATGCAAGAGCATAAAAGGTCGAACCCATTTGATGGATAAGATTTTAGTTGGGAAAAAGAAACCCCCAAAAAGGGGAGCATAAATCAATGGAAATGTCAGGCAGCGTCAATGGAGCATCAAGCGGAGGCGTCAATGGGATGACACAGAAGTGGGAGAGAGATGACAGTAGCCGAGTACCAAAGAGGGAGAGAGACGACGATAGAAAACAACCCCCACAATGAGTGGGCAGCGGCCGTAATCAGTTTAATCCTAGAGCCACGCCTCCCCCGCAACCCCTTGAAATGCTTGTCTTCCGATTCCCGATTTCCTTGAAAGATGATTCCATTATGAGGGAAATTTAATCATAGTTTTTGCAGCGACATTTGGGAAGTGATGTCTGCAGATTGTTGCCAAGTGTCCAAGGAATAAAGATACAGCTACACTCCCATGTAGTCCACAGATACATATCCTTAAGTGCACGTGTGTGTGTGTGTGTGTGTGTGCTCAAGCTTCCTCTAACAGGATATTACATGGCTGCTTGTGGGGGAAATTAGATCTACCAAACGATGTCACATCAGACTCTGCCCTTTTGGGCAGACACTTTTCCTTGAGAGAGCGAACGAGGGGGAAAGGGATGTCAAAGGTCGTCCCCTGAGAGGGCATCCACTGGTGGCGCCACTAAAATACATGTTGCACTTAATTGGAATGATTTCTCGTCTGTGAAATATGATTTCCACAGATATTTAGAAAGAAAATTTCGAACGAAAGAACATTTTGTGTCTTTTCTTTGGGGGAAAATTTGTGTATAGTTTTGGTGTTTGAAATATTTGAATTTTAATTGGGAGAATTATAAAGAAATTATGGAATGATGAGGGACAAAAACAAATATTAAGAGTGAACGTGTGGGATATTTTAGGGGGAAATTTCTAAGGGAATAAACATACTCGTTTTTTGAAAATATATGAAAAAATAGGCAAATGGAATATTTAGGGAGAGGTTTTGCTTAAAATATAGAAAATATATTTTTTTCCATTTAAACGAACATTTAAAAGTGTCGCGCGACTTGCAGCAGTGCCCATCGGTTTGTTTATGATTTTCTGCCTAGAATCCACGCTAAAAAATCCTTGGGCTTGGTATCGATCTTTGAATTCTTGAAAATATAATAAAATAAATAATTAATAAATAAATTAAATGTAAAATAAAATATAAGGACTGTTCCTTAAGGTTTTCCAAGGGTTTTCTTGCAGATATACCATCTATAGTCATATTTGTGTATTATAAATTATTTCCAAATCAACTCTTCCAATCTCATTACTCAAATCTCTGTTTGAAATCCCTTTTAAGCCATAATTTAACCCACTTTTCTAGCTGGATTTTTGCCCCTCTTCTGCCATGATTTTTGCCCCTCCTTCCATTTCGAATATGAGAGAGATCTCTTAGTTATGCATCTAACAAATTGAACTAATTTCCTCTCTATGCTCACCTCTTGTGTCATTGCAGGTAAACACGCAAACAGACAGACATTTTCCACAGAGCCACAGAGCCGCAGAGCCACAGAGCAGGAGGCGACACACAGCCAGAGGAGGAGCAGCGGCAGCAGGAGGAGGAGACACCTGTGTGATGGCATCTCCTCTCTGTCTCGCTCTGTTCATGCCACAAGAAGAGGTGGTAGGAGGAGGCACGGCGGCATGTGGTGGGGATACATTTCAAATACCTTAAATGCAGGCAGCCAGCAGGCAGGCAGGCAGGCAGCAAGAATTCCAAGTGAAGCTGTGGCTATATCTGATTTCTGTCAACATTAAAATTGCAGCAGAATCGTAGCTGAGAGCTAACTTAAGTAACCCCCAAAAGATAGAGAGTGACAGCACAGACCAGACCAGACGAGGGGCACGACGAGAGAGGCAGAGGCAGAGGCAGAGGGTGAGAGCACATGAGGGATAAGGTTGTGTCCGCCAATTGCACGTGTATTTCCAGGCGATAAAACGCAGCAAAACTCTCCTTAGACGAGGACTCCACAGCCACATTTATAGCCAGCGGTTCCTGCCACAGTCAGAGTCAGAGCAGTCTGTCCTGCCACAGCCACATCGTCCATTGAGTGGCAACACAGATTATAAATTGAAATTGAGTTCATAAAACACGAATCAGCAAAACGTTTAACATCTTTATTTTTCCCTCTGCCGCTGCTGCTGCCTCTGCTGCTGCTGCTGCAAGAAGAAGAAATGCCCAGCCAGACACAGAGAAACGAAACGTTGCAATCTCTCGCATTGGCAATGTGGCAGCCACAGATGGAGTCCCAGTCGAAGGTGCAACTTCTCTGCTTCTCTCCTGCTTCGAATGCAATCAAACAGCCAGAAATGTCGATGCTTCGAAGCAGCAGCAGGCAGGCGGCAGAGGCAGCGGAGGCAGCCTCCAAAGCATCCTCTTCCAGGGCATGCTGCCAAAAGGAGGAACTCCGTCTGGCATTGGCATTGGCTCGGTCCGTGGCACTGTGGCACAGCGGCACAGGGGCACAGAGGGGGAACCAGCAAATAGACAGACAGACAGATGTACAGATGTATGCCCTACCATGGGCTAAAGTAAGGAAAATGTAGGGGAAAAGAAGAAAGGTGCCATTTGGAAAGGAATATACCTTTAAATTCGTGATAATATATGTGTTTAATGATTAAATCAAATATTGTAGGGTTTTCCATGGATTTTCCAGATATTTTTGTTGAGTTTTCGACCTGCAAAAATTCTCCATAGCTCTCATAAAAATATATCTCATTTATTTATATTTTATTGATGGAAAACTAATAATTTGAAATACCTAAAAATCTCTATATACAAAAATGAGTATTCAGATACTATATTGCAACTAAAACTCTCAAAAAAGAAGAGATTTTTTAGAAAAAAATACTCAAAAATCCATATTTATCCCTCGTATATTCATGTATTATTCATAGGAGTCTCGCGTCCTGCAGTAGCTCCCATCGGTTGCTTTTCCAGCCCACTTCTCAGTGCTTTCACCCACTGTTCATCTGCCTTTTTTGGGCTGCAGTGCACTGTTGATGCCTGCACATCTTGAATGCATGCCCCGTCGGAATGTTGCACGCGTTGAATTTCTTGTAGACGTGCGATAAAAATTTGCGACATTGCAAACAGTTTTTTTGCGGTACGAAGGTGATGCCACAGTGCCCCATCCATGTGGCTGGGAGGATGCCAGAGCCAGAGCCAGAGCCAGGGCCAGTGCCAGCTCTCAGCATAAGTTGGGGCACACAAAGCAGATGACATTGCCCCGATACCTGGACGCCTAATCTGCGTGAATAAAAATGTAAATGAATTGAAGATTGTGCCGCTGCCGCCGCCGCCGCTGCATTATGAGCTACGGAGGAGGCCATGGATTGGATCCAAGGGGAGGGAGGGAGAAGGAGACACTGGACAGTACACAGGTGGATGTGTGGCGGGAGGAGGGGGAAGGAAGCTGTACAAAACGTAGACACGAGTGACAAGTGGAGCGATTAGGTGTGGATCATGGGGCATGGCTCTACTTCGAGCATCTGCATCTGCGTCTCTATCTCTCTTTCGGTTTTTAATAAGCCGCGACAGGCAGGTGCCCCAAGTGCAACCCCGTGGCCCAAGAGGAGAGCAGAGCCTCCTCTTAACACAAATGTTGATTGAACCTTTTGGTCCGGGAATCCATCTCCATGCTCCCACCCCCCCATCCAAGAGGGAAACCAGTCCACACGTAGCGACAATATCCATCCACAGAGGAACTAACGGGTACGTTGCATAGTCGCGCGCTGCTTGCTGCTTGCATGGTGGATGGTGGATGGTGGATCCGTCGACTCGAGTGGTTGGTGGCACAAACATGTTTTCACTTTGCAGACCAGACCCCAAAAAAAATAACAGCAAAGCAAAAGAAGGAAACACCATATGCGGGGCAGCAACAGCAACAGCAGACAGATGCGGCGACCAGGGGTGCGGAGAGAGGGGGGTTGCAGGATGAAATGTTTAATAATTTTTTGTGGAAATCATATTCTTAATTCTTTCTCCTTTTCGAAAAAAAATATAACTAATAGAAAACATCGGATTTTTTATTTATTTATATTTTTTCTTATTTAATTTTTTATTTATATATTTAAATAATTTGTATTTATTTTTTAGTAACAAAGGTTTTTTAGTTTTTCCCAGAGAATGTTTATAGATTTCTGATAGAAAATTTAATTTCTTTTTTCTACATCAAAACATCGAAGCAGAAAAATATCTTTAAAAAATTGACTTCTTAGAGGTTCAGATATTTCTTTTATTTTTAGTTTACATTTTTTGTTTGTTTTATAATTTTTGTATATATTAATTTGTGTTTATTATCATTCTTATTTTTATATTTTGGAATTTTTCTGTATTTTCTCTGTACCCTCACCCCCGTTAAAAGTGGGTACCCCCGTGCCCCACTACGTCTCTGTTTTCTGAGCATCGTCTAAGACCCTGGACTTGGCTGGGTGTCTGGTGTGCTCCTTGATGATTTTTTCGTTTTCTTCTTGGCCAAAGTGTTTGTCGATAAACCGAAAAGAGCGAAGGTGATGTTCAAGGAAGCAGGATGTGGTGGAGCGAGGGGGATATGCCACCCAAAAGCAGGGGGAAGAGGGGGCAAACGATTGACCAAAGACCGCATACTGTAATAAAAATTAAATCGCAGGCAAAAATAACAAATAAAAGCGTGCGAAAATGAAGACGAAAACGGGGAAAATATCGGAGTCACGAACATTGAAATATGGTGCCATGGAAAAACAGAGAGAAAAAATAGGAAGGAGAAGGACAGAGCGAGAGGGAGAGAGAGGGAGAGCCATCCGTGTTGATGAGGATGTGGATGTTGGAGGACATGGACATTCGACTGATAAATGCGTGGAAAATGCAACAGCTGCCAGAAGTGGATAAGAAGCAGGAGGCACCACCAGCAGGCAGCAGTCAAGAAGAAAATCAAGCGAAAAACAACCGAAAAAAAAACATCAGAAAGAGAAGAGAAAATCCACCGGGAAAAGGCAGCAGCAGAGGAAAATCCAACGGGAGAGCGCGCAATGGCTGTGCCAGTGCCAGTGCCAGTGTCTCTTGTGTGTTGGTAAACAAATCATTTGAAAGGATTTTCACACACAATCCATCTTCGCAGGACTCTCACTGAGAGATCTCTCTCTCTCTCTCCCTTCCTTTCTCTCGCTGCAGCTTACTCTTTTCCGCTGCCTTTTGAGCCACAGGACAGCAGCAACCTGTTTCTCCCAAAAGGATACTGCACAAAAGGATCAACAACAACACTCCTTTTGAGTGGAAACAAAAGGACTCCTGCTGCAAAAAAAGAGAAAGTTTTTCGCTTTGTTTTTCTGCACGAAATTTTAGAAAATTTGAAGCAACAATTTTGAATAGGCAAAACATTTCGATCCTCACGGCGCAAGAAGAATGAAAAAGGACAATATCCTTATGCAATGCACACGAATGGGAGCGGATCCTTTGGCTTTAGTTCCACTTCCAAGCAGCGCCTAAAAACAAGGCCAAAACGAAGGACATTCGTGGGATATTCGATGCATTTTGGCCTTGGGCTTGTTGTCCGTAATCTTATGCAATGCCAAATGCAAAGGTCGAAGGTCAATGGAAAGTGCAAGCGATTTCCATACCCTAGATCTCTGAGCCTTAATCCTCAACGGGATGCCTGGGCACATCCGCACAGAAAGAGGCGTAGGCGTATAGCCATTTGTGTGTGTGTGTGTGTGTGTGTGCGGTCGCTAAACTGTCGCAAGGTCAATGGTTCATGCGCCTCATTATCCTTATGCGCCTTATACTTATGGTAATTAGGTTAATGATCATCTTTATGACTTCTTAAAGTATCTTTTGCCTTTTGGGTGAGCATTTTTGGCAATTTGTTATGCAAATTAATATTTTTTGGGCCTTCTTTTCGGTCATTTGTTGTGCATATGGCTGTAGTTTTGGGTTTTCTTTTTTGCGGAAATTATGGAAAAAATTTTCATGCATTTTTGTGGTTTGTTTGAGATGGAAAATGTGGTTTGTTGAGGGAAGAAAATGTGACTTCTTTGATACAGAAAATGTGTTTTTTTTTGGGTCGGAAATGTACCTGAATTTTATATTTAAATAATGCCAGAAATGGAAATATATTTTGGGAAGTTTTTTCACTATAATAAAGAATAAATTAAGGATCATATTAGATGGGGTTTATTCTAGCATCAAAAACTATATTCCTAAATCCCAATTTTGGAATCCATTCCTTAAGTTTTCATTATCCCCTGCCACTTTCCCTCACAATTCCTACCACCAAATAATGCTCTAAAGTTTTCCTTTTCCTTTAACTGCCATTTGTGCTTTCAATTTTCGTTTTCATTTAGGAAATTCTCAGTGTTTTCCTCTCGCTCCATCTCTCTCTGTCTCTCTGTCAAACCGTAATCTGTATGGAAATTTCGAGTAATTTTCCCTTTTACCGAAAATTTGATTAAATTCCTCTGGACAAGGATCTCCCCTCCACTTTCGGGGGAGGGCATGGGGACAGCCCATTTCCATGTCATTTTCATTTTCCTGCTTCTGCAATTTACACAAAATTAAATTCGAAAAATGTCCTCTGTTGTCTTTGCGCATCGAAGGAGGTCCTTCAATGGCAGGGAGGGGCAAGGAGGGATTGGTGCTACAACAGGCAATAAATGAAAAAATTCCAATGCAACGTTTGAAGTTTATTGGCCATAAATAAGGGGCCATCCAATACACGAGCCCCCGCCTCCCCCAAAGGACACTCGGACTACAAGGACTACTACAACAGACGACAGAGGCGACAGCGATTGACAATTTGATTAAAAAACAGAGAGAGAGAGAGAGAGAGAGAGAGAGTTGCATGCCACAACAGAGAAATGGAGAAGGATGCACTTTACTGGGGGGTCCTCATGCAGATTCCTACCTTTACAGTTTTCACACTTTTCCACCCTTTTTACACACTGAATTTTACCTCACATTTCTCTTCATCTTCCCCCTCGATTTTCCCTCATTAAAGTGAAAGTTTTCATCGTGAATTTTACAGCAGAAAAGCAGTCAAAAAGCATTCATCCGTTTGGAGTAATTGTTGCTAATGAATGAAGGCAGCCAGGGAGTGAGAGCGGAGCGGAGGGGTGGGGCTGTTGCAGCATGGGCTGGGCGGGGGCAGCTTATTTAAGTGGCTAATTTCAATGGCTGAAAATGTCCTGTTGGAATGTTGTCCTGTTGTCCTGCGACCGAGCAGCGGGCGGGAGGGGGAGGCCAATGTCCAAATGACAAATGAAATTGCAGCCGCTGCACAAAATGCAAATGAAATGTGAAATGCAATGCCGCACAGAGGACGGGAGAGGGATTGTGGCAGCCCCAGGGGATGCCACACGTTGCAAGGACAATGTGTGAACACAAATGCAACGTCTGTTTGTGTTTGTGTGTGGGTGTGGGTGTGCGTGGGTGTTGCATGAGTGAAATGTCTGTCCTGTCGTTTTCTGTTTTACAAATTTCCGCATTTATTGCCACTGACAAAATATGATAGGAGAACGCATACGGGAACGAGAAATTAATATTATTGATTAAATAATTGAATTTGGCATTTGGCCAACATGAATTATTACTGCCACAGACTCTCCTGCCTCCTGCCTCATGCCTCCTGCCTCATGCCTCTTGTCACTGGTCTCCTTTCCTCCTACAGCAGGCAGGCACCCCCTACATCCCCCTGCCACTTGGCTATTTCTATATGACATTTCGGTTTTGCATTTTGTGAAAATTGGCGTTGACATTCGTTCGTGGGGGGCTGAGGCTTTGTGGCTCCTTTTTGTTAGAGTTTTGAATGAATGAATGATTGTCAATCAATGGGCATTCATTTGTGAATATTTTTGGGATTTATTGTTGCATTTTAGGTGGATTTTTCGGAGCTAGAAATACGGAAATTGGGAGGGGATATCCGAAATGAAACATTCACAAAAAATATTACAATTTTCAATGAATTTTAATGTAAGGAATTCTTCGATTAACAGACATTTAAAAAGGACATTTAAGGAAAACAATACCTACAAACCTCTTTTCAAGAAATCGGCAGCCTAAAATGTTTCTCAACTACCAAAATATTATAGATATTTGGGTTTTAAAATTCTCCAATCAAGAAATATATTCGTAGAAAGAAACTTGGAGATGGGGGAAAGAATAGACCACAAAAACCGCTCGAAATATCTGGGATTTGTTTGCACTTTCGGCACCCCTCTAAAATCTACATATTTCATGTGGTGTTGCCATTTATGAAACAATTACGAGAGAAATTTTGCAACCCTCGCAAAGGAAAGGGGGAGGCAACACCCTCTCAGAGGTCGCCTTTTATTCTCCAAGTCCAGAAGCAGAGATCTCATCCTTCACTCTGATATCCCCCTTCCATCTTCATCACCCATTTCCCTCTACCATTTCCATTGCCTTCCTAGTGCCACATCCTTTGCTTTCTTCTGGCTTTTACCGAGCCCCTTCCTTCGGTCTTCCTTTGTGGCACTGTGGCATGTGGCCGCCCTTCCTTTCCTTCATTTGCCTTTCGGTTTTAATAAAATATTTCATAATTCCCCAGCGATGCTTTTGCTATTGACACTTGCTCGATGGCATGGCATCCCCCTTCCCATCTTTCCCATCTTTCCTATCTTTGCATCTCCTTCTCTCTGTCTGTCTGCCCCTGCCTGTCTGCCTGTCTGTGCCCCTTGTAGTGGCGCGGTGGCACTGCCTGTGTGGCTGTGTGGCTGGCTCTCCTGCTGTGCAGTCAAACGCGTAGGTGAAAGTTTGCTCTTGCTTCTGCTTTTGGTGTGGAAGCTGCAGTGTCCTTCCCCTGCCCCTGAACACGCTGTCCACAGGACCTCTTCAAGCACCAGGGACAGAGACACCATCGAGAGGACATCAACAACAATGCCAGCAGCAGACGTACGTTCGCTGGTTGGTGGCTGGAGAGGTCCTTCGTCCTCCAGGCATTTGAATTGATTTCAGCGTGTTGATGGCGTTGACACAAAAAGCTTTTACGGGGCGCCCTCTGCGGTCGTTCCGTTTGGGCCACGGGCCACCTATGGCGTGGCGCTTCCGTGGACAGCGAATGGTCCTCCTGCCATCCTGCAGCCGCGCATCGTATCCTATCCTCCTGCAGCGTCCGCATCCTGTTCTTGTTGCTCTCTCTCTCCCTCTCTCTCTTTTTTCCTTTCTGCGATGATTTACATACAAAGTGAACATGTAAGGGGTTTTTTTCCGTCCTGTTTTTGATTGGGGGAGGTGGTCCTCCTCCTGCTCGTGTCTCCTGCTGTAAAGTCCTGCTTTTCGTGGGCTGCCTCCTGCCTCCTGCCGTTCCTCCTTCTGTTATGGCGGAAATTAAAGTTCTGACACCTTTAACCGAAAAACCTCTGGATATCCTTCTCACGGGATTCGCTCAAGAATCCACCAGGAAATGCTTTTTATTCGTGAATTTTTCTTGATTTTTTTGCATATATTTTTGCAGGATTTTGGTAATCATTTTCTTTCATTTTGCTTCATGTATGCCCCAAAAAAAGGAAGTTTTCATTTCGAAATTGCAACCACCGATGTGGCTACCTTTCGTGGCACAAAGGATGTTTCCCCGAGTCCTGCAACTCATCCTGTCCTCATCCTGTTCTTGTTCCTCTGCCCTCCAGCTGCGACAGAGAATTTTTACGCTAAAGAGAAGGGAGCAAGAGGGGAACGGGCAGTTTGAGCTGTTGAAAAAGGAGAAAAGTGGCAGGAAAAAATAAAGTAAAAACATATAAAAAATATTTAAAAAATATATGATAATAAATAAATATAAATATATTAATTAAAATAATTAAACAAAAATAAAATTAAAATAAGTACAAATTGATATATTTTCATTAAATTCATTACAAAAATAATAACTTCCTTGAAAATTATTTCCCTATGTCCTTCCATTTTCTGGCACTTTTCCTGCTTTATCAACCAACAGGCAACATATTGTGTTTTATGACTCACTAACAAGCCATGAAAACAGTCACAATACCCAGAATCTACCATCAGATTTGAACATTTAACGATGGAACATCTCCCGCCTAAGAACTCCTCCCCATCTGCAGAACTCCTCCCCCAAAGGGAAGCCATCATTATGGTACAATAAAAATCACAATAAAGAACAACCCAAAAACCAGAACCAAATCCAAACCTTAAGTCCCTGTCTAAACGGATAAGAGAGAGCAGAACCACTCCACACTCCACAAACAAATATAGGGAGACATCTCCACAGCCAGCCACTCCGTCAAGGTCATAAAACTAACCACAGTGAACACTTGATAATTGCCACACACACACACACACAGAGGGAGAACCACACCACAGAGCCATTCATTCACTCGTAAAACATGAAAAGGCGTTAAATTATTTACTTAACCAGTTGGCAGGGCCAGGGCGAATAGAAGCAGAGTTGGCAGGGCCTCTTCGCCCTGAGAAATGGAGGAAAAAGGGAGCGGAATGGGAGAGCAATGGAGCAATGGCAGACGACCAGAAAGATAAACGTCGACAAAGCGATTTGTATCTAATTTTATGAGGTCATAAAAAGGCAATCATTTTGCCATCATGCCGCCACCGCACAGCCGCACCGCCGCACTGCCGCACCACAGATGGCTTTTGGAGGCACGGCCCACAAGAACCGAACCGAACCCCCTTGCCACATGCCCCATGCCACATGCCGTCGGTCGTTCTTTAAGCGGCACTTAAATGGATTTTATGGCCTAAACCTCTGCCTCTCTCTCTCTCTCTCTCTCTTCTGGCTCTGCTGGTGCTGCTGCCTTTCCTTCTTTTTGGCTAAGTGAATTACATGAAAATTGGCTGCTTATTCGATTTTAATTGTCCCACAAAAGTGAAGGCGTGGCCTCTGGAGTTCAAAAGATCGGAAGTTGAAATGTTATCCCCCACCACCCCATTTTGGTCTCCAGATAAGCGTGTCACATAATTAATTAACAAAACAATAGACATTTTCAACTAATTAGCACAAAAAATAAAACAAAAGAAAAACTTTAGACGATAGAAAAAACATACAAAAAGAGTGGTGGAAAAAAGAAGAAAAGAGGGGAAGAAGGTCATTGAAAAAACGTGTAGAAAATACACCAAATTTTTAATGAATATTTTTTGTTTAATTAATTCATAAAACATCGAAAAAAAGAGAGAAAAAAAATATAGAAATATTTCAAGGTTCAGGGGCAGTTCAGCATTTCGGTGGTGGTTCGGGGGCTTTGTGGGGTTAAGCCCCTGGGCATTTGAAAACAATTTTAAAATGAAATAATTATTAAAAATTAGTTCCATGTGTTGCCGCTTCCTGCAGCTGCCACGAAAGAAGTTGCACGGAATGGAAATCAAGTTGCGGCCATCAGGCATCGGAGGGGGTACCTTTCCAATCATTATTTTATTTTTTTTATTCGGGGTCTTTTTCGTGGGGGTTGCTCCTCAATTTGTGGCCATAAATCAATCTCTCGAGCAGTCCCTTTTTTTTTTAGAGGGAGCTTTCCAACCGAAAAATCTTTATAAATATGTGTGCCGCTGTGCCGCTGCTGTCTGCTGTCTCGTAAACATGTTGCAAAACACTTAAAATATTTGAGTAGATTTTCCATATATTTTTCTTTCGAATAAACATCAGTTTAAGTGACATTTTTTAAGCTTTAAAACTGTCAACCGAATGCTGGCTCTTGTCATAATTAAAAGTGGAAGAGTATTTTCTTTTTTTAAGCCAAACGGCGTTGATAGGTGATTTGGCAGCATTTCTTTCGAGGCTAATAAACCTGACAATGTTCTATATATTTTCCATATATTTAGCATAATTTTTGATGGTCTTTTGTGACAAAGATATGCATAAATAATCCCCACCCGTGGATATTATTTGTCAAAAAATCTAAAGGCAATATTTTGAAGGAATTATCTGGGAATTATCTAGTGGAACAATTTTGTGAAGATTTTTTCAGATTTTTTAGCATTGTTTTGACCTGACAAATGGTTCAAGAGAATCAAAAAGTTGGGAAATGTATTCTGGAATAATTTTAGAATAAAGCCCAATCTAAAATCAACTAAAAAAATTCCTCTAAATATTCATATATCATGCCCCCCATCAAAATTCTACTACAATTAAAGTAAAAACCAAAGAGGCGACATTCTCTCACGCAAATGAAATTATTGCCCCAGGAATGCGCCCCGTATCCTGTATCCTGATTATGAATGAACGTAGAGAGTCCTGTAATTAGTGCCGCAAGATCCTTATCCTTTTTTGTTGTTGTTGGTTGGGCAAACATATGGGCCAGGAATATAAAAGTCTATTTGGAGCATAATAATGCTGCTGGCTGGCTGGCTGGCTGGCTTCTTGCCGCTCGTTTCGGCTCGTTCGCTGTCCCGTTCGTTTGTTTGTTCGTTTGTGTATTTTAATTACGAATTTATTTTGAAATACAAACATGGCATACGAATACGGAATATAGGAATGAAAAATGTTTGCACGCACATGTCATGTCAACTGCACAACGCATAAAATTGTATTCAAAACACGCAAAAATACAAAAGGTCCCTCCCCCCTTCCCCCATCCCCCGCTCGAAACACGCGTTAACCAAAAATTATTTGCGCCCAAAAACAAAAAAATATTATTGGAGGGAACAAAAGTCTTATTTGGGGGGAGGTCACAAAAATAGAATTTGGTAAGGCGATCCGATACGCTTTAAGCGCCATGAAACAATGCTCCAAAATATCATACATTTTTAGAGATATTTCCAATATTTTTCGGACCTCCGAAAATTGCAGCCAGAGACAGGAAGAGAGGGGAGGGAGGGACTCTAACTCCACCTCCAAGCCGCTTGAATGAAAGGTGCAATTTCTTATGATTTATGGCCATTATTATTATGAAAGGCCGCACTGCCACGAAACCAAAGCAAAGGCAAAGGCAAAGGCAAAAGCAGCACCGAAAGGCCACAAAGGTTGCTGTCGGGGGAGAAAATAAAAGGTAAACTCCAAGAATTTCTAAGAGTTAAATTATTCAAAAAAATAGTGATAACTTATGGTGGATATACAGTCAGCGTCTGCACTGTAATTTTCTAAGGTGAAAAAAGAGAAAAAAAATTACAGACAGAAACAAATACGAAATATCTTGAATAAAAATAGTAAGAAAAACTGCTAAGCCAAACCAAATTGAAGAGAAAGAAAAATATTAAAACTTTATGGGGGAGTAAGGAATATGGCATCGGAATCAAGGAATCAAGAGCAAATTAAAGACGAGGAATAATAGCGTAACTTGATGGTGGAGGAACCCTCGAAAAAATACCAAAAACAAAACCAAAAACCAAATTAAAGGAGGGAGAAGAAGAAGGGGAAATAGTGGAAGATGGCGTCGAGCCAGAGATGGGGAACGGGGGAGCCAAAACATTAACATATGCAGCAGTTCACACGATATATATTCTCTCACACACACACACACACAGTGAGGCACTCATTCGAACACTCACACACCCAAACACACACTCACTTACAGGTCGACAGGTGCCACAGCATTGAACATTGACTGGCAGATGTTTTGGGGGGGTTTGGGGCGGGGGGTGGGGAAAAACCAGAACCCAGAACCACCTCTGCAGATGGGGAATATCGATAAGCAGCGGGCGCGCGTTTATTCAGTTCTAATTTGCTGGCGGGGCAATCGTTATCGGTGAATCTATCGATAATTTAGCAACAATTTACGCCTCGTTGTGTGAGTAATGCCATTGGCCTGCATTGAATTCGTTTACGAATGGCGTCATCGGGTCGATAAGCCAATTTACTGATAGTTTGAAGCCCACCCAAAAAACACACCACTCCAAGCCACTTCATGCCATGTGGCAGCCACCAGTCGCATGTGGCAGGCAGGCACCCCATCCATCTCTGAAAAACGGCACAAACTTCAAAAAATTGCAAATGCCCGCTGGAAAAAAAATCACAACTCTAGGAATGATTTACAGTGGAAAACGTGGGATAAATAGTGGATATAAAATGATTTTTATATTAAAATCCCAAGGAACTATCTTTTTTGGGGTGTGAAAAGTGTTCCATTAGCTTTTTTCTATGCTAAATGAGATGGAAATGATCGATTGTTGCAACAGATGGTAGCATATATGATAGATTTGAGCAGAAATACAATAAATAGAGTGCTTTCTAAGGAAAAAAAATACTACAGATTGATTTATTGGTGCAGAAAATAGCTCTTCCACTGTAAGAAATTGTTTAAAATGGCTTACAATTATAAAATCATTCTAAAAGACATTTAAGTAGTAAAATTATAGACAAAAACTTGATTTTTCACTTGGGAACGTCAATCAATGAATAGAAAAGGCAGCTATAGCTATTACCATGGATACCACAATTTCCTTCGTTTTCTTGGAGTATGTTTTCCTTCAAACTCTGTCCCAAATAAAAGCCCGTTCCGCCCACTGTTCATACGTACCTCTCGACCATTAGATGGATGCATGACGCACACAGACCAAAGCCTGAACTGAGCCAAAGCCCGCGTATGGAAAAGTCAGAGCCAGACACAGAGCCACTCCATCGGAAAGAGAGGGAGGGGAAGGGAGCCTCTGGCCAGTGGGGTTTTTCGATATGGTAATGCGCGTGTGTGCGATTTTCTAACAGTCGCCGCTGCCTGACTGAAGCCGTTTCGGACAGGTTGAGACACACGCGTAAAAACTGCACAAAATTGACAGCAAAAAATAGCCACAGAGCGGGAGAGGGAGAGAGGGAGAGAGAGACAGGAAAGGCTTAGGCGGGGGAGGGAGAGAGAGAGAGATTGCTGTAGGCCACTAATCGCTTCAAACTTCAGGCAACACACAGGCAGGACACGCAGACATACAGACAGACAGCCAGGCAGCCAGAGAACCTCTGACCAACAGCACGAAGAGATCATAGACGTTTGATACGGCAGGAGGGTGGGGGGCCCATCCCGTGCTAATGCACATCGTATGTGTGCAATGGAGGAGGACTGAGAGGACGAGGAGGAGCATGTTTTAGGAGTACTCCGGAGAGTCGGAGACTCCATCCTCGCGAGGCACCGGGGCCACGTTCGACCAATTCCAGGCAATTCTGCAGTCAAAGCGTTCGCATTTTGATTGATTTTAAATGATTATGGTTGACATTGATTTATGTGCGCCTCATGCATATATTGGGGCACAACACAAGACACAAGAAGAGAGACAGAGACAGAGAGAGAGAGGGAGAGAGAGAGAGGGATGTGATGTGGAGCCATGTGTCCATGTTCCGTGTCCCGTGTCCCGTGTGTTGCTGTGGTGTTGTGCGACCAGCAGGCGATGTGAAAGGTGCCCCCAAGTGGCAGGCAGTCGGCTGTCCCTCTCTCCGTCTCCGTTCCGTACCGTTTTGAAATCTCCTTTTGCACGCACACAGGAAGAAGGAAAGCTACATCGATTCTGATTTGGCTTAGATGTTTTTCTTGGTCTTAGAAGAAGAGTTGACGGCGGAAGCGGGAGCAGGAGCCGGAGAGGGAGAGAGAGAGAGCTCCAGATCTATTCAAAGCACGTCGTTGTCCCTACGCCCCGAACTCTAATCTTCAGAAAAACGCCCACAAAATTACTTTCCGTACCACAAGCTGCGAAACTTTTTCTGACTCACTGTGTGCTGGGAATGTGTGCATGTGTGTGTGTGTGATTTGATTATGGGTTTACGTCTGTGCCCTGCTTTTATTTCTATTCTCTTTCTTTTTTTTGTGGGGCCCGAAAAAATCGATCCCTTTTAATGAATCGATTTGGGAACTTTTGGTATTTCCGGGAAGCCTGCGATTGCCTGCCAAATTGGATTACCATGTTGGGTCCCCAGGGTTTAGAGTCCAGGGCAGACAATTCATAAAGTCCCCTACCCAGTGACAGCCCTTGAGGGGGAGTGTGCGGGAGGGTTAGGTAATTATGGGGCTTAGATGGGAAATTGTTTCGATTGGTCTGCGTTTTATTGATTGGTGAAGGCAAAACCCAATGTTATGTTATCGATAATTGATCGTGGGAATCGTGGGAGTTTAATAATCGATAACTGCGTGTGTGAATCGAAAAAATAATTTTTAAAAATAATTAAATATAATTCATGAAACAATTATTTACAATGGTATTCCCTTGTACCAATATTCCCAGAAAATTTCCCTAATCGATAATTATTTGTATTTGTATTTTCAATAATATTTTGTATTCCATAACCCACTAAAAGCCCTTTAAAGCGCATTACCACTGTCCATTCCTCTCCCCATCTCTCTCTCTCTCTCTTAAAATCTGAAAGCAAACCAGGCAAAGCCTTGGATCTCGTGTATCTCAATCGATGGCTATCGAAGGGGGGCAGGTGGTGGGGTGGGGGGGCTATCACGGTGCATTGCGTCATTTCATGTCACAATTGTGTGACAATCAAAAATCAACTCAACTCCGCGAAGCAGAAATCAAGAGAAATCGAATCGGAATGAAGGCGGTGGGGGAGGGAGGGGTGGTGAAGGAAAAACTGTAACAACTTCATTCCGCAATAAGCGAGAGATAAATTTGACTCTTTTAGGTGCGTGGCTTACAAGAAAATGTCATAAACGGAGCAGCACAGCACCCAGAGCACCCAGAGATCCCCAGCCAGAGCCGGAGCCGGAGCCCAGAGCCAGAAGGAACCGGTCCGGTCCTCGAGACAACCAGAAAACGGGGCTAACAATGAGAGGAGGCCCACTAAAACGGGGCCTCCTGCCAGACAATCAGAGAGGCGCAAAAAAGACCGACAACATAACGCAACAGGTTAACCAAACAGAGCCACAGAGGCATTGGCTTTGGCTTTGGCTATGGCATCCTGTGGCATGCGCACCAGCAGACCCCAGACCCCAGACCAGACCAGACCCGACTTTGGCTCTGGTCTGTGGTCTCTGCGCTCTCTGGGAAGAAAAACGTTCCTACAATGTGTACGTATATCATAAATACGCATAACTCGTGCGCAAAAACGTCAAGACAGAAATGGTTAAAGGTAAAGTAAACAAAAAGTGCCACAGAGACACACACACACACACACACACACACAGAAGCAGAGCGGCCTGCAATGCCATGCAACAATGCGCACAGAGGCAGCACTGAGGCAGCACCGAGGCAGAGGCCAGAGGCAGCCAAAAGTTGCATTAAATTCATTAGCCCAAGAAAGAAGGAGACAAGAGTCGGGTTGCAAGTCGATGAAGGAGTCAAGAGTCGAGAGCTGGTGCTGCCGCTGCTGCCGCTGTTGCTGCTGGTAGTTGCAATAACGAATGAGCGACACACGTTCCAACGACAATGATGTGAGGCACACGATTCGGAGCCAGAAGGAGATCCGATCCGAGAGGAGATCCCCAGCCCAGCAACAATGGGGGTAACCAGGGGAGCAATTGCATGGAATTTGGATCAAACGATTGAGTTATAACGAGGCCTACGCTTCGGGGACACCACCAAGCACACACACCACACCATACCACACCACATTCAGCATTCAGCATTCAATTCGGTTTCAGCTTCGAGCCACCTGATGCTGATGATGAAGATGTCGAGATCAATGATCGGCGGCGGTCGAGTGAGCCGCGCGGAGAGTTCATAAATTTGTTTTATGAAGTGCCAGACGACATTTGTAACGATGAACGAATGAACGATGAAAGATTACGATTACGATTACGATTGTTGTTAACTGTGGGATTGAATGTCGTCTGGCACAAAGGTGCGGTGGGGGGAGTCTTTTGTGTGGTTTGTAGCCTTGAAAGAGGGGTTGAAGAAGGTTTTTTAGGGAAGACTTTCAAGAGTAGAAGGGAGAGGATATGGACTTCTTATGGCAGGAGGGCAGGAGGTTTATTTTGGAATAGATCGCTTCTTTTATAGTATTTTTCTGATATTTTTTGGAATATTTCTAGTATTTCAAAACATTTTTTTCCTATTTTATGTTATTTTTCTTGTATTTTCTGTGCTTTGCATTACGTATAGATATCATTTGGTATATACTAGTATTTTATGTTAATTTTTGATCCTTTTTCTGGTATATTCTGGTATTTTTCTAGTATAAGCCAGTTTTCAAGACCGTTGGATGAAATATGACAAGTATTCATCTATCTTTTGGATATATCCCGCCGGAATACGAATATCATAGAGATCTTTATTTATACATCGTAATAATGGTCTTTCATTCTCAATAAACTTCTCATAGAAGACCATTCCAATCAACCCTTAAACACCCTTTTACTTTGCCATCGAAGGGAACACCATCATCATCCAACCAGCAAAATGTTGACTTTGTCAGCAACAGATTTTCCCATTTTCAGCGGTATAATTCATTTGACAGGGAGAGAGAGGTACAGAGGCGGAAAAGCGCGAAAAGAAAAAGAAAACTCAACGGCGAAAAATACGTATAGATATCCCTTACCTTTTCGGCTGGCGACGCCAATCGAAAATTGTTTGCAAACATTTTTGACTGCATTTTTTCTCGTGTTTTCCCCATTTCTGTGGGGAGTTTGGCAGGTCCATGCCTGGCCATGTCCTTCGTCCTGCGTCCCCAGAAGAGCGGAAGCCAGAGTCCAAAAGCTGCAGAGTCGTTGGCAGTCGTGTCGCCTTCGGAGTGAAAATAATCGAATTACTTTCAACAGAATAATTTCTAATTGAAAAATATTGTAACTCATGTATGGCCACGGGCTGAGAGCGGGCGGAGGTTTGCCTTCATCCTAGACAAAGGACGACGCCCACAGGACTCGTACTCGTTCTCCTCCCCCCTCTCAGAAAGTTTGACCATTTTCTATTACATTTTCTTGAACTGATTTTTGGGCGGGCCGCGCGTACCGCCACTCAATGATTCATTAGGAGAGAGAGAGGGTTGCTGTTGCTGCTGCCGCTGCTGCTATGAAACGGTTTTTGCGATGGGGGTTACACATTTTCCTGTTCAATTTTCGTGGGTCACGTGTAGGCCGTGTGACGAATTTTTAAGTGCATTTTACTACTTGTTCAAATGAAAAGTAAATGTGTTTTCCCACACTAAAAGTGTGCGTGTCAGGGGATACATATATACTTATATAGAAATTCGAGTTAATAGAAATACTAGAAAAAAGCTATTCCAACGGGAAATACTATGATATACAGTAGAATTACATAACATACCAGAAAATACTTTGAAAAATACCTGAAAATTAGCGGAATAATACCATAATAATATTAAAAACGATAAAAATAGCATAAAATTATCACAATTATCCATGAATCAATATAAATACAAAAAAAATATCAGAAAACTATCACAAAAATACTAGAAAAATACCGGGAAGCTAGTAAGAAAATAAATAAACCAAATAATGCTAAAATAATGAATTATAAAACCAAAAAATACTAAACAAAACTACAAAGAAACCCAAACATTTAAAATTATTTAAAAATAAATAAATAAATAAAAAAAATTCATTTAAATTACCAGAAAACCAAAAAAATACCAAAAAAACATAATACTGGAATACTGGAAAATTAATTGCCAGATTTCTTTATCTTTAAGCCCTATTTAATACCCAATATCCTTGGAATACCGCAGAGTTATCTAATGGATTTTTATATTATTTCTTCCCAATCCTCGTCTTAAACCCCAACTAAAAAAATACCTCTCCATTTTCTTTCTTTACAGGTACGATTGCAACTTTATTCTGGCTTTCCCTTGCCTAATTTTGTGGTTCTGCTGGTAAGATTTGTATGATCTTGATCTTCTTGTTGAGTGGAACTCTATCAGATAAGCCCCTCAAGAGCCAGGCATTGCCCAATTCCCATTCCCATTCCCATGAGAAGAATAACCCATTAAGCCAAAACCGCAGCCAAAATGTCTCTCGTCTCTCAAGCGCAACCAATTAAGTTTTCTGTTGTTTTTTGTTTTAGAGACCCCCAAAAAGCAAACCCAATTCCGAGCCAAGCCGAAAAAATACTCCACAGAAGACGAAATGCGCCATGAATAAATTTGAGGCAAAACGCATTTCCATTTCCTCATCAGAGATTTTCCATTTCCATTGCTGCCGCTGGCTGCGTGCATGCATTAACATTTTCCATTTTCCGCCTTGCCAGGTTTTTCTTTTGCACCTCTGGATATTTATGAATATTAATGTGGAAAGAAAAGCGGGAAAGGGGATGCTGAAGGAGTTTCCTTTTTGCAGCCATGTTTCTTTTTTTTGTTTGTTGCTGATTTTTGAGAGCAATCAATCTAGGGCGAGAAAATCCTCCCTTCTAGATGGACAAACGCCATGCCACATGCCACCAGAAAATCTCTCCATGCCACAGAGAGAGACAGAGAGAGAGTGCGTGGCGTGGCGTGTGCTAGTGCGAGTGCGAGTGAGGGAGTGAGTGACAGTTCGTCAGCTCGATTTTAGACACACTTCAGCCCTTGGGCCCGTCATTGCCGCCATAATGACAGCACTCATCCGTCATTGTCCGTGCCACACAAGAGTTTCTGCTTTTTTCGGGGGTTGCACACGCACGCACACACACACACACACACACTTCGGATATAGGAAAGTGTCCAAAAATGCACCCAAAAGACAAGTCGAAAGTCAACTCTCGGGAAAAACTCGCCCTGCCCTCCTGTTCGTTGTTTTTTTTTGGGAGGCGATGGCCGAAACACGTTCCTAAAATTGAAATTCTATTCTATTTTTTCCTCCGGTTTTTCCTCGGGGTCTCTGTAATCATTTCATGTACAGTTTTTGTGCCGCTTCGATTGGAACATGTGCGTCGGGAAAGGACACCAAAGGAACAAGAACCAGAACACAGCGGACATACAGGGCACACAGGACACAATGTTGCAGCAACGCCGTGTCCATGTACTGGCCTCTGCCAAACCCAACCCTCCCCTCCCCTCCTCTCCCTTCCTCTTCCTTTGGTTCGACTTTTACTATTTTTTTTGTTGTTTGGTTTGGGTGTGCAAGGGCTATGTCCTGTCCGCGTCCTTAGGCCTTGGGTTCGGAATATGTCGAAATTGATATTCGTTACAATGGAAAACATTTCAATTTCCACTTGACGTTGTCTGGGGGCGTGTTTTTCTCTCTCTCTCTCTTTTTTTGTTGTTTAATTTTTCAGCTGAAATTAGTTGCGGAGCGGAGCGGCGTGGTGGGGGGAATATCATTTACAGGCGATGACAGGTGCGGCCTGTAATACGTTGTAATCATCGGATGGATGATTGGTTTCCTGTCTCTCTCATTCGGTGGTTCAGAGGAGCAGAAGATCAATTTAACAATCGTTGGATTAATGTTTTTCCCTCATCAGCACCTTTTCTGTACTATAAAGAAATTATAGTAAGCATAAAGCGAGTTATTTTTCAAAAAATATTCATAGAGTTTCAAGTAGATTGTATTTTTCTAGTATTTTTTGGTATTTTCTGCTTTTTCTAGTACTTTCTGGTTTTTGTTGGTATTTTTATGGAATTTCTTCTGATTTTACGATGTTTTCTGCTGTATGTCAGAGCTTTCGTCTGTTATTTAGTATATTTTCTGGTATTTATCTAGAATTTATTTGTATTCTTGTTTTATTATTACGTTTTTGAGGATCTTCTAGTATTCTATGGTATTCTTTACCGTTATTTTGTGGTCCTTTATCAGAATTTATGTGGTACCTCTGGGTAATATTATTTTAATGATACTTTCTGATATTTATCTCGTGTTTATTCTATATTTGTCGGTATTTGTTTGGGATATAATGATACTTTGTAAAGTAATACACTCTTTCTGGTAATATATCAATAAATTCCGAACCATCGAACCATGTGGGCATTTCTATTAGCGTTAATTAATATTCCAGCGGTTAAGAGGACAAGCCACAAATGTGACCAGCCACTAGGCCTCTATCCCTGTAACCACCATTTCCCTATCCGCCAGGACCCCCTTCTGTGGCACCCACACACAGCGAGAGAGAGCGAGAGCGAGAGCTTTGCTTCAGTGGCTGTCTGCGGAGGCTGCTGTCAGGGATTGTTGGGGCTGCTGCTGCTGCTGCCCGCTGGTTCCTGTTGCTGCCTTCTCCACCGTATCCCCCTCCCCCCTGGTGCTCCTGCCTCATCCTTCTGCCTCTGCTGCTGCCGCTGCTGCTGCCACTGCCACTCTTCCTGCCTGCCTCTGGCCTGCCCTTTTGCTGGTGATGATTACAATGATGGTTTCTCTGCTTCTCTTCTCCGCTTCTCCGCTTCCTTTTTGCGTATTTTCAAGCTTTTGTTTTGCTTTTGGTTTTTGGTTTTCGTTTCGTATTTTTGGTAGCAAAAGCAAGAGAGAAAGAGGCCTTCTTTCGTGTGTGTGTGTGTGTGTGTGTGTGCGTCGTTTTTTTTGGCTTTGGCTTTTGTTTCGTCATGTGTGCATTTCATTTCATTTGATTTCCTATGGCGGCGGCGGCAGCAGCAGCAGCAGTGACTGTGTGGCAGCAACCAGCGATTGTGTGGCAGCAGCAGCAGCGACGGATGGACGGATGGGCGGACGGACTGCCTCTGACTCTGCCTCTGACTCTCTGTGCGCCCATGTTTGTTCTTTTGACAGGCAGTCAACCCGTCGTCATTTCATTTGTTCAGCAGCGCGCACTCAGGCCTGAACCACCGCCAGCACCGCACCGCACCCCCCACCCTCCACAAAGAGCGGGAGAGAGAGAGAGCAGTCACCCTCACACCCTAACCCCCTCTTTTCATCTAGCAAGCGGCAAGCGGCGCACCCGTTAGCAGCAGCAGCCGCAGCGGCAGCAAAACGCCGTTTCCTTTCCCTTTTTCCTCGTTTCCTCATTTCCCGTGTGCCCGAAAAAGCCCTTCAGTTGATGCCTCGGCCTCGGCTTCGGCCTCAGCCTCCTGCCCCCCCCCCCCCCCCTCTACCCACTCCCCGGTTTCCCGTTAGTCCCCGCAGAGGTCCGCCTGTCATTCTAAAACTCTGAGAGCGAGAGCGAGTGAGCGGCGACGGCAACGACGGCAGCGACGGGCGTCGTCCTTCGCTGGGTCCGCTGTCCGGCCATTTTGATTTATGTGCGTTTCATTTCGTCGTTCAATACTCATATGCGAGCCGAGGAATGTATCTGTGTATCTGTGTGTGCTGTATCCGTATCAGTGCCTGTGTGTGTGTGTGTGTGTTTGCGGATCGGATATGGAAGTTTTGGAATATCTTTTGCCAGTCAACTCTCGTGGGCTCTGGCTCTGACTCTAGCTCTGTTTTCAGAGTTTCACAGCGACTGGCTATGGAAGGGTGTGTGTGTGTGTGTGTGCTGCTGGTCCTGTGGTCCTGTGCCTAGTCTCCGTGTTAGTATATGTTTTAGCCTCTCGTATGCGTGTCTGTGGCATGGCATGGCATGCCCATTAGCAGTGGGGAAGGCTCTAATTTCAAGAGTCCTGTATGCTGCATGCCACGTAACGTTTCTGATTTTCGTCTTTGTCAGCTTTTGCCACTGACAACGGGGTGGAGGGAGGAGGAGTTCCGGGCGGGCATCCGTAAGTTGAAATTTCAATTCCATGGATTTTTGCCGGTCCGGGAATTGTTTTTGATATGTTGGTCATTGTCCTGCTCCCGTTCTGCCTCCGGATCCCTTCTAATGATGCACCACCACCGCCGCTTCAATGTCGCTCTTGATTGCCGAATCACGGATTGCCGGAGGAGGAGTGGGAGGAGGAGTAGGAGTAGGAGTGTGTTGCATGATGAGGGTGTGCATACGGGACAGGGGGGCAGGGCCGGCCAATGTGCATTAGCGAGGGGATGTGAGTGCAATCAAGAGAATTGCCGCGCTTAATGGATGTTAAATGTGCTCGAAACAGATGCCGAAATAAATTAAATTAGCAATCGAAATGGCTGAAAGGAGAGATTTCTTTTCGAGCAAAGTGATTGAGATTTTTTGAAACTGTTTTGAAATTTTTAGAGGGGAAAGGTTTTTGAAGGCCAATTTTGGAAATGGAATTCTTAAAATATTCTTCAAAAAAATACCAAAAATACCCCCCAAATAACTGAAGAATACTAACAAATACCGATCTATTATCAGAAAAATACCAGAAAAATTTCAAGAAAAATGGAGAAAATATCCGCAACATTCTAAAAAAAAAACAATTTAAAAATTCCCTAAAATACCAGAAAATACCGTAAAGTAACATATATAATACCAGTAAAATGCAAAAAATTATATAACAATATTCAGAAATCACAAAAAATGCAGAATATTTTAGGAAAATACCAAATAACACCCCAATCAACATACTGCTGGAACTATGCAAACACTTTAAATATAATCTCTAGAAAAAGTTCTGGCTTTATCTGCAATCTTTCACCTCAAATCGGTTCCACTGTACACCATATCTTTTTTTTATTCTTCAAGAAAACCGCTCTCTCTCTCCCTCTCCCTCGCCCGAAGGCACAAATCTAAGAATTCCAGAGACATGCTCTTTCTGCTCTATTCCTGCCACAAACTGTTGCCACGAGAAGTAGTTTTCACCGTCGAGCGTTGCAAATGCATTTAAATGAAGTTATCAATGTCAATGTGCCTCCTCCCTCTTCCTCTCCCCCTATCTCTGTACGTTTCTCTGTTAAAAAAAAAAACAGAATTTAAAATTTATGGCTTCACGCAATTAGCGCTGGAAAAATATATGCAAAGGGATATTGAAAAAAAAATCTGATATAGAATTTGAATACGAAAGAAGCAGAACAGGACCAGGACCTCGAGGGCATAATGAAGCTGTAGACCAGAGAAGGAGGAAGAGGAGAAGCAGCAGAAGGAGAAGCAAGGGGAAGCAGAAGGAGGAGTCGCCGTGCCGCCGGCGTTTGCTGACCGAACGGACGACACTCTCGATGACTTCCACGTTTCCACGCTTTTCACTTTCAATTGTGGCTCAACTTTTTACTGGTAAAAAGTCTCTAGCCTTCTCTTTTTGTTCAGGTATTTGCCTCTCTTTCTGGTCTAGCATCTCCCTCTCTGTCTGGTCTAGACCTCTCTTTCTGGCCCACTCTTTCTTTTGGCGGCAACAACAATTGCGCCGCCGAAAAAGTCATAAATCTTTTTTTCTTGTTTTTTTTTCAAGTTTTCGTTGCGTGTGCTTTGAAGGATAGAAGGGAGGGGAATGCAGAAGGGTGGTAAGGGGCGGGCAGAAGGGTAGCAGAGGGGAGGGGATATATGTGTTTGTATTTCATATGCATGGCGGTAATTTTTGTGATTATGTTGTTCGTTCATTCGTTGGCCGAAATTCAAGTTCAAAGCCTGTTCTCTCCCATGGAAAAAAGGGTTTCCTGAACAAATATCTGCCCACCCCCCACAAAACCCCCCTTTCAGCATACATAGATATTTTCCTACAGAAATATTATATATTCATGACAGACAATTATCGGCAGAAAATCAAAAGCAACAACAGAAATTCGTGTACGATTTTCCCTAGTGAACGAAAAATCTCCAATAATTGATTTATTAATTGTATACATTCATTTTGGTATAATTTATTTATTTATTATTAATTTTTTATGTTTGATTTACTAGAATTTTTGTTGAATTTATGTGTTTTTAATAGTTTTATTGCCTGCTATATTTTGAAATTATTTCCATTGGCAACATTCTCTGGCAGCAGCATGTGTCTGGCAACAAGTCTGCCGCAAAAGCGCGCGCAACATTTTCCAGCCAGCAGCATGTGTGTCCACAAGACTAGCTTCAGAAGAAGAGCTTCAAAAGTATGAGATCATCAATCTGATAAGAAAAATATAGAAGTTCAAAATGAGAACTTGAAATATATTTGTTCCACAATAAAAGAACCAAGATATGAGGTTTATCCATCCACCTAATGCGTCAAGTGCAACCATAGTATATATATCCCTCCGTTCATGTATGTATCACCATCATCCTTTAAATGAGGGGTCTAAAATGAGATTCAAAACATCATCTCCAGTGGATTAATTCCAAAGTCTCAGCGGCCAAAGCATTAAATGCAAAAAAGGAGCTCTAATAGACTATCATAATATCCATAATATGAGCCTCAAATTAATTAAAAACCACTAAAAACAACAATCCTAAAACAGAATATACCGAAAATAAAAACCCTTAAGATCCATATCATCAGGTTTCAAATGTAAGCTTCAAAAATTCAGTGCCAAAAACCATAGATCATAAATTGTAAGGTCCCCGAGAACACACAAAAATTCTCCCATACATAAATCACCCATCCAATCCAATCCAGAGGAACATGTGTCTCTGGCAACATGCTGCCAAGCAACATGCGAACGCTACAAGCAACATTGTTGCCAGTTTTTGTTCGGTTTATTCGAAGTATTTACGAGTTACGAGCCGGGCTCATTGTGATTCACTGGCCGAGACTGGCGGTGTTTTCAGTTTTCAGTTGTGAATGAATGAACGTGCCAAATAGACGTGCTGCCGTTCGGTTTCCCATCCGTATATCGTATACGTATTTGTTCGTTCGCGACCGTGCCGTTGCCGTTGCCGTCGTCGTCGTTTCGGTTCATTCCCCAAAAATACTCGTACCACACTCCAGAGAACAGAGAACCAGAACCCCAACAATCGCACAAATAAATACAAAAAAAAAACGGAAATCGAAATAAATACAAAAATAAAAATACTTTGGTTTTCGCTTCATCGTTTCACCCTTCGCGCGTTTCGTGTTTGTTTTCAAGGGAATTTCTTGTGGTCCTCCAAAACAAAAACAAAAACAGGACCCAGATCCCAGACCCCAGACTCCAGATTCCAGACACCCAGAACTGTGTGATTCCGTGACATAAGCAACCGAACCGTTTTTCTTCGTATATACATTTTTTGGCGCAAAAATGAAAGAGCCGCCGTTTGTGGCATGGTTTACCATGAAATGAAATGGGAAATTCTATGCGAAAATGACATGGAAAATTCGCAGAAAATCTCATCGAACGGATGGCAACAAGAGCATCATCAATTCATCATTCAATTGTTGAAGAAATTTTACGAATTTTGATTTCCAAAATTTTCTTATCGCCGAAACATTGAACTTTTTTCGGCGGCGACTGTGCCACTGGGTTGGAGGAGGTAGAGGGCCTTGCCTTGCCTTGCGATTGCGATTCTTTTTGGGCTACACCGATAAGAAGTGGCGCATCCATCCATCCATCGTCTGCTGATAAAGAGACTCTCCACCGCTCCGACTCTCTCTTCAATCATTCAATCACAGGGTGAAAAAAGGAAACCGAAAAATCGTCGTGTGTTTTTATGGGTAGAAAACGCAAATCGTCGCGCCAACATCGAAATTATTTGCGTTTGCATCTTGTCGTCCTTTCGTTTATTGTCGTCGTCGTAGCTGTCCTGCTTCTGATTGCCATCGTTGTGGCGCGCTTTCTATTGATTTTGCTTCTGTATCGTTTGCAACAACATTTCAAAAATATCAACAACATAAACCTTAAAACAACACTCAAAGCATACGCATTTCCACATACAATACAAAATATGAGTACGATTGTAATTAATAATCTATGATTAAATCGCGCGCGATATTTGTGATTGTAAATATAACATAAAATACACATACAAGTAATCCCCCTAAAAATAATAATAATAAAGGAATAATCATACAAATCTTAAGTGTAAATTTCTACAAAACGTCAACGTTTTTAAAAAAAGAAAATTGTGATATTAAATATATATATATAAAGCAAACACTAATATTTGTGTGTATCAATCCAATAAATATTTACACACCAAACAAATATCTAAAAATATACATCAATATATATATATTTTGGGCACCGATTTTTACACAACAACAACAATTATATATAGATATATATCGCGATATAGAAAAGACACGAAAACAATCACATGAAAAACTAAGGTAAATAAATGAATATGTAAAGGGTTTTTTATATTTGGAAATCTGACAGATACAAAAATCTATAGCTTTTTTGTTTTTTTATGATTTTTGGGGGTTAATGGTTTATTATTGGCTTAGATGAAGATATTCCTGGTAATATTCATAGATTTTGTGGAAAATTACATAAATAAAGGCATTACAACTTATTGCTAGCAGTTGATTAGCCACACTGGAAGAGAGAAATCAACTATAATAAGGCTTTGAAAGTTCTACAGAGTCTTTTAAATACCTACCTATGTATTTCAATTTAAATATTTCCATAGAATTTAAATCGAATTCTACTGAATATCCTCAGAAATATTTCCATCCACAAAAAAACATTCAGTTCTCCTGTAAAAAAAACCTCTAAAATCGTTCTCCTGTAAGATATGTTCTTTCGTGCCAAAATTGTCGTAACATTCCAATTGTCGTCACATTCCCGTATTCCAGTTTGATGTTATCATTCGGTGAATTCTCTGAATGAAATGTAATTAAAATCCAGTTTAAAACCGCAATTTAAGACCATTTTGTGGCGGCTAAAACAATGATATGGCAAAGCGCTCCATAGATAATACTCTGTAATCAAATTAATTTGAATAAACGCATGTCAATCGATACATGCAATCAATGGATTGACTCGTGAGTTATACTCAGATTCAGAATACATCTACGAGTACGAGTAGTACTTCCCATGGAAGCGCGCGCGAGTGCCTGAATGATTTATGACTAAAAATAATGCAAATAAAAACGTGGAAAGAGAGGGAGAGAGGAGCAACAGAGCGACTGAGTGAATCGTCTGTGAAATCGAATGATAGCGAGTGCATTCATGGCTATAGTTGCAATTTAATTAGATCATTAAAGCAGTTCATAAATCTTTCCTACGAGAGGGAGAGAGCTAGAGAGAGAGAGAGGATCTGTAGAGACGACAGCACGATTTACAGAAACAAATTAGTCGGCGAATCGCGGTGGCAAATCGCGGGTTAAACATTTGCGCGGTTCAATAATCAAACAAGTTGTTTTCCTCTAAATGGAAAATGCAACTCAATTGATGGTGGGGGGCAGGCATTCCTCTGGAAGAGAGAGCGAAAGAGAGAGAGATGCACAGCAAAAACATATGAAATAATTAGCGATGGATGCAAGCAGCAGATGCATTCGGAGAGCGATGGCAGATAAGAGAACGCGAACGAGAACGAGAGAGCCAGCCAGCCCCCAATTTGTGTGTGCTTATCTCTATCTCTCTCCCTCGCACTCTCTTTCTCCCTCTTGCTCTGTTGCATTTGGCAAAATGGCCATAAATCATATTTTCTCTGCCTCATATTTTCGCGCATATTTTTTAGTTTTCTCTCTTTCTCCCTCACTCTCGCGTGTGTGGCTGGCGCTTTCCTCTGCAGATTGAGTGCCTGAATATGTTTGCACACACACTCGCACACACACTCATATTCACTCTGTCGTTTATCTGTTTGTATTCGTAATAATGATGTGCCACTCCATGCTGCTGAATGGCGTCAAACGTATTCAAGTCAACAATTAATTTAATTGCTATTTGCAAATACGATGCGATACATACAAACATGAAGAAAAAAACCGGACAAAAACATGAATTACTACAAGAATTTTCTTGTGTAATGAGAAACGGGAAATTCTTCAAACGGAATCTATTAATTTTTGTGATCTTTATCGCAGGTTTTTACATGATTTTTGTAGAGGAGTACGCTGGAAATGGTTGATGAGCACATAAATCAAGCCATATCAATTATTCTTAGGTGCTAAGCTACACTTGGAGAGAGATAGAAGGCCACTGTTCATTTTAAAGCTTCTCTGGGAGACAAGCAAACCCATTTTCTACTGCTCAGCTCCACTGGGAGAGAGATTGAAGCCCATTCTCTACTGCTAAGCATCAGTGGGAGAGGTAGCAACGCTTTCCTAACTGCTAAGCTTCACTGGCAAAGAGCTAGAACGTCCGGGGAGGCATTTTCCCATACAAATTGAATGTGGTCCCCCAATAAAGTGATCCAAAACCCTTTCGACAGTCGCCCCCCAAACAATTTGCACTTATTTACAATCATTTTTTTGTGGCATATTTTTCATATTTTTCACATTTTCCCCTCGTACTCGTTTGTATGAAACCATCAACAAATTGCAGTCGTATGCTCTTTATTTGTGGCAAACGAATCTCTTTGTTGCACACACAGAGAGATCTCTCGCATATTTATATAGTGGCTGTGGCAATCATTTCAACGCCTCCCCGTTGCACAAGGCACCTCTCTCCTCTCTCTTTCCCTCAAGGCTGTGTTCTGTGGGGCACACAACAAAACAAAAACAAAAAAGCTACAAAAAACTGCCAACTGTTTGGCGAAAAACTAAACCAGGCTTGAAAGTCAGGCCCCACCAACGGTGCTCGACTGGGACTGGGACTGGGACTCTGGGTGGGGCAGGGAGGGGGACGAAACCCCCGTAGACTTGTGGGGGACTGCCGTCAGACAGCCAGCTTTTTTTTTTTGCCATACTGCTGCTGCTGCTGTCCGTTGTCTATCGGTTTCATAAGTTCTATGAATAAATTTCCATAAATGTGTTGATTTTTTTCTCTACGCTACGTCTGCCCCACAGCGGCGGCAGTGGCTGTGGCAGTGACTGTGTTCTACAGCTGGTTCTGGCTTGTACTGTGAATAAAACAGTATTCTGAGGTGAAACTGTGGGATGCACTGGGAGGAATTTGAATTCGAAGTTAATGGAAGTTTTGCAGAGAAATAAGAGAGATTTAGGTATATTTTAGGCTGGAAAATAAGACATTTTTATGATTTTAAAGAAGGAATATGGTTAATTAATGGTTATTTTCAAGAGAAATTTACTTCATCTTATAGCACAGGTCAGAAGATAGTTACTTATATTATTTTTTAGTGAAATTCTGAATTTAGGGATTTTAAAAAATGATTTAGAGAATTATTAGATTTATTAAATATTTGATGATTATTATAGCTAAAACGAAGAAAACAATAGCTCTCTTTTATGTTCGCTCTCTTCTCGTGCGGCTTAGCGCACTTATTCTCTCTCCCAGTGCGTCTTAGCAGTTCAGATTGTGTTTTACGGCTGTATTTTCAATTGAAAATTACAAATAATTTTCCTAAAATTTTTTCACATTCAGAATATACTATTTTTTGATTATTCCAAAAATGTTTATTAACAATTTCCGTATTTTCTCTTGTATTTTCTTTCACTGCATTTGTCGGATGCAACTATTGGATGCAAAATGCCTCTCTCTGCAGCGAGAAACAATTTTCAATATAAGCATCAAGTGACTAAATGTTGTATTTGTTGCCGCTGCTGCTGCTGCTGTTGAGCGTGTGTTGGAAGCGACAGTTTGACTGACATTTTTCTAGCATATCGTTTACATATTCGTTAGATTTTCCAAGCCAACGTTACACTTCTTGCTGCTGCTGCTTGTTGTTCTCTGTGCTGTTCAACATGCTGTTATATTGAATAACACACGCACTTCACTCCACTCCACTGCCCTCCTCCAGCAACAGACTACAGACTACCAGGGCTTTAGCCTCTACTTCAAACTATAAGTCAGAGCGAGAGAGAGAGACAGCTAGAGACTCCTCTTGTGGCAGGAGTCGGGGGCTGCAAGTGCTGCAACCTGTCAGCCAAAGTTGAGTCTGGCAGCAGCAGCAGCAGGAGCCATGTGGGTGTCCTTTATCCACTCTCCTCATGTGACTCCTGTCAGTTGCAGTTTTCCTCGTTCTCTCTCTCTCTCTCTCTCTCTCTCTGGATGTATTAAAAATTAATTTTCCACAGCAGCAGCCGCACATACTAATTGCTCTCTCTCCCAGTGTGGCTTAGCTGTAGGGGTTAAGGGGAACTTTTGATGCCCTGATTTATGTAAATTAATTTATAATGAAGCTGTCATTGTCACCTGTCCACAAAGATAATCTCTGTGCCAGAAGTATCTCTGGGAAAAGTATCTCCAGCAAAATATCTTCCATTTGGCAGTCATTGCAATTAGTTTACAACATTTTAATCGCTTCATTTCGTGGCATCATTTGCATGAATCCCCAAGATACAATCGCTCTGCTCTGGTCCGTCTCTCTCTTTGTGTGACAGTCTGCTCCATTAATATAAGACGACATCGTCCAGTCCCCAAAAGATTGCCATCAATCTGGCATTAATTTCAATTTCAATTTCTATGTTTTTTTCTCTAAAACTCTTTTTATTTTTTCTTGCGATAGAAATGTCACCAGGCGCTTAATCAAAGCCCCAAAAGCCCCGCCGGCGGCAGCTTGGGAAGATTTTTGGTTCGATTTGCGATGATATTTTTCAAGCGATTTTTTTGCAGTGATTTTTGTGGCTTGGCTGGCTCTTTTGGCCCAGTTTTAAGCCAAAATCTAGTTCCCATTGATTTTTGGTGCTTCTCCATGAATAGTCATTAATTTGCTTTAATTTAAAGCTGTTGTCAAATGTGGGAGAGGTTTTTTTTTAAAACAAATCCATGAATCAACGAGGTGGAGGTGCCGGGGAATTATTGAACATAAATTTGGGCGAAGAAAAAGCTGACTTTTGGGAAGTGTTTCAATTATTTAGAAGATGATTAAGCAGAGATCTTGAGCGAAGTGCAGTTGATAAACGAGTATGGGACGAAACGAGTAAAGATACAAGAGTTAAAGATACTTTTTAAAAGATTCTTTTGGTATTTTGATATATGAGATGTGGAACATAGAGATTGGGGGATAAAAGAGAACATATTCTTGTTTTAAAATGGTGTTTAAATTACTTGAACATACATTAATCAATTCCACTCCTTTGGGCTATCGAATAACCCATAATAGATCGACTTTTATCGCTGAAATTCCTATCGATAACTGCCATCTCTATTGTAGATTCTACCTTCCATCCACTGCCTGGAAAAACTCTATAAATATTAAAATATTCAGCATTATAATGCCCCTTAATCCTTGTCCTACTCCCACACACAAAAACCCCCCTTCCCTGTCTCCGCTGCAACGTGCCACATGGAGCCTACGTCCATGGCTAATTAAGTTATTGGCTGCTGCTGCCGCTGTTGCTGTTGCTGCTGCTGCTGCTTGCAACGTTGCAACTTGTTGCGGCATTTGGGTTGACATTCGAGTGCAATTGACTTAATCCCCGGTAAGCTGTTGTCCGGACGACAGTGGACTCTGTGTTGCAGCTGCAACACTGCTGCAGCAACTGTGTTGTGTTGTGTTGCGCTGTGTTGTGGCTGCCCCAAAGGTGCACTATTGTGCACTCGCCTTATTTGTACCGACAACAGCAACATCCAGGGGCAGGCAGGGGCAGGCAGGCAGGCAGCAACAGGGAACCACAAGCGGATCCAGGCATCCACTTGCCCGACTGCCGACGACTGCGTTGGCGGTTGACGCCAGCTTGCAGCATGCCCCATGCCCCATGGCCCATCCTCATGCCTCTGCCTCGTTGCCTGTCTCCTGCCTTGTATGTTAATTTGTTTCGGGATCCACTCCGCCATGCGGCAAGCGGATGCAGCAGCGTCCAGCGGCTAGCGGCCATCGTCTAGTTGGGCGCGTGTCATCATTAACGTGGCTAACATCCACTCTTTCTACCTCCCTCCCTCCTGCTCTCTATCTCCGTTGGCCATGCTGCCTATTGTTGGAGTCTCCCTTGCTGCCCTTTCACATTGTTCCTGCCGCATGTGCATCTTGCAACAATGGAAAGGCTAACACCCGCGGCAACAACAAATGCCACAAGATAAAGGATAAGAAAAATGGGGGGGAAAAAACCAAGAAGAAGGAAAACAGGGAGAAGTAACGACAGTTGCTACTTGACCCAAAAACTAGGGAGTGGAGAGGAGAGGCAGCAACTGGAACTGGAACCAGAGCTGGAGGCGCCTCGAAATGGTAGTTAGAAAGGGACTCTTAAGAGCCTGTAAATGGGGGGCGTTGATACGATGATAAATCGATGGATAGAAGAGAGGGAAATTGTAGAAAAACAGCTGTGGAAAATAGAGATATTCCAAGGGAAAGGATACATGGCCTTTCCTCCGCTTCTTTTCTGACCCCATTTTGCATATCCTTGGAATAAGACTGCCCCCTCTGCTGCCCCTTCGTAGCGCCACGTTTTTCGCGACATTAAACCCGAGGAAAAAAGAACCAGCGAGACCTGAGTGCCTGGCGCATAATTGTCGTTTTCCTTTGAACTGCAGCGCCTGCAATTTGCTTATCGCCCAGCGATCGCGATTGCCAATAGGGAGGTGGGGGCCGGGGGGAGGCACGGAGAGACATGCATTGTTGTAGCTGGCTGGCTGGCTGACTGGCTGACTGCCTGCCTGCCTGCTGTGGCGCTGTCGTCTTTGTACATTTCAATTAATTAACATTCAACCATTTAACCAGAGGCAGAGGCACCGAGGCACTGAGGCACTGCACATGCGCGCGGACGGACGCTACGCTACGCGATGCGATGCGACATCACAAAAGCGGATGCCGAAAATTGCTGCCGATTGCTGATTGTCGATTAACCGATTGCCCGATTGCGCCAGATAAACTCATTTACAGCGGTTAAATGCCACCGGCGGCGGCACCGCAACCGCAACCCCAGACCCCGCCACTGCCGCACATGGCCGCCCCAACACTCTTTCGGGCGGTCCGTCGATTGGGTCTGGTCTGTCTTTGGGGGGCAAATGGCGTTCCATTGGCGGCGTCTATTGCGCATTTTCAATGAAGCAGAAGCACGTCTATGCACTGGGGGAAATGCTGGGGGGAAAAAGTTGAAGATTTTTCTGAGAATGTGGCAGCCATAGTTTGAAAGATAAAGGATATGTTTTAAGGTAGAATCATACATAATTCTGTTATCTGCCAGAATGAAAAAAATCATTACAATCGAATCATATTTTTTTCCAATATTTTAAGGAAGCAAATCTTGTGGCATCTACAATACTGAAGATACGGAAAGAATGTAAATGTAGTATCATATAGACTAATAATGTCTATTAGATTAACAAAAATCATTACAATCGGAAGATTGATTTAGTCAAAAAAGAATAAAATAAGTTCCAGTTCTAAAGGGTTTCCTATATATATGCATTTTTCATGCAAAACAGATCCCAATCAATTCCACCATATAGCTATGCTTATCCTAGGCTTAGGCACTTATTTGCATCTCTCCAACCTTTTTCTTTGAGTGTATCCAGTGCCACTCGAGACCCCATCTGATTGACAATGATCCAAGTGAATCCGTACGATCCGCTCTGATGTCTATCGCTGCACACGTTTCTGGCTCTATGGCTCTGTGGCTGACTCTTATGGCTCTATCGCTTCTCTCTTACCTTGTCCCGAGTGCTTGTGCTTGTGCTTGACTTCATGTTGATTGTTCGGGTCTTCCATGTTCGTTCGTGTTCCAAGGCTTTCTGGCTTCTGGCTACTGGCTACTGGCTCTGCAAATTGTCATGTTTTCTGTGTGTGTGGCTTAAACTCCAGCGGTAGATCGCTTATCGGGCATGTCACGTTACAAATTTATGCCGCGACATTAGAAAAATTATTGTAATTAGCAAGAGCACCAGAGAGAGAGAGAGGAGAGAGCCTATATTACATGAGAGACGGAGAGAGAGGGAAAATGGAAGCGAAGGAAGTGGCTCTGGGAGTTTGGTTAGCACTGGCTGTGGCATTGGGAGTCGCAGTCGCAGTTGTTTGTGGCTGCGTTGTAATCCTTTCCACAAACAAGCCCATGGCGACAGGCGACGCCAATATCCTGCCACCCACAAACAAATATTCTACAGGATATACATATGTATATGTATATGTGGCATCCACACATGACAGGAGCAGCAGCAGCAGCAGGATGGGGAGGGGAAGGAGATTATGCGAAGGGGCAACAACCATCCCATGTAAAAGTGTAAAATGTCTTAATGATAAACAAACAGAAAAGTTTTTCCCTGTTCGTTTGGATTTTAGGATTTTACTGTTAGAGAGGATTTTCCTCCCTCCCGCCACACACACACGAATAAATATTGATGGGTGGGGAAGGGGTGGCCAGAGTGGGGTTGTTGAAACCCCAGGCAAAAAAAAGCAGCGTTTCTCAAATGCCTTCCGTCTCATGCGTTTTGCGGCGTACACGTGGCGTATACTTTATATTTTTGTTTATTTTCGTTTTTATGCGAAACAGTGGAATAAAATATAGTTTTTATTGATATTTATGAATATGATTAATTAAATAGTCACAAATATTGATTTCTTCCTGAACTTTTTATCTTTTTGTAACATTTTTCTTTTCTTTTTTTTAACTTTTAAAATATGTATTTTAAATTTATTGTCTGCTTCAAAAATTGTCTACCATTTGATTTGTAATCGCAGCCACAACTGCGAAATGTGGACTGATTTTACAGAAATTTAATTTAAAATTAAGTTTGCTAAGATTTCTAAAATTTTAAAGCCCTAACGATTTTTATTTTTGGGTGTACCTCATAAAAATTAAACGATTCAATGAAGATACAGGGTCTGAAAGTTAGGCGTTTTTAATATTTTTTCACATTTTTCCTTGCTATTTCTAATTTAAAATTGAATTTATTTATTTTAAGAAAATATACAATTTTTCCATTGGGTTTTTTCTATATATTTATATTCAAATTTCTCCTTTCTGCTTCACTGTCGCTGCTCCAATCATTTGCCTTTTTCTATTTGGAAATTTATTCACAATTCTTTATAGACGTGTTACCGTTCCCCCTCCCACCTCCCACCTCCCCCTCTCTCTCCCTCTCTCTTTGTATGACCCCTGTACACTGTAGCAGTCGCTCCCTCTCCCTGTCCCCTCCCTGTGTCCGCTTTCTGGTTGGTTACATTGAAATTGCATGTTAGCACGCAAGGCTACCCCCCACTCCACCCACTCCCCACCCTTCCCTTACTGCCTGCTGCTCCTGTTCTGCTGTTGCTGTTCTCGACTGTTGTGTGTTGCCACTGTTGTTGGTGTAATGTCTTCTTATTATGCTGCGACACTGTTGCAACAACTGGTGCCCGCCTCCACCTCTCTCCCTCCCTCTGTTCTCTGGTTTTGGCCATGGCTCTGACTGCCGTCGGTCGTTTGGTTATTGGTAAATAAAATGTCTAAGCGCGCAAATTTTGTGTATAAAAAATAAACCAAAAACAAAGCGTACTCGTATAAATAAAATATGGTTTTGTTATCAGTGGAAGGGATCGTGTATGCGGCTAATAACATGCAATTTCCACCGGTACTCCATCGTACGAGCAGCGGCAGCGAGCAGCGAGCAGCAGCAGCAAGCGGCACGCATGCCATGGCCATACATACATATAGCCATATAGTTTTTCCTTGGGCCAATGTCGGCCGACCCCCAGGGGCAGTCGTAGGATTGGGAGGGGGCCTCGAAAGGAAGCAGGTGAAAAGTATACCATTTGCATGAACACCCACGGGGCGTATGACGCTGACGTCGGGAACGATGACGATGAAGGCTACCCGCAGAGAGAGCGAGGGAGAAAGAGAGAGAGAGAGAGGGAGAATGGTTGTGGGAGAGGCCGTGGCGGCAGAGGGTGTTGAAAATTAGTAACTGTCGGCGGTCGTCGGCGGCTGTGTGGAAGGTAAATTATGGGGAAAAAAATTGTTACCTAAAAATTGATGTAATATTTTCCACAAAACGGATGGTGGATAATATTACTTACACGCAAAAAAAAAATATATATTTATTTATTTAAAAAAAAATATTTTTTTATATGGAATAAATATTTTCATATTTGGAATAAATATTTTCATATTTAAAATAAATATTTTCATATTTAAAATAAATATTCTCATATATAAAATAAATATTTTTAAATTACGATTAAATATATTTCCAGTAAATTTAATCTGAGAACAAAAACACATAAATTCAGACTTATTTCCTAATCCTAATTTCCTACCAAGAGGAATTCATCCTGAATTATTCATCAAAAACTACTTTAAACTTCATTCTTCAGAGGAGTGGAGCCCAAAGAGCTTTCACTGCATCAACACTATAACGGTACTAAGTACTGCGAAAAAACAACGGCACAATTTGTCGCGTATTTCGACTGTCATGTTGTTTGCTTTCATGCGGAAACAGAGCGAGAGCGAGGTAGAGAGAGGCACACACAGAGAGAGATAGAGAGACAGCAAGCGAGCGATAGCAAGTGAGAGTGTACAAATTCTCATGGTGAGAACAAATTTTTCAATTAAGCCATTAATTCACTTCGCGCCACACACAAATACAAATGCAAAAGCAAAGGCAAGCACACACTCAAATCATTCACACAGCAGTCCGCAATCAACAATCATCATCATCAGCATCATTATCAACAGCTTTCATCATCATCATCATCATTCCGGATCGTTTGCGTTCCTTCTGTCGCATTATTTTATTAAGCAACGCGCTGCCTGCAGTCTGCCCGCTGTTCCATCTCTTTCTATTTATCTCGCTTCCAATTGAAATGCCGGCCGACCTCCTCATCTTCGTACTCCATCGTCTTCGCATCCTACCTCTCCTCACCTCCTCCTCCTCCTCCTCCTCCTCCTGCTGCTGCACATTTTAGTTGTTGTCCAGTTTTTACGCAAATTTTATTCATGTTTGCCCTTTGTCTGTCCCTCTCTGTCTTTTTCGCTGGAGCGACTCTGAACTTCTCCGTCTCCTTGACTGTCGTCTGCCTGTCTGTCTCTTTGTCCATTGTTCTTGTTTTGCTTTTGTGAATGCAAAAACAACAGCAAAGAGAGAGAGAGAGAGAGCTTTGCCTTTACAGTTGCTGGAGCGGTAGGGAGGTAGAGCTTAAGCGAGAAGAGTGGCTTTTGGCAGAATTTTAAAAACATTTGATTTGTTTTTACAGTTAAATAAAATAAAAAAATAATAAAAAATAAATAAAAATAAAAAAATAATAAGAATAAAATAGAATAAAATGAAATACAATTTAAAAAAATATTGTGAAAGCTTCTACTTATCGATAGAGCTCCAGAATTTTGTAGCAAAAAATCCCCTTAAAAAAAGATCGGCTTGGAAGAGCTTGGAAGTCTTTTTTCCCTCCATTAGTACAGTTCTTGCAACGTTTTTTTGCCCCCACTCTCCATTTTGGCATCTTCATTAAGTGGCAACACTTTGGCCATAATATATTCCCATACCCCATTCCCATTCAGAGCCAAACGAAAACGGGTTTTCCCTTTCCATCAAGCAAGGAGCAGAGGAGCAACCTGTATCCATCCAGCCGCAGCATCCACATCGTACGCAACGTCCGATGTCGGACCGGGGCACTAATCAATTTCATATCAATTTGTAAATTTGCAATAATTACGATAATTAGCTGCGAGTATCTGCCAAATGCGTTGGCCATGACTGCTGCTGCCCAAAAACCTGGTCCACACAGTCCCCCCGTCCCCATCCCCATGCCCCATGCCCATGCCCCACTTGTCACCTTTTGCGAAATGCATTCAAAGAATGCTTGGAGGTGATAATGAGATTTTCAATTCAATAAAACATCAGGCAGGCAGGCTGGCTGGCTCTCTGGCATTCTCACTTGCCGCCGCCAGGAGACGCGTTGAATGTTGCCCATTTTGGATGTGGGACGGGGGGATGTGGATGTGGATGCAACGCAGGACTGGGAGCGGGACCGGGACTCCGGACTGCGGTCTTTGCGGTCTGCTGAAATCTCTGCATGAATATTTCATTCAATTTACACTTTGGTGAGGCCCGGACTGCTTTTTTCTCTCCTTCCTAACTGCCTTCGGGCCTGCTCTTTTGGCCCGCTCCTGTCGCCCGGCCTGCTCCTTTTGGCCAACTAATTAAGTAATTTTTTTCCGCTGTTTCCAAGACTGTTCTTGATGTGTTTTTTGTTGTTGTTGCTGTTTTCTTCATCGCCTGCTTATTATTTTTATGGTCTTTTAATCAACACGTTTGAGAATTTGGTATTGAGATTTCTCTTCGATTCTGTGTCTGCACTTGACTTTTCTCTTAATTAGTTCTGGCCCCCGAAAAAAGATTTAATTGGCATACGGCAAAGCGGGTTCAATTGGGGGGAAAACTACATTCCATTAACTTAATTCGTTTCCTAATATGTTCCCTTAACTAATCTTAAATTTCACTTTCTTTCATTTCAGGTAAGGATTTCCAAACAGGCCGCTTTTCAGGGTAATTCATAGAGTAACTTTTTCCGGCTACAATCTAATTAAATGAGTGCACAATTTTCGCCTTTCTCGGTGGGGGGAAAACTTCAATAACTGCGCTGTGTGTTTGAGATGTGGGATAAGTGTTGCAAAGCAAATGGAAAACCACCCCATAGAAACACACACACACACACACACACACATGCGTCTATAGAAATGGGGTATATTCTGGTCGGGGGGTTGTTTTTCGCCGACGCCATGGCCATGTAACGAAGAATTGAGGAAAAATCCACCCGGTTTTCCGTCGGTGTTGTGTGTGCCTCCCTGCGATTACGATGTTCTAATGCCATTTTTGGTGCTCCTGCTCCTTGTTTTGTTTTTTCTGTGTGTGTGGAATGGACAGCTGGACAGGAGATGAAACAGGACGCAGGACCTGAAGCAGAAGCTGAAACTGGACCAGCCTTATCGGCGGAGAGCCTGGTCTTTCGAGGCTGGGTTTGTGCCTCAAATATGGCTACTGCTTCTGCCTCAAATGTTGCCTCTGTTTGTGGCTCATATTCTGCCTCTGGCGGCTGCTCTTTCCGCCTCAAATCTTAGCTTGTTGCGTTGCCTCAGAGATGGAAACTCTGAGAACACACACACGCACCCACACACGTGTTTAAATCCATCTAATATTCGATTTTCCCTTCGAGTACTCCCTGGAGGAAAACAGAGGATAGAATGGTAGAGAAATCTCTGCTGCTCTTTCCCGCCCCTCTGTTGGATGTATCTGCATCTCTTTCCACACCATTGGACTGTAACTGTAACTGTATCTGTGTGCGGGGGCTGGATATTGTATCTAAAAGTAGTTTTTGCCTCCCCTGCCACTGCCACTTCCACTTCCTGGCTAAATGTTCGCACTAAGCGATAGCCAAATTGCAGTTGAAATGTTTTTATCGATTAAACAGAATACTTCGGTAGTGTTTTTGGATTGCCAGGAAATCGGGCGACTGAAGGGGGGGGGAGTGGGAAACAAAGGGAGAGCGGGGGCGGGGGCGGGTAGCCAAAGTAGTTAGTGTTTGTCACGGCAGGAAAAACAGATTTTCTCGAGACAACAACACGGCAAAAGTTCTTCAATGGAAATAAAGCGATTGGCGGCGGCACAGTGGTGCAGGGAAAATTAGGCAATTTGCAAGGAAATCATTTCAAACATAATTTAACCATTGATTTTGGAGAAATTTTGCAGAAATGCTGGACAAATTTTAACCACTTTGGAGGAGCTTTGAGCATTTTTGTAAATTGTAAAGATTTTTGGAAAGGCTAAACAAATTTGTGAAAGAACTTAAAATATTTAAAGAAATTTTAAAGCTTTTGAGGATTGTTAAACTAATTTTGGAAGAATTCAAAAAATTGTTGGGAGAATTTTGAGCCTTGAAAATTGGTTTGAATATAGGTTTTTGATTTTAAAATGGAATTAGAATCCATTAGAACCCCAAAATTTATATTTGATTAAATGAGAAAAGAATTTCCGTATTTTTGTTAGTTTTCCTTTAAAACCATTTTAATTCAATTTATTTATCACTGGTTATAATTATCTTATAATCTATTATAAAGTTACATTTTGTTAGAATAATATTTATGGGATTTTTAGCTTTTTCGCACACTTTCAACTCCTTTCTCGATGAACTCTTAACCTTTCCAAGGTGTTCTCTGCCACTGTTTCTTGGCCAAAAATTTCATTGGGCTGGCGTTTGTTTTTCCAACACGTTCGCAATGGCCATTTAATTACTTAAATTAATTTGTGAGTGCATTTTCATGAAAACTCCCTCTGTGCACTCTTTTGGGCTGCTTTTGTGTTGTTTTTTGCTGCTGCTTTTCGCCCATTTGTAATAATTAGACGACTAAATGGGTGGGATGGCAGGAGTGGGTTGTGCTGCTGCCTCGCTTGATGAAATGAGGGAAATTTTTTAATTAGCAAACAGAGCCCAACGCCGACGCCACCGCCAACGCTGCTCTGCTGCCGCTGCCGCTGCTGCTGTGGTGCGTTGCGCGTTGCGGTGGTGTTGCAACACGTGTACGAGGCGTGGCGAGGCGAGGCGGCCGGGAACATTCGTACTCGTAATCCCCAATGGACCTCGCGTTTTTCGGGGGTCTCTCTCCGGTTCCCGAACGAACAGCGAAAACTACTTTGGGACCAAGGTGTCAGCTGCAGCAGAGAGCCACCCTCCAAAACTCCACCCCACCCGCTTTGGCTTTGCCGACATTTCCCTGGCAGCTCGTCATGTTGCCAACTAATTTCATGAAAAGTTGACACAGAGCCACATGTGGAAATCAGGCTAACAGGAGGCAGAAGGCAGAAGGGAGGTGGCAGGAAGAGTAGGAGGTGGTTTCTGGTTGAGTAGGTGGTTGCTTTTTGGCCCTAACAATACCCAATGGAATTGTTTCATTCTCCTTCCATTTTTGTTTTTGTTTTCTTTTTTTTTGTGGCGCGGTGACTAAATTAACATTGACATGCCTCGTTGTTGCTGCTGCTGTTGCCTCTGCTGCCTGCCACATGTGCCGCCGCCGCCAAGGAGGAGGGAGCGGAGGGGAGCTCTGAAATATTCACACATTTTCCATTTCATATTTTGAGTGGTCGCCGCCGCCGTCGCGTTGAAGTTTCGCCACCGCAAATGAAAATGAATTTCACATTTTCCTTTTACCATCCCCCCACCACACTCGCTTTTCTCCATTTTGTATGGCGCCATATAATTATCATATCATGGAGTCACCTCCCAGGGGTCCAATGAGTGGAGGGATTACCGTTGGATGAGCAGCAAGTTTTGCTTAAGGGCAGAAATTACTTTTTTAACTGTTGTTTGTGGAAGTTTTCGCCTCCCCCCCCCGCGGAGGAAAAGCTCAAAAGGTTAACGATAGTTGGCTTTTAATTTAGTTGCGTATTTGGATGATCTCATAGGCCTTCCTTAGGGTTCGGAATACATCTAACATTATTAACAACTGTAGAGCACTTTTCTGCCTTACAAATTGTTGAATTTCTTAGCAATTTTCGTACATTTTCTCTGGCAAGTTTAAACAATTTTTGTTTTCACTTTTGTGGGTCACAGCGCATTGCAATCCCCTACTCGTACGTAGAAAAGAAAATCAATTAAAAACTCGTTTCGCCAATTAAGAAAAAAAATTGTTCACATTCAGGCAAACACACACACACACACATACTCGTACAAATATAAAAGTGTGATCCATCTTCTATATAATTTGCTCAACTTTCGTTTGTTTGAATTAGCATTTTGTCGTATTTTGTGCGAACAAAAAATTCTTCTGGCTTGCTTCTTTTTACTCTTTCTTCCCAGAAGCTTTGTTTGGTTTTGTGGAGATGTTCGTCCGGGAGAGAGAAGAGCATATCCGAAAGTTGGAGCGACATGCATCGAAGTGTATCAAAAGCTTCGGCTTCCGAATCGCTTTTGCTTCGGCTGCTGCTTCTGCCGCTGCCGCTGCCTCTGCCGTTGATTTCTCAGTCAAGTTCAGTTAGCTTTTGTAGTTGTTGCTCTGTTCGGCTCTCTGCTCTCCCTCTCCCGCTCTCCTTGGCTTTGTTGTTGCCATGTGCAGTTCTCCCGTTGCATTTGCTGTTGTTGCTGCTGCTGCTCCCAAAGGCATTTTACGCTTGTTGGCAGGCAGCCGGCGCCGAAGTCAACGTCGACGCGCTAAAGACAGAAACCGAAACTTTGAGAGAGGGAAGCAGAGTGGGAGAGACAGCCAGCGCCAACGAGCCATTGCCAGACGCAGCGCTATACAAAGTGGTGTGGTGGCAGGGAGGGGGGAGCGGAAGAAGAGCATTGGAGGAGGAGTAGGAGGAGCAGACAAAAGCCAAGGCAACTGAAGCAGTCAGCCAGAGAGGGATGGAGGTCGAGAGACAGCCGCTATGCAGCAGCGAACGAGGGAGAGGGACATAGAGACAGCAGATGGTGGGAAATAGAGGGGAATGCAGTGGGAGGGGGCGGGGGGAATGCACCGTAAGAGGCAGATCGACAGGGGAATGCAGTGGCGCACCGTAAGTGAGTGGGGGAGGGGGGTTCCACAGTGGGCGCCTCGGAAGGTGCCCAATGCCCCTGGGGAGGGGGAGGCAGCTCTCGGGCGGTCGCGTTTTCCATTTCGTTGAAGTGGAAAATATTTTGTAAATATTTTTGTGTATTTCTTTCTTTTTGTTCGTTCGTTTTTTGTTTCCTTTTGCATTTTTCTTTGATTTTTCCCCTGCGTCTCCTCCGCCTGTTGTTATTTCTGTAAAGCTAAGAGTTTATTTCTTTTCCCCAACCCACATCCCCCACACCCCCCACACCCACCCACATTTTTCAGCCGCCCCACGGCCCACGGCCCACACCCCTGCCCCCTCCCCCGTGCCGTTTGACTGTGGCTTGTTCTGTTTTGTATTTTTACAAATATTTTGTGTAATCTTTAAAGCAGACAATGATGACAGCAGCAGCAGCAGCAGCCCCACGGACGATGGCGCGGCGGCATTTTGTGTCACATCCTGAAGACTTTTCCGGAGCGCCAAAAGAGGGAGGGGGAGGGGGTCGGTAGAGACAGTGGGCGTTGGTGTTGGATGGTAATGCCAAAAGTATTTAAGCACGTGCGCAGCACAGTGGAGCAGCCAGGCAGTAAGACGGAGATTACCAGGCCCAGGCCAGGCCAGACCCAGGGGCCAACATCATCATTGTCACTGCAAAGAGAGAGAGAGAGAGAGAGAGAGACCATAGCCCATAGCCCTTTTAGCAGGTACAGTGGAGACTCACTAAAGTGGGAAAATGTAGTGAGTGGGAGTTTAAGGAGAACCCAAAGGAACGATCGGAGTTCTCCCTCCCTTGAGTGCCTCTTTTTGCACCAGATATCTACACCCTCTGGTTCTCCTCTATCGAGTGCCCACTGTGGCCTCCAGTTCCTCCTTCTGGGCATCTCTTTTGGTGAAATGGACTCATATTTCGCGACAGGCTGTTAGTCAGCAATTCAGTTGGTCCCCGGGTCGGTCTCCCGAAGTCACTGAGCCTGTCATGACATTCGCCACCAAAGTGGGGGGTGTCCCCTGAACCAGAGGGAGATCTCTCCTCTTATACATATATCCCACGAATATGCATATATATATATACGTATGTATATATAGATTTTTTCCTTCCAGCCTTTTGTTTTAGCAATTTTTGCAATGTTGCCTTTCGGGCGGCTCGCCATTCCGGAGGGTTTTTCTCTCTCGCTGCCGCTGCCGCTGGCTTCTGTTTCTGTTGCGGAAAATAGAACAAAAGTTTTTGTCGCTGTCAGAAAAGTGTCAGGCGGCAAAGTTGAATGCTGTCCCAAGGAAACGGCGGGGGGGAGGGGGCAGTGTGTCGAGGGCAGAGGGTCGAGGGTAGTAGTCGTAGTCCCAACGATTTGAATAAGTAAATAAAGCCAGGAAAATGGGGGAGCACATGGCAGCGGCGGCTGTGGCAGTGGCAGATGAAGATGACATTGCTAATGCGACAGAAGATAATCGAAAGGAGGTTAAAGCGGTGGGGGGGGGGGATAAAAAGATACAAAGATGAAAAGTTTTGTTTTTCATCTATGTCTTGAGGTTAACAGTTTATCGATTTACAGGGAGGCTATCGACCTTTAACTAAAATGTATCGTTATATTTCTTATCGATTTACAAGAAATTATCGAATTAATTTAAGATGTATCGATTATTCGAACATTTATTGCTATATTTCTGTAAAATGTTTTTTATTTCATTTATTTTTTGATTATTTCTTAATTTATATATCGACTTGTCAGATTTATCGACTGTTATATCGCTATATTTGCTTACAAGTCTAACAGCTTATCGATTTGCAAGAATTTATCGAACCAGATCCAAGATTTATCGTTTATTGAAACATTTATCGCCATATATCTTTAAAATTGTATATATTTGATTTGTTATTTTATTGTTTCTTAATTGATATATCGATTTATATCGATGATTCCTTGGAATGTTGTTCTTTCGAGTCTTAAAACTTTCCATTACGTAACCCCCCTCTCTGAGTTGATTCACGATAACTTGTTCCACACGTCTCTGCCCTAAATCGATAAAACCTGCCTTCGATTGCTTGATAATAAATTAATTAGTGCTCTTTTGGCCTTCAATTAAGGTTACGTGTTGACTCCAATGACATTTGGAGCAGGCAATTGACGAAAGGGAAACCCCTATATTTTCCACTCTTCGTTCCCCCCGCTCCCCTAGAATCTCTAGCCCCGATAATCGCGGCCACTAACTGGCAATTAGGCAAATGACAAACGCGTTTGCTGCTTAGGGCCGACCTGGTCCAGGCCCGAACCCCGAGCACGTAGGCAAGGTTAATTGCTCTATTTCCCAGGCAGGGGTCCTCCCCGTGCCAGCGATTCTCTCAGCCGTTTTATGGCCTGAGCACCTGCGTTGCATCATCCAGGACGTTGCAGGACATGGCTGCGCGTTTTTCTTATGCAACCAACTTTCACCTCTGGTCACCCGCTGACTTTCAGCTGAACCCGAAAGACCCACCCCTCAGGAGAGTGCGTCTTGAGACAGGTTCTGGCCAGGATTTCCCTGGAAAAATTGAGCCAAAGAGAAACTGAATTCTTAGTGACAACAATTAACCTTTTGAACTCCACTTGGCTCCAGGCCAGCAAACACTAACTAATTTCACTTTTAGCCATGTTTTGTTTTTGGGTTTTTTAACTACCAAAAAACATTATTTATGGCCCTCAAAGCGCAACAAATTTCCCTTCCGCTTGCGATGGAAGGTTGGCTTGTTAGTGCTGTTTGGGCCATTAAATGAAATTTAATTACCTTCCAGTCGGCCAGTCTTCCAGTCTTCCAGCCTGAATATTTCTACGCGTCGTTGATTGCCACAGAAAAGCCTTTGCAAATTGTTGACAACATTTCAGCGGTTACGTTCGGTTGGGAGGGGGAGGGGGGTTTTCTTTTTGCTGTTGCTGTTGCTGCTGTTTGGGGTCGCCGTGGAACCTGGTCAGGAAATTATAATTTTCACACGCAACCCAAAGGCAGAGGCAGAGGCAAAAAGCCCAAAGACCACTTAACAATTCAATTGTGCCACAATATATATATCGTACGAGCCAGCGGTCTGAGCCAGGTCTTGAGCTGCATTTGCACTTAACAAGAAACCAAGTGACAAACGTAGATAATGTTTGTGGATGTTCTGCCTCCTCCTCCTCCTCCCCCTCCTGCTGCTGCTGTTGCTGTTGCTGCTGCTGCCTCTTGCAACAGGAGGATTGGATTGCGTGCCACTGGCTGCGGCTGCGTGAGAGAAGATGCGGCTGTGTCTGCCTCCTGCATCTGGTCTCTGGTCTGTGGTCTCTGGGCTTTCAATGCGCATGCGTGGCTTGCGTTTTACGCATTTCGCCTTGTAATGAAGGCATTTTTCCCCATTACAAACATGAACCCCAATGTGTTGGCCATGTTTCATTTTGCCAATCAATTTCCACTAGCCAAATGTGTGCTGTGTGTGTTTGTGCTCCGTTTTTGCCCCAGAGCAAAGCTGCTTTGCTCTCCTGCTGCCTGCCAATCACTGGCAACAGATGAAGTCCAACATGGATGGATGTGGCAGCCTCTTGGAGTCGCAGTCGCAGTCAGAGTCGCAGTCTGAGAGTCGCGAGTGTGGACAGCAGCAGACAGCAGTGGTTCGAGGTCCTGTGGTGTTATCACAACAGGTTGGCCGATCCATCCATCCATCCGTCCATCGATCGATCGATCCATCGCTGGTTGGAGGCACAGACGATTGATCGATGATTCGATATGATCGACAAAACAATTTATGTATTGTGTGTGCGTGTAGATTGTCAATGTTTTTTGTGGCATAATAAGTACCTCCTCTGTCTGTGGCTCTCATTTTAGTTTTTAATTGCAAGAAGCACTCCCCTCCCCTCCACTCCACTATGGGCAGATCTTTTCTGCCATCCCAAAAGTCCCAGTCCCAGTCGGAGATGTCCGAGATGTCCGAGATGTCGCGTATTCCCCATTGGGGGACTGGCCGAGACGGGGAGTCAACCATTGCAAATGTGTCAATTAGATTTATTATCAGGCTCTTGTCATTGTCCATTTCTGTGTGTGTTTACTGTCTGTAATGCTCCACCCTCCCATTCCCCTTCTCCCCTTTTCACCGTTTCGTATTCCCATTGGATTGAGTGTCTGGTTGGGGGGCAGGTGCCTTCACACTGGGCCTCATGTCCATTAGTAAATGCTAAATATGCGCCAATTAATGGCATCATGGAAAATTCCCTTTTCAAGGATCTCATATGCCCAACAAATTCAAATGCAAAAAAGTCTGAAAAAGGAAGCGACAAAGGGAGGGCCCCCTGTGCCTCCTGTGTGCCTCACATTTTTATTATCTGGAGGGAAACAGAGTCCAGGTCCGCGCCCGAAAACCAACGGACCAGCTGTCTGCTCATTCCTTAAGCCTGCCACAGGCTGTGCCCCTGTCTCCCCCCTACCCTCTACCCTCTCTCCGCGCTCTTGTGGCAAGTGACTAGCCAAGCGTTGCTGCTCTGCTGCCCCGCACTGCTGTTGACAAGCTCAATTTCCAATCGCAATAAAACGCAGCACTCGAACGCAAGATAAATGTGAGAAAAATGCATGGCATGGCAGGGCATGGCCTGGGCCTGGGTCTGGGCCCAGAGCCCTCTCTCTCTTTTCGTCTCTTCATCATTTCGTCCTCTTCTCTTTGGGCTGCCTCTGCCACTGCTTCGTGGCGTCTCTGTCTTGCGTGGGCTTATCCTCCGATACTGGCAAAGCTGCAGGGAGAGAACCTGCGGAGCAGAGGCGCAGCTGGCCGGAGAAAGGGGGGTAGACCAAGGGGGCTGCACCTCACAGCCCCTGCACAGAAATCTTTGCCTGAAATTCTGGCAATCTTCTGGGAACTTCAACCCCTCTGCCCACGCCTCTGGCTTTATTTTTCGAAGGGTTTTTGCTTCTTTTTGTACATTTTTGTTTTGTTGTTTTTGGTTTTGGCCTCCGTTTCTGGTGCGCTTCTTCAAGTGCCCTGGAAATTTATAGTGGTAATAAAATTTTATTTGCTCTTTTAGTTGATGGCACAATAAACTCTTCTGGCATTTTTCGGGACCCATCGCCTCGAGCACGTGCTCAAGTCTGTTCCTCGGATTTTACTTGTTCTTCAGTTTGGTTTTCTGATTATTGAAATATATTCCGCGGAAAGAGAGAGAGAGAGGGAGAGAGAAAGATATTGAGTAAGCGGTTTATTTCAAGGTCATTTGGTTAGCGGTTAAGCGGGGATATTTGAGATAGGGAACGATTGGAGATGGTAGCAGGAATATGGGAGTACTGAGAGGTGAAAAATAGTTATAAGAAATGAATGGAGATGGAAATCCACGAAGATTCTTGGCGATCACAGAATTAATTGAAGTTGGAAACGTTTAGAAATGGGATTATAGGAATATTTGGAGATGAAATCCTTAGGAGCGGAATTCCTCGAGAGAGAAATATAAGTTTCTGGATGAAATTCTCAAAACTAACTCATCTCTGGCTCTCTCCCAGCGAAGCTTAGCATTCAGCAAAGGGTTTCCCTCTCTGCCAGCGAAGCTTAGCATTCAGCAAGCGGTTTCCCTCTCTCCCAGCGAAGCTTAGCATTCCGGAATGGGTTGTGCAATAAATTATAGTAATTTTCCTGCACCTTTTATTTTCCGCGAATTCTTTCTAATTATATCTTGGGTAATTTTCCTTAGCCTATGTGTTTCCAAGACGTTCCTCTAATTAAATTTTCACATTTCCATTACAAAGTCTGGTGTATCTGATTTGGTATTCCGGAACACCTTCCACCTTGTTTAAGGTACGCCTTCTTCCTCCTCTCGGAAGCACCCCACCCCCCCTTCTTTGGAAAAGTTAGTCAAGCCAATTATTATTTAAATAAAATGCAAAACAGCAATTTAAGCTGCCGGCGGCAGTCGCGACGGGCAGCCGAGCAGAACGTTTTTCGTCTTCAACTTGGGTTTTAATTGAGAGACACACACACGGCGAGAGAGAGAGAGAGGAAGCCCACTCCACCCAGCCATACTCTATCCCCCCACCTGGCGATAAGACGCACTAACTGGCTTTGGTTTACCGTTGAAGCCGAAGCCGAAGCCTCATCTTCTTCTGCTCTTCTTTGCTGCTGCGGCTGCGGCAGCGGCGGCCCTTCTTCTTCTGATGATGCCGACAACAATGGGCATAGGAAATGGGCATAGGAAGGCCCACCATTTGGGGTTGGGATGTTTGATACCCTTGAAGAGCCGAAACTACCACCAAACTATAATTTTCAGAGCTTCGTTAGACTTTCTTCTGTAAGTTTTTCTTATATTTATTTATTAAATTAAATATAAAATATTAAATCTGAAGGGTGGGAGTATTAGCAACTATTAAAGGCCTACGATTTAAATTAAATTTTGTGGTTTGGATTAGTGGGCTGATTTCTCTTATAAAATATCATGTTTAAGCCATCATTTCTATAGAAATTATATGAGCAACGATCGTGAATGGTTTCATCTCCCAACTATCTCCCAACAATACATAGTCTAAGCCATAAAACCCCCTTTAAAGGGTATCAAACGAGAAGCAGAACTGACAGCTGACAAGCGACGCCTTCGTCTAACTGCAGCAGCAGCAGCAGCGCAGCGGCAGCGGCGGCCATCAGCTAGAAGAGGGGGTGGAAAAGAGATAGAGCCAGCGGAAACAGAGGTAGCTGCAGCAGCGGTGCTGCGACGGCGACGGCGTCGACAATGACAGCGCAACGCAGTCGCAGTCGCAGTCGTAAATCAAAATGGCTGCAGTTGATGGCTGAAGAAAGAAGTCATTCATTTAATTTCATTTCACTTCACACACCGCTCCGCAGGCGAGACAGGGACAGCGCATGCGTGGGAGCAGAACAGAGGAAAGGAATGGGATGGGATGGGATGGAATGGGCTGTTGATGTTCTCATTAACTCTAATTCCAGTGTGTGAAGGGGAGAGACTGAGATGGAGGGTGTGTGTGCGAGGGAGAGAGCATTAGCCGTGTGATGGATTGGTCTTTTCCTACTTGTAGTCCGGTTTTGTGGTTTTTTTGCTGTTTGCAATCAGCTGTTTGTCGCTTTGTGTGGCTAAAACTGGTAACGGTATGTGTGTGTGTGTGCGTAAGTGGGCTGGGCTTAAAACTATGGTTGCTGTCTCCGCTAAATGCACGAGCAGTTTCTGCGCACAGTGGGACGAAGATGGTAGGAAAAGTCGAAGATAAAAGCTTGAATGATCGCAAATGTAAAAAATATATTTCTACTAGCAAAAATTGCTGAAAATGTAATGGAATTGAAAAAAGAAAATGATCAACAAGATTATAATGTTGAATAGTATGTATATAAGGGGCAGATTTTGTTTCCATTGAGGATTATAACTAGATATCAGTATGCGCTGATCCATAGAAGAGTTGTCGCTACAAGATCGGTTAGGATCTAACGAAATGCAATACCAACTTACGATATTCCAAAGAAACAACTAGTTGGGTGACTACAGAAATACAGCGATCCTCTTGGCAATCATTTCCTAGTCAGAAAATCGTAGATTTCCATTCAAATATAGTTTTTCTATCAAATGTCATGCCACTCCTAGCAGATTAAGCCCACTGTGCCATTGTAGCACTTTCTGCCTGAAAAGGAAGATAAGTCTTAGGTTATGGGCAATTGCCATGCACTTAATTTTTTATATTTATTTATATCAAAACAGCCTTGGCAAATTCTTTCAAATTAACCGCCCAGATAGTCTGTGTATCGTGCTGGAAATAGCAGCTATCGATTTTAAGTAAAATCATTGGTTTGTCACTCGTCAGAAGCTGAATGGTATGAAACGTAGCATCAAATATTTGCTGCATACTTTCAGGCTGCCCGAATTGACACGTGATTGACATGTAGTTGACATTTGACATGGCTTAGTTCCCGAAAAGGCCGCAAAGAGCGCCACTGCTTAGAAGTGCTCTTGCAAAGGGGCTGCTGCTGGGCTTGCAGGAGCGGTTGGGGGGTCACAGAATGGGGAAAAGAATGATGAAAATCGGCAGAAACCTAGAGAATAGAATATCGTTTGCCTGAAGCCACAAATCAATACCATGTCTAGCTTCAATTCACGCAGCATTTTGCAATTAAAGTGGGTGGTGCGAAATCTTTTATTGCAAATCAAATCTGAGCATTTTCTTCGCTTGAATAAATCACATCAGACAAACATAAATCATATTTATGCTATAGCCCCCCCCCCTTGCTGCATGCCACAAAACAACAAAACCAAAAGCAGGAACAACAAACAGCCGACAGGAAGAACAGACAAAACACACATCAGACATTATTATCATCTCGCTTGTGCTTGAGTGAGTTTCTTCGCCTTTGCCTACCCCAAAAGGTCCCCTTTGGCACTGCCTCCCCCTCCCCCTCCCACTCCCACTCTCTCTCTCTCTCCCTCTCTCTTGTCTGTGTGATATGGCGTGATTCCGCGTAGGCAGTGGAGATCGGGGGCACAGTCCAGCGATTTGCCAGCATCCGTTTTGGCCCTCTCCCTCTCTGGACACACATACACACACACACACACAGACAGACCCAGGCTTCCTTCCGCTGGCTGCCATTGTCCTTTCGCGCCATGGCCTCCTCCTGCCCCCCCCTGGCAACTTCAATCGCCATCATTGGGAAATGTGTAATTGAAAGGGAAGCTTTGGCTTTGGCAGCGCAGCGCAGCCCCTCGGCAGGCAGGCAAGCAGGCAAAAGAAAATTATTTCGTTAACAAAAGGGAAATGCCAAAGGAAAGGAGAAAGGAAACGCACACAATGCAAATGGTGAAGGGAGGAAAAGAAGGGGAGGGAGGAGAATGCAGCATGGGATGTGGAATAATGCAAGCCCTGAAATATTTTGAAGTTTTCTTCCCTTTTTATTTGCTTTCATTCCATTGTGTGGTTGTTGTTGGGGGAAAGTTCGGGGAAAGTTTCATTTCCGACAACAAGTTACCGTTAGTTAGTTTTGGTTTTTCGGCAGGGTTGTCACCATCATCCAGACATGGAAAGCAGAGCGCCCCCGAAAGAGGCAAGAGGACAGAGACATGCATTGCATATGCATGACTTGGCATGTAACGTGTGTCCTTCTCTCTCTCTCTCTCTCTCGCTCTTTCTCTCTGTCTCTGTCTCTGCAATGTTTGTGTGTGTTTGGGGGGGGTGGGGGGCTTTTCTGTGTGATTTATGAGGTCAGAGACTCGTGATAATGAGCCCGGAAATTAAATCACTTTGACCGGAAGGATGTCAGGTCAAAAGGGGATAACACAATTGATTTCATATTCATAAATTCAATGAATGTTGTCAGCTTGTCAGGCCAAAGGAAGGGAGCAGCCAGAGCAAGGGGGAGACTGTTTTGGGGGGATTACCAAAGTTCTGAATTGGGGAAAAGGAAATGCAGAAATGTCAGCTTAAGTTTTGTGAGATTTGAGGGCTTAACGGTGATTGCAGGGGGTGGACAGAGCTGCCAGGGTAGTTCAAGGGGGTGACCAGAGCAGTTATTAGAGTGTGGCAACTCTGGAAATTGAATTGAAACTTGGATATATCTGATATTACACGAAATATTACATTCCAAGCTAATGAAACAGAGTTTAAAAAGAGAACGACAGCCCTATGAATAACATTAATGAGAATGGCAACTCTGGCAACAGAAATTCCCCCTTCCTTGGGGTATTTTTGCCATAATTAGCAGCAAATGCCAACTAGTCGGAAACTTTAAAGCACACTGGGAGGAGGCACAACAAGCAGCCCCCCCCATTAGTCCCCCCCACCCAACACTCTTTTGATCTGAATGGGGTGACATATTTTTAAGAACTTGTCGAAGCATGCAATAAACAATTTGTCAGCGAAGAGGAGCACATGTTTGAAGAACATATTGTATGAAGACCCCGACCCCGAACAGAAGCCTCTTCGATCTGATCTTCATTTGAAGAGAAAACTTTGAGCAGAGCACACGAACACGAACACGCCACTAAAACCTCTCTCATTCTCTTCCTTTTTGCAGAGTTTCAAAATCAAAATTGAGGAATACCAATTAGAGGATAAGGATATTTAAGGATCAACCAAAACACCAAATCAATAGACGGTTATTTTGGCCAACAAAAACAGAGTGGAACAGAGAGCGGAAAGCACAAATCGCGGGAAATCATTTTATACCTCACACCACAACACACGTCACGTAACGTCACGTCACGTAGCGTCACGTAACTGTACATTGTACTTTGTACTTAAGTGTTCAAACAGAAAAGGGTTAATTAGGTGAGTAATCGATAAATAGCGATAAATATCGATAAATGCTAAATCATTTGATCCCAATTGCAGTTTACTTTGTATATAAGGAAAAGTAGCTAAAAGCACAAGGAAGAACAGTAACAGTAGCAGTAACAGTAAAGAGGAGCAGGAGCAGGAGGATTAGTCACTAGCCACTAAGCAGCAGGATAACCGATAACAGATAACAGATAACCGATAACAGCCGATAACAACCGAACGTATCCACGTTCGCAGTCACGTTTCATCACGGAATTAGCAGCAGCAGCAGAAGCAGCCGCAGTTGCCGCCGCCAACGCCAACGCCAACGTCAACGCCACAGCCGCCACAATGACGATGAGTACAAATAACTGTGAGAGCATGACGTCGTACTTCACCAACTCGTACATGGGCGCCGACATGCACCACGGCCACTATCCGGGCAACGGCGTCACCGATCTCGATGCCCAGCAGATGCATCACTACAGCCAGAATCCAAATCATCAGGGCAACATGCCCCCCTACCCGCGCTTCCCGCCCTACGACCGCATGCCCTACTACAACGGCCAGGGCATGGACCAGCAGCAGCAGCAGCAACAGCAGCAGCAGCACCAGGGCTACTCCCGCCCGGACAGTCCCTCCAGCCAGGTGGGTGGCGTGATGCCACAGTCACAGACCAATGGCCTGCCCAGCGCCGGACAGCTGGTGGCCCAGCAGCAGCAGCCCCAACAACAGTCACAGAACCCACAGCAGCAGCAGCAGCAGGCGCAACAGCAACCGCAGCAGCAGCAGCTCCAGCAACTGCCGCAAGTGACGCAACAGGTGACACATCCCCAGCAGCAGCAGCAGCAGCAGCCAGTCGTCTATGCCAGCTGCAAGCTGCAGGCGGCTGTGGGCGTGGGTCTGGGCCTGGTCCCGGAGGGTGGCTCGCCGCCGCTGGTGGATCAGATGACGGGCCACCATATGAGTGCACAGATGTCGCTGCCCCATCACATGGGGCATCCGCAGGCGCAGGTGAGAATGAGACTCCTTTGAGGGTAGATTGGGGTAGATATCGCCTAAGGGTCGAAGGGTTTCGCTTCTAAGTGCTTTGATCCCCTGCTTATACTCAATGCTTTTTCCCCATTTCTCTCGTGCTGCTTTTCCATCGACCAAACAGCTGGGCTACACGGACGTTGGAGTTCCCGATGTGACAGAGGTAAGACCCCGCCCCCTAATGCTGCTCCCCTGCTCCACCATCTCTCATTAAACATCCTCAAACTGGTGGCTGGCTCTCTCTCTCCCTCTCTCTGTAACCAATCAAATATTAATCTTTGTTCGTCTTTAGGTCCATCAAAACCATCACAATATGGGCATGTACGGACAGCAGCAGACGGGCGTGCCGCCTGTTGGGGCGCCACCGCAGGCCATGATGCACCAGGGCCAGGGGCCGCCGCAGATGCACCAGGGCCATTTGTCGGGCCAACATACACCGCCATCCCAAAACCCGAATTCGCAATCCTCGGGGATGCCGTCTCCACTGTATCCCTGGATGCGAAGTCAGTTTGGTAAGTGTCAAGGAAAGTGATCGATAATTCCACGAAACGTATTAAGTGGAATTTTTCTTCTTCTTATAGTAGTGGGTTGAATGTAGTTTAGTCACCCCCCCCACCCCCGTTAGATTTTAGTAGCTCCCATTAGTAGTAGTAGTCGTGCATACAACAACAAGAGCCAAGGAATTGCCCTCCGTTTTATATTAATTAATTAATATAAGTTTTCAGCCAAGCGAGAAGTTTGACAGCGAACCTCGTTTCCAAAGCAGTGCTTAATGGAGAGCGAACTGCTTACACTGCTTAACAGTTGACTCCAAGTAGAGTGAGCGCGAAATTCGAAATTCTGCAAGTTGAGTACATGAAACTGCTTGTACTTGGCAAGCAGTCACGATCAATACTCAAGCAGTATAAGCGGGAAATTTGAACTGCCGCAAATGGAATACTTGAAACTGCTTGCACTGCTTGTGTGCCGAGATCAATGCTCAAGCAGTACGAGCGGCAAATTTGAATTGCCGCCAATGGAGAACCCCACTAAAAATGCCTTTAAAAAATCTGGAAAAATCTTTAAAATTATTTTCAACTAATTATTATATTCTAACTAACTTCAAAATTAATATAAGCTGCTAAAAGTCATGTAAATCGCTATGTAAAAGCGATTTGCAGTGCAAATTTCAGTGTACTTGTCTTGTAAGCCAAATCTCTACCTTCTTTCACCCCCTTATGTGCCCTCTCTCTCGCCCTCTGTCTTTGTGTCTGCTTGTGTATGCACGTTTCAACGACCTTGACACGTCCGGGTGATTTCACTTTATTGCCTTGGCCAATTGCTCGACATTAGGCGTAATCCATCTGCAAAGAGGAGACGAGCCGCGCGCTGCCTTCTGGCACTCGGACGATGCCGATACCTGACGTTCGCCGCAATTTTCGCAAATTTCCCAAATACCCGAAAATCGATGAATGCGGAAAAGAGGTGCACAGGACATTCAGGACAGGGTTCCGAACACAGAAGGCGGTCCTGTCGTCTAATGCAAATTGACAATAGAAAGCGAAAGACAGAAAAGGTTTGTGCCAAAAGGGATCTCAAAGATCCGTAGCTAATCCCCGAAAATAGAGCAGGAAGGGAGGGAGGGAGGAAGGAAGGAGGAGGAAACCATGTGGTTCGGTTTTAGTTTTAGTTTCAGTTTCAAAGGATACGCGTGTTGCATAAGTGGGGGAGAGGTTTCCAGGGAGGATGCGAGTCCTTTTTCTAAATATGGAAAACCATTTTCACTTTTTCCCCGAGTGAAAGTGACCAGCAGAGCAGAGCAGAGCAGTCCGACCTCAAGTGTCTTGGTCCTTTCTCTCGCCGTATATCCTTATCCCCTGGGACTGGACTGGACCGGACTGGACCCTGGCCGCGTCATTACTGGGAATCTGGTGGAGCCTGCCGCTCCTTGGTGTGTTTTTCGCTGCTGTTGTTGTGGTTTTTTCTGCGTGTTGTTCCTTTTTTTGCACCAAAGCCAGATTGAGATGTAAAGCAGAATTGATGAGCGCCATTAGTTACACGTTATGTGCAATGGATGCCATCAATTTATTAATCTCCAGAACACGCCGAGTCGAGGCTCCAGAGAGCTCCACAGAGCTCCACAGCCCCACAGCTCCAGCTCCAGCTCTGGGCTCCTCCATTCATAGCACACCGCCATCGCAGTGGTCGCCGTCCCCAACCTGGCCTCCTCTTAATCCCCCCCCCCCCCCCCCCGCCCCCTTCCTGCTGCTCCTTGCAGCACCACTCCTCCCCCTCCCTTTGTGGCGGCAGCAGGAGAATAAATAAAAAAAACGCGCCTAAAAAAAAAACCACCGCCACGGTGACATGAAGTTTTTCCTTTTCCTCTCTTTTTCTTTTTCTGTTTTTTTCTGTAACTTTTTGCTTCTTTTCTTTATTAAAAATGAAGCAGCAGTCAGTGGGGGGGAGGGGAGTTCCCCCTGCGAGGCCAGGGCGGAATTAAAGCCTGGAGCTGCAGCTTGGAGTCTCGGACTCTCAAGTTTTTTTTGAGGCTCTGGTTGCGGCGGCGGCGGCGTCTCCCGCGGCGGCGGCAGCGGCTGGGGCATTCTCACTGTGCCACAACATGATCCCCGAAGCTTAAGTTACGATGATTAAATGCATACGAGTTTATTTCTGCTTAGGTTTCTTTTTTTTGCCACAGCCCCATGCCCCCCCTGGATCTCGGTTTGCCTGCATTTTGCATAGCCCATCCCATAAATAGAGGAGACAGTGGGACAAATATGATCGGAAGTTGGGGAATCTGAGGATCGGTGTGGCTGGGTTTTTGCAGGAATTTCCAAGATTTGTTTTGCAACATTTTGGGAATTTTTTAAGTAGAAAATAATGAAGAAAATAGTCGAGGATCATTTAAGAACTTTATTTTGAAAGCATTGCTAGGAAAAGGACCTTTAGTAGACTCCACTAAGTCCCTCCTTGCCATGATCTTCTGTGGCATCTTCTCTAGGATGTTATTTAGGATTTCTTCTAGGATATTATCATGGATCTGTTCTAAAACAATTTCCAGTATCTTCTGTAGAATCCTGCCCAAGTTGAAGTCAGTTTTGCGGTTGGTTTAGGGACATATTTGTTGAGCACTTAAATTCCCATACATTCAACCTATATTTATATATTCAATTGCCATATTTCCTTTAATATTTCTTCTACTTTTTGTGTGCCCAAAAACTATAAATAAATAATCTTCTTCCCCCTTAATTTTTCGGGATCCATGAGTCATTTATTTGCCGCAAAGCCGTGTAGTTCTCTCGGAGTGCCCACTGTACCCACACACCGATTGTAGCCACTTAACGCCTGGACATATTTCAAGCGTTGCATTAGGTTGCAACAAAAAGCGCGGCATAAAGGTTCCGATCGTGACGGGGCAAGGCGAAGAAGAAGAGAGACGTGCGACCCCAAGGAGAAGAGGGAACCGAACCCCACAGACAATGTCTCCACAAAGGAAAACCAAACGAAAGAGAGAGAGAGGGAAGAAGGAAAAACGAGACTCGGTTTCAATTAAGTTGTTACTCATGGCCAGGGTCCAGTCCGGGCTGTCCTGCCCCCTGCCCCCTGCCCCCTGCCCCGAGTGTGCCACAATGGAGTGGCTTGCCCCCCCTGGCACTCCTTGCCACTCTCTCTCTCCCTCTCTCTCTCTCTCTCGCCAGGATGTTGCGTTAATGTTGTTTTGATATTTACCAAGTTTCAAACCGATTCCCGGACTCCTTTTTGTGTATCTTTTCTATTTGATAATTTGCTGAAGGAAAACTTGCTGCAGTCTGCTTGCTGCTTGCTGCTTGCCACCTAATCCTGCCCCATGGCTCCCTGCCTCGACTCTTCTTTCCTTTTGTGGCCCCAAACGCTTTTGGGGTCATAAATTTAAGCGACAGTCCACAAATACTTTCGCAACAAGTGTTTCTCGCCATTTCAGAGGGAGAAAGAGTTCTATGCGAGTGCTTGTTGCTGCCACAAGGAGGGGCAGGGGCAGGCATAAATGAATTTATGATTGGTAAAATGATTGTCTACGATTCACATTTATTCATTGCTATTCACAGTTATTCATGGGCAAATCTCTGGCCGTTCAAAATGTATTTACCAAAAATACAAAAATGCCATTTTCCTAGAGCAGACTCTTCCCTCCCCAGAGGAACTTTTCAATTCCTTTCGAGTATGAAAAGTGCACTTCATTGTGGGCATTATAAGCGACAGTTGGGTGGGGCAGGGGTTGGGGGTGTGGAGGGAAAGGACCTTCAACCTGTCAGTTGGGGGTAAGACAATGAAAAGAACTTCCTGCGTAGCCAAAAAGTTGCACGTTCGTTGCCTGTAGGTTGGCTGTGGAAAAGTTTTTCTCGCCCTGGCTTTCGGGTAAAACGTTGATCCCGGCCCATCATCCGTTTGGCAGTTGCCAGCAGCAGCAGCAGCAACAAAGAGGAGCAAAAGAGACAGAGAGAGAGGGAGAGGGAGAGGGGGAGAGGGTGACAGTGTGGGGGAGAAAAAACTTCTGGACTTTGTTGTCTGTTGGCGCTGCACTTAATGTCCTGAAGAGTTTTGCTTAACTTGAGGATTTGCGCGCAAACTACTTTTCGATGGGCAGCAAAAGAGAGAAGGAGAGCGAGAGAATAGACAGGAGGAGAGACAGCTCCAAGAGGGGCGAGACAGCTACAGAGAGAGAGAGAGAGGAGAGGAGAACAGAGACAGCTCCAAGGAGAGGGCTGAGAGAGGTGGCCAACTACTTAGGCCAGACGATTGCCATGGCTTAAATGTGTCCACGCTCGGGGCCAGCATCCGCATCAGCTCTCCACGCAGGAGCCTTCCTTTTCAGCTTTTCCAAAAGTGAAATTGTGTTAACGCATTTTCCTCGGTATACATATAAATTTTCCTTTGGCGAGGGGGGCGGGGGGGCGGCAATTTAAGCAGTCGGATCAAAAGATAATTTGCCAAATGCGTGAAGATTTTTTCCCTCTAAAAATAAGTGAAGGAAAAAACTTCTAGAATAAAATCCACATCCCTCAGTCCCCGCCCCCCTCTGACAGTTTCTGTCAAAAAATTTGAGCAACGTGAAGACCGGAAAAAAATGACACAGGAACTTTGGGGATTTCCCTCCCACCCCTAACTGAAGAGAGGGGGAGAAAGTTTAATAAAGCGCTGCAAATGCGAAGAGGAAATTTCGGTTTTATTTCGCTTTTCCTCTGGCCCCCATGCCCCCGCCCTCTGCTGCTTTTGTGGCCAGCAGCTGAGAAGCGTGAAATAATGGCAACAGCTCGCCAAAGGTCCTTCGAGGGGGGCGGGGAGTCCTCCTTTGGGGCCGGGTCAGTTTTTCCGGGGGATGTTGGCTGTTCTGTGGCTCAATCGCCGCTGCTCTCTCGCTGTACTTTTCGGTTTCCATTTCCATTTCCATTTTTTTCCTTCTGTTTTTTTCTGTGCTCTGTTTCTGGTCTTCTCTTTCTGTTTTTGTATTTTGGGATTTGGCCAAACCTTTTTGACAAATTACGAATATTATTCATGCAGCAATGAAGTGAGGAAGCTCCCACTCCGCCGCCTCCCGACCCCTCCTTTGGGGGTGTCTCTTGCGGTCGAAGCATCATCTTGAGCCTCTGCAGGGTCCATGGATTTAAGAAGGTTTTCCGGAATGCAGAGGAATCGTAGGATCTCTGAAATCTCCTTCTTCAAAGGAAGTTTTTTTTGTGTTCTTCCGAAAATATTTAATAAATATTAAAATTCAATATTCTTTGAGTAATCTGACAGACCAGACCCGCAAGTGTTTTCCCCTAATATCCTTTCATTATAGTTGTCATTACCCTTGCCACCAAAAGAAAGCTTCCCCCCCCCCAAAAAGCATCCCCCGTCTTCGTCATCAATGTCAGGCCACATGTTTCAATGGCTGCCACGCATGCCGCCGCCTACCACTACCACTACCACGATGGAAACGCTGTTAGAGCGAAGGAGAGAGAGAGAGAGAGCGAGAGTGAGAGAGTAGAGCCCGATAGGGAGAGAGAAATTTCGGGTTTTCGCTTAGGGATATGATAGGAGCTGCTGCTCCGACTGCCGCTTGAGTGAAGGCCTGCTGCTGCCCTGTCCCCTCTGTCCTCTCTGTCTCTCCTGTCTCTCCAGTCTCGGGCCATAGCATGTTTTAGTCAGCTGTCAAATATTTTGACATGGGTAGCAGCCCTGGCCCCGGCCCCGGCTCCGGCCCTGGCCATGGTAGCATCCAAAATGGGGGAATGGAAATGGAACAACATTGAGAATATGCGGGAGAACAATCCAATTCCCAATGACTCGTTGCATACTCGCAGTTCTCTTTCCTTTCTGGGTTTTGCTTTTGTTTAAGCGATAACTAAATAAAGTTTAAGTCCCTCTACCCCCCTCCACCATCCACATGTCCATTGGGTTTTCTCTTTCCTGCGTAATGAATGCATTCATAAGCCCCACAGAATCCAGCTCCTCTGCGATCCTTTTTTCTCTCTCTTATTTTGGTGTCAACTTTTGTCGATTTTTAACCCTCTTAAGTGCTTAACAAGTCCCAAATTAAAAATGGTCCGAGTGCCAGAGTCTCCTGAGATTATGATGCAGAGAAAAAAGGAAAATTAAAAAGAAAGAAAAAACTGGTAACAAATGATCCACTGGTCAATGGCAATATTTAATTGTGGCCCTAACTCTTACCTCTATGGAAAATTCTTTGACTTAATTAAAAAAAACCCCCGGAAAACGAGAGAAATTGTTCGGGGGAGCAGGACCAGGCCCAGTCAAAGACATCAAACCTGGGAAGGATTTTTTTTTTTAAATATTTATTCCGGTTGTCTCTCTCTTTGGTTTTTTGTAGTACCGCTATTTCCCCAAAGGTCGGTCAAAGGGGACCACAGAAAAGTTTTGCGACGGTAAAAATACGTCAAATATGCAAAACAATCAAAAAAAAAAAGAGAAAAAAAAACGAAAAACGGGAAGAACTTTTCTGTTAGCCAGAACAAAAAGCTCACCCACTGCCCCCTCTCCACTCCCCCCCTGTGGATCACCTACCAGTCATCGAATGAGTTTGCATTTTAACACCACGCGAAGCTTTAGAACCAGAGAGTGACATCAACTGCCACTGCCTCACCTTGCCCCCTCTCTCTCTGTCTCTCTCTCTGTGTGTCATGCCACACACGAACACTCTTCAGTCGGGTGAAAAATTTATCAACTTACGATCATAAATAATAATCATTTTTCCAGCGGCGGCTCGCGTTTGTCTGTAATTTCCGCAATTAAAAAAACATTTACTCGCATTTGATGTGAGCTTTTTTTTGTTTGTTTGCTGGCTTGCTCGTTGGCATTTCGTTTTGTTTACAGCTAAATGCATTTTTGCATCCATGACATGCAGCTTTTTGGCAAAGAGAAGGACGGCGAGAGAGAGGGGAGAAGAGACCACCCAGCTGCAGCAGAAGCAGCCGAAGCAGCAGCAGTTTGGGGCGTGTCTTGGGGCAGCCTTAACCTCGCTGATAAATGTGCAATTAAAAGTTACCTAGAAATAACTTCAGGAATATGTAGTACCTCATTGTATTAAGCACTTGCATGACAAGGAATTGCAGTTGTTCAGCGAGTGCAGAGAGGCCGAACGGCAAGTGTCATAAATGCAAATGTAATTGAAAAGGAGAGAGGGAGAATGAGAGCGAGAGCTGAGCCCGGAGAGAGCGGTGACAGGCAAACGTCATCAAAGATGTTGGATTCGAGAGGGATAGAGAGAGGGAGATGAGATGCTTGCTTGCGGTGCTTAAATATCGCACTCAGAGAGTGTCGAAGCTTGCTCTCGTGCTTACTCTCTATTCTAATAACAGATTCCATGCACTCTCTCACCCACTACCTCCTCAAGAGGCTGGCTTCTTCGTTCTGGAATTAAATCTCTTTCAAGGCACACGTTCCCGTCCATTGTTTTAGTTCCGCTTGGATGCGAATAAAAACGTAAACGGCAAACGGCAAACTCTGGCTGGCCACAGCCGATATAATAATTTATGGCAAGCATTATAAAATAGAATTTTTTCTCTGCTATTAAATAATCATAATGTTTTTGTAATTTTATTTTTTCCCTGCTTCAACGAATTTCATAAAATGTTGTTGGCAATTATTTTAATGATTTCCTTTAAACGTTAACCGACGCACACACACACACACACACTCGCACACTCTAATGCGAGAGAGAGAGCACATACATACATACATACATATATGTATAGTGTAGTAAGAGAGAGTGAGAGGGAAGAAGAAATGGAATAAAATCCATTATGGAGCCAGCCAGCGCCAAGAGCAGTGTGTAATAAACGAGTAAAATGGTTAAAATGGTGGCCTAATCGCAATTTAATTACAATACGGCTTTCATATCAAAAAGCATTAATGCCCCCCGCTCCCCACCAAAAACCCCTCTCTCTGTCGAGGGGCGTGGCACGGGGTAGGCTGGGTCAGGGGTAAGGTACTCCACATGTATCGCTACTCTTTTTTCATATTAATTGTTTCACCTTTATTATATTTCTGTGGCCGATACACCCCAACCCCCAAGCCCCCCTCTTGAAAGGCGCCATTAATGCGTTTATAATAATTTCTCAGCCGCTCAATCCGAAGCTCCTGTGCCACGGCCGTGGCCGTTGCCTCGCGATCTAAGCAAAACAATTATTTCTGCTTTGTGTTCTCTTCCACCTCTTGCTTCTCTTCTGCTCTTTGTTCTCTTTGGGCTCCTCTTTATCTTGGTTTTCTGAGTGATGGCTGCATGAAATGTGCAAAGGCATCATTAAAAACAAATTTCAGAGAGCGCCAAAGAACAGCCGCCCCCTCCCTCCGCTCCCTAACTGTCCTCGCTCTTCGGATAGATCCCCAGCCAGACTCTTGAGCCATGCTTGTAGGTGTTTTCATCAATTAAAATAATCATTTATTTGCAATGCATGCCCCCATGCCCCCTGCATCTCCCGGAGGGGGGGTTGGACGGTTGTGCTGCTAATTATCTGCGAAAGCTGCTTCTGGTTACGTGAAAGGGGAAGGGCATGGAAATGGGTGTGGAAATGCAAATGGAAATGGGCTTTGATTGGGAGTGGTGCACAAATGGGGAAAAACATCTTTGTTTCCAGGGAAATTAGCGAGGGGAGAGCTCGGAGAGATAGGCATATTTTCTGCAGAGTTTCCCAATCTGTAGTACCCCTTAAATATCTTGCCATATAGGTTCCCCCTCTGGCGGGAACCCCCCCTCGTTTTTCGACATCATCTGCGTGAAAGTCCATCGCCATTTATTCCGCTCTTAATCCGCTCCTAATACTCGTTTGGCCTTCCCCCCACCCCCCTGGATTCTACACGCCACTGCAATGGCTGAGTGGGCAAGGGGGTGTGCCCCCCGCCAGGGGATGACCACGCACGCTTTTTGCCACAAATCTTTCAAGATTTTTTCGTTGCCGCTGTGGCAGCCGCGACTCTCGTCTAACTGATGATGATTAAATGCGAACGCCTCGGGTTATAGACATGGCATCAGTCGTGTCATTTAAAAGAAGGTAGCAGCGAGCTCTGCTCCCTGACCACCGCTGTGTCGGCGGTCCATGGCGGACCCCCCATCCTCCCCCTCCACACAGCCACCACCGCCACCACCACCACCCCCCTGGGTTCTATGCGATTTGGATTCGCGCGCCTTAATGGATGCCGCACAAAAAAGCAGAGAGGGAAAAAAAAATACTTATATATAAAAGAGCTTATGATGTAATGACCTCGAGCCAGAGATGGACAGAGATGGAAAAAAAACACATTGGTCGAGCGAGTTGAGCAAGACAAATGCTGAAGATGTTATTAAAAAATAGTTAAGGCACTGGTCCCCGCCCCCACCCCCTCACCCCACACTGCTCTCCTCCCAGGCAGAATGGCCAGGGGACAAGGGGGTAGGGGGTGGTGGGCACTCCGAAAAGTCTCTCCACTGATTGCCGCTTGGCGTGGCACCACCGTCTTTCGGTTGCGACCGCAATGCCAATGCTGCTGTGGCCGCCTTTCAATTTCCGGTCGAATATTTTCAGGAAAAACCTACAAAAAAAAAAACATGGCTTCACACGCTACCAAACCATTTCAATTAGGGGGGGATGGGAGGGGAGGGGGAAGGGTCTGTCCAGACTGTGGCAATGGCCATTGACAATTATAATATTCGCTGCGTATTATATTTGACATATTTTTCCCTTACCAGCGTCGACATTTTCATGATTTTTCCCCACTCCCAGCGGCAGCAGCAGCTCTTTTTTGTCATTACCAAAATTATAATTATAGTAAGTGTCATTAGGCGCCGAACTCATTTGGTTGGTTGCTTTCCAAGTGCTGTGCGAGGGTCCAAGGGGTGGGCATGGATCGGGGGCAACTCCCATAATTATGCCGAATTATTTTACAGTTGTGCCTCGGCTACCGTGTAGACAGAGAGAGAGAGAGGGAGGGAGAGAGGGGTGGCTTGAGGGCTGAAGGGAAGTTCGAAGGTGAAACTGCACTTGACTGAATCACTGCCATGATATCTCCTGCTCCCTGGTTTACCGCTGGACAGAGATACCCCCTCTGAGGGAGGGACAGGCAGGCAGGCGGAGGGGAGACCGCATCGGAGCCATAATTAGTTACCTTGTCCGTTCGCCGCTTGATGTCCATGAAATCTCCACCCGGGCTTAATCCAGCAGAGAAAAAGGAATTCAAGAAGAACGACAAATGGATGCCCTTACAAGGAGTGAATTTAGAAAGGGATATAGCTTTGGGGGGAGTGGATTTATGGGGATATTTTTAAGGGAGTTTCTTGATCTATGGAAGGGTTTTCTCATGCCATGAATCTTTGGTTATATTTGTACCTCTAGAAAATACCAAAAGATTGTGATACTTATATTGTAAAATACAGGATTCAAAATAAAATGATAAGATTCTCAGAAAGTTGTAATCATAGAACCATAGTTACCCTCTCGAATCCCGATTCTAAATCCCTATCATTTCCTTGAAGAAATATCCCTCTTTCCCAGATCTTTCTCATAATCTAACTACCTCCCAAGGAAGTGTAAAACCTAAAGAATTAAAACCAGAGTTCCTATCGGCATGGTTGCCGCTCCAGAGGAGAGAGGAGAGGAGATACGACGCCCCTCGTCTCTCTCGGGCCTCTCTTTGGTTCGGTTTTTTTTTTTGACAAGTACAAATATCCGAATTCGGTAAGGTTGTCTTTTAATCAGCCTCCGCCTGGGCCCTGGGACTGGGCCTGGACCGCTGAGAGCGCCTTTGCTTCATGTGGTTTTGGGTTCCCCTTTTCGTTCTGGGGGAGAGAGAGAAAAGAAACAAAAAGATGCACGAAAAATGTGTATATTATGTGTATATAATCTTCCCCCTGCCCCTGCCTCTGCCCCTGGCTCTTGTTGTTGCACGTATGCCTTGTAGTTGGATCTTGGGATCCGTAGAAATCTGTAGAAATAATAGTTGTACGTAGATGTTGTTCATTTGGTGGCCAGTGGAGCAGTGCATTGATTTTAATTGTGAATATTTCGGCTTTTCCCACCAACAGAACGCAAACGTGGAAGGCAGACGTACACACGCTACCAGACCCTGGAGCTGGAGAAGGAGTTCCACTTCAATCGGTACTTGACGCGCCGGCGACGGATCGAGATCGCGCACGCCCTCTGCCTGACGGAGCGCCAGATCAAGATCTGGTTCCAGAATCGTCGCATGAAGTGGAAGAAGGAGAACAAGACGAAGGGCGAACCGGGATCGGGCGGCGAGGGCGATGAGATCACGCCACCCAACAGTCCGCAATAGAGAGACAGAGAGCTAGAGAGAGAGAGAGAGAGAGAGAGATCGGAGGAGAGACGCATTGGACACACACAAGCAAAAACACTATTAAATGAATTTCTATCCTAAATACAATTTATGTTTATTTCGGAGAGCGCAACCACAGAATTTACTTCGATCCCAGAGGACTATCTATGTATCTATGTACTACCCCGTGTATCTATGTATCTATCCAATCCAATCGAATCCAATCGAATCCAATCCGTTGAAACTAAACCTAAAGAAGCAAGGAAAGAATAGAAGAGAAAACTATACCTACAACTTAGTTAATTGTTATTATTTTCTACTTATTATTTAATTTTACACGAATTGCAAATGGAGAAAGGATAGGCGTAAAGATAAAGATAAAGATAAACACTAAACGATAAACGATAAAAGATAAAAGATACAAGTAAAGCGTAAAACTCAAACAAAACCAACTCATGTGACCTCAGATCTAAATAAGCTATATTTAAATATATAATGCATATATACCTATGGATAACTATACATGATACCAACTAAAGCTAAAGCTAACGGCAAGGCGAGGAGTTATTGGAGAAATAAATCTATATATGAAGCATATATACGTACGTACTACTATATACACGATAACACTAGTTCTATGCGTCATAAGTAACTGTACGATTAACTTATAAATATACACAAGCCCCTCCCCTACCCTCCACCCCTCAACAAACCCCTAAAACTAAATCAATGTTTGTAGCAATCTTAGCGCAGAATAAATAAAAACAAAAACCTATAAAAACAAAACCAAAATGGCGTTAAAATCCATTTGCATCCCCGACCCCCGCCCCCCATAAAATAGATGACAGGAAAACTATAATAGAGATCTTTTGTGTCTGCAAATTTAGACAAAGAAATACCAAAACCAATGGAAAGACGTTGCTTAAAGTAAACAAAAACGTTTTACATATACAATAAAAAAAAAACTATAATAAAAACTAAAAAAAAAAATTTAAAAACAAAAAACAAAAATTTGTATAAAATATTTTCGGCAACTTTTGAACTTTTGAAAGTCTCACTCTCCCCATGGAAATTTTAGAGACCTTTTCATTTCGGCTTTTGCATATGTTTTCTTTTTAATTTCTTGTGCAATTTTTTAGTTCTTGCGAAAAATAAAACTCGAATTAGGTCGTAAAGGATATAAAGTATACCGAAATGCAACAAAACAAAAAAAAAAAACAAAGAAGAAAATTGGCAAAGATGAAAATGAAATTTATATTGTTAACTGAAACGAAGAGAACACAAAGAATATGTATAAATAAATAAAAATAAAACCCATGTAAAGTAGATCAATATTAGAGGAAGATATAGAGGCAGGAGAGTCCCAATTTGAATGCAGAACGATTTCCATCTATATAGATATACGCCTAACAAAAAACCCACACTATATGAATGTATGTACGTAACTCAAACTCAATTTCCACAGCTGTGGAAATCCATATACCAAAGCAGAAGGAAAGGAAATGAACGAACGGATAGCAAGGGAACTAAAACTATAAAGCATCGTATGTTTATATGTAGATATATATAGTTAAACACAAACACACACCTAAGCATAAAGCATGTAACTTTGTAGAGAAGGAGTTTCGTTTTGTAAATCCCCCAAAAACACACCCCCTCCCCCCAGTCCCAAGTCAAAAATGTGGAGGACCCACGAGAGACCCACGGAATATTCCACTCAATCCAGATACGTAACTTTCGGCCTCATTCTGTAAGAAACTAAACTAAGTTTCAACTCGAAAACAAGAAAAATCGGAAAATTGGAAAAATAGAATGTAGAAATTCACAAGAAACAAAATTCGAATGCGTTGATTTAAAACTATAAATATATATACTCGAACATTTATGCGAAATTGAAAGGGAAATGAAATGAAATGAAATGTGGAAGCTAAATAATTTGTTGTAAATAAAAATTAAATTTTAGTGTAAACAAAGAGAAGGATAAAGGAGGAGGTGAAGGTGGACGACGATGAAGTGCTGCGAAAGCAAAGCGGAAAAAGCATAAAGAAAAACTATAATTAAATTACAAATGAGATTTTGTTTTTATTTGTAATATTTATAATAAAAATATAGTATTTAAAAATTTAAATCCAACACTTTATTTCTCATCAAATAAGGGGCTTTTTTTTTGGGTAGATTTCAGTGAGGGAAGCATATCCGATGGAGAGGTTAGTATTTATGTATATTCGAAGCAAAATATTTTATTAATAAAATGTTTCTTGTATTTCCAGTCTTTTGAATGATCTCTTAACCACGGGCCATCCTCTGGGCCAATGATTATGTCAGAGGGTAAGCCACAATATGCCAATTTCTGTTGAGTAAAAAACAAACTTAAGTTTTTGCTTCTTTTGCAGGCCCGAGCTCCATTTCTGAAACGATCTTATTAATCTGACATCATAATAAGCGATTAATCAAGTGGCATTAACAAAGCCCCTGCCCAATGGCCAGCAGACACCTGAGGCTGAGGCTGAGTCTGGGGCTGGGGCACCCAGCACGATCGGCAGCTGCTTCAGGCTCCACATCCACCCGCACTGGCCACTGGCCACTGGATCTGGCTCTGGCTCTGGCAATGGAACCCGCATCGCATCGGACACACTGCGACACACATCTCTCGGGCCAGTCAGGAGCTCAAACAAATTGAATTCGCATTGTTTGCATAATCGCTGGCCATTTGTAAACGTGAATACGAGTGAATGTGCTCACGTTTATGTCACAGAATCGAAATGAATAATTTTTGTAGAATTCCCAGAGACTCGAACCTCTGTAGATGCCATTTCGGAGGTGTTTTCAAATGGAGATCTTGCACTACACACAAAAAAACACCATCCCATCCCATCCCTAGTTGTCGTAAATAGTTCTCGTGGATCTTGAGCAGCTGCCAATTCGTACTCACGGATGCGAATGTAAATATGGCAATTCCATGGCTAGTATTCCCACAAGATTTTCTGCCAAGTTTCTGTCGTGTTTCCTATTTGTTTTTCGGTCTGCTGAAGTTAATTAAAAATGGTTCCTTGTTTGCCCTCAAATAGAATCCCCCCCACCCCCCACTCACTCGCTCATCACGATTGCTGCCCACCTAGAGGTGGAATATATGCTAATCTATATGTACTATATCTATGCAAATTTGTGCATTCGCTGGGGTGTGATAATGAGTGGTATGGATTATTACCGAGATACATATTTTCTGTAATTTCATGTAAATTATCCATCATTTTTTGTATTAGGCGATAAATATTGTATTATTATGATAGAAATGTATCTATGTAGATTATTATGCACAGTATTAGTTGTTAGAATAACCTTGCATTAGTCATAGACATTGTTTGAGATTCTATATATAACTAGACACCATTTTGAGTGCATTAAATACACAATTTATTATGAGTTTTTATTTTATTATTTTTTTGGTATGAGAGATGATTGCGAAAAGCGGATTTTCATTTGAATTTGAAGACTAAATTAAGCATGAAACTAAAACCAACAATTTCCCCATAAGGTTAAACCCTGCAACTGGCTTTCCCTAAAAGAATGACACCTGCTTTTACCTCTTAGCATCAAATTTCATTAAAAAACTATCTGAAATTCTGAAATATTACCTTCGCCATCTGCATTTAGGGAACCTTCAACATTTGGGCCCGAAACCATCTGACATTTGGGCCAATCGCACAAGTATCTGGCACTTGAAGCATCTCACACTTGGCTCGAGAGCGATAGATACTCGTGGATAGAGCGAGAGCAAAACTATCAATAATCACTTCGCTGGAATTAAGACAACAATTCAAAAAAACTGAAATAAATCATTAATTACTCGAAAAGCAAGCTGCAAACTGGCTGAAAAAGATGTCAGAAATCCACTCGAGCCAATAATGAAGACTACGAGATAGAAGATACATATGTATCTGCGAGCGCGGACGGACAAGTGCGTGTCTGTGACTGGGTCTGTGTTTGGGTCCCGGGTTCACACAATCCATCAATCGATCGACGATCCATCAAGGCGATATTGAGCGTCCAAGGCGGCTGCCAGAGGCACATAAATCATGTGTGAGCGAGAGAGAGAGAGAGAGAGAGAGAGAGAGAGAGAGAGAAACGATGATAATTAGAAATGAAGAACAAAACTTCAATTGAGTTGTTCGACAACTCGGAAAGAGAAGGGCCTGGCCAAAAGCAAATATTTGCCCGATGGCCAATTGCCAATTCAATTCGAAAAAAACAAAGTTAAAACCCGACAATCGTCGGGCAATTACAAGGATCGAGCAGGAGCAGAGGCAGGAGCAGAAGCATTACACATATCCTGCGCTGGCTGGCAATCACACAAATGAGCCTCTAATAGAATATTAACTCCCAAAAAGCGATTCGGGCAACCGCCTAACCAAATGCAGTGGTTATGGCTGTCGCTGTCCCTGTCCCTGTCGCTGGCTCCAGCAATGATTATGGCTGGGAGAACTGGAGATGGAGAGCTCTCGAGCCAGCGGCAGCAGCAGCAGCAGGTAAACCTGGCCCAAAACCAAACCAGTTCTGGAAAACCAACAGCGAAGCAGCAGGCGAGGCGGCTGGCAGCTCCGAGACCCCGAATCGAAGTCCGGTTTTGAGTCGAAACTGAATTCGATGTTCGAACATTCGAAGATCGCACCCACACTAGTGCACGGCCCGGCACCAATACACTCGCAATCTACCTGAGAGCGCACCCATACCATGACAGAACCATCTCTAGGGTTCGCTCTCTCGCTGCTGCTGCCGCCGCCGCCGCCAAGGGTTTCGATTTCGATGTCGAAGTTTTTGGATGGTTTTCGAAGAGCCGGCCCTGGACCTGGACCCGGACCTGGTCGCCTGGCCTGGCCTGGCAGTTCTTCTTCCACGCACACCGCATGCGCATCGCGCAGCAAACGGCACAGACAGGCCACATAATGTTGCCTCTGAATGTGGCAGGCAGGCCGCATGGCCGCGCTCTATAGAGGTGCACTCTACGCACTCACTTGCGTGGCATACACTTGTCGGCCTGCTCGCACCCGCACCCGCATGCGCGTCGTGTGGCCCCGCCCTCGAGTTTCGAAATACTTGAATGATTTTCAATATGGCCGCCACTCTGACAGCTCCGATTGTTGTTGCTGCCAGATGCGCCATGCCGCGCGCTGTGGCAGACATTTGCCGACGATTTTGGATGATTCGCAGCGGCAGAGGAGACCACTTGCCGCCGTTGCCGCCGTTGCCGTCGGTGCCGCCGGTGGTTCCGTGCAACGAAACGAAACGAAAATAAATTGAGATCGAAATGCGAATTTAAATGAACAACTTAATTAAATGCTTAATTTTATGGAAAGCTCTCTGTGATTTGATTTGATATTTAATGAATAATAAAATTATTTATGAAATTGAAAAATGCTCTGGGCTTTTGCTTAATCAAAGTGGTTTATATTCTATTTATGCGAATTTGTAGAGAATGTAAAGGTATTTCAAAATGGAAATTACTGAGTGAAATAGTTATAGACTTTAACTATAGCAGCAAATGGAACCATTATTCTCAGGAGGATTCCGTAGTTTCTTCAGAATATTCTTAGCTTATGGGATATTTCTGTGTCAATATAATTTTCAAAGAGTCAAATAAACAAATAAAATATGAAGGTATATGTTGATCATTAATGATCTTTGCTATAAATCTTAAATGAGTTTAATTAATGTATAGGAGGAAATATTTGTCTATGGATGATGATCATTTAATGACTTTGAACAGTTTGCAGTATTTTCGAATAATTTTTAATGCGGATAGGCTTAAAAACTCATTAGAAAACATCGATTTAACTATTCGTATCTATGGATAACTATCTAAATATTTATCTAAAATATTTAAATATTTATCTGAAACAGTTAAATATTATATATATTAAATATATTTAAATATTTATCTTAAATTATTAAATATATTAGCGAGAGGCATTAGGAGGTGAATATCTATCTATTTGGGATCGTAATCTCGTAGCTTACTCATATCAGCGTGATCAAGAGAAGCGAGTGAGCCGGGGGTCAGCGCACGGGGAAAGCGAGTGTGCAGGGGGGCTGGCCCCCTACTACTCCTATAAATAACATCATGAATCCATCTCGATCGCACTTCGCCCAATGTAAATCAAAGAAAACACTCTCCATCTTCGATTATGCATTCGATTTCAATTATCACCACCAACTGTTGATTTCTGTCGAGAGATGATAGGGGGGGCTTCCACCTTCCACCTACATCATATATACACAAATTTCCTTGCGAGTCTACCCCTTACATCTCAATCTTTTTGTGCGATATTGCTGGCCATTAAAATTAAGTAATTTGAAGACAGAAGGCAGAGGGAAATGTTGTCACAACATTCCAGTAATTACCCGTAATGCCCAAAGAACACAACAATCCCATCCTGACTGCCACGACGACTTCCACGACGACGACGATGTCGCTAATGATCGAATCATTTCGGATAATGGCCCAAACCGAAGCAGAGAGAACTGTATCTGAAACTGTATCTGTAACTGTTGGCCATAAGAAAGGCCAATGACAACAACAGCAACAACAAAAAGCCAGAGAGAGGGAGAGAGAGAGAGAGAGGAGAGAAGACGCCGAAAGTCAACTGAAAATTGAGCTGCAGATGTAAGTAAATCAAATAAAATCACGTGTCATTTGTCTCTGGGACTCATTGAAAGATACGATTTTCGGTAGCAGCAACCAGGCTGCGCGGGGCAATATCGTGGGCTAGGAGCGGCAGATCCTGAGAGATCTGAAGCCTGAAACAAATGCACAAAAATGAAGTGCGTGGCCATTAATCAGAGCTTTACTAAATTTAATATGCGGTTAAAAGTGCTAATGACGCTGGTCGGGCAATCGTTTAAGCCTCATCCATGCCCTCATCCTCCATCCTCCGCCCACACACAAAAACAAACTACAGGACAGGCGGTGGACGGGGTCGGGTGCGGGTGCGGGGACGGGTACGGGGTTCCAGGCACAGAACAGAACAGAACAGACGGAACCAAGCAGTACATAAAGTTTAATGAGGAACCACTTAACACTTTCAGAGCTTTTTACGTTTGGCTGTCATTAGAATGATTTTTGCCACTAACTACGATGCCAGGAGCTGCACTGAGAGAAATTCTGGCAAGAGAAATGGACAGAGGATAGGGAATTTGTTGATGAAATTATTCCTTGAAGATCATAAAGATCAAAGAATCATTCCTGTAATTATTGTTTTCGAATCTATCCAAAGGAATCTTTAAACTATAATTATGAAATGATCATAGAATATTCTAAAATTAACTGAGCTGATTCCGAATACAATAAACCAGAATATAGATAGTTTTCTTCTGAATCGAAGCCTTATTTATTGCAAAATATTTTATTCTGATTCCTTACCATTTGAAAGGCAAGTTCTCTATGCCTCAAAAATCTTCACTATTTGTTGCAGTGTACCTGTCCTTTTCGCTTCGTAGTGGTATCCCTCACAGCCTGCGGCCAGTGCATATTTCCTTCCGAGTCGTCAGCGGCAAAGGCCAGCCACGTCGATGGCGTTGTCGTCATTATCCGGCCATGTTCGCAATATTGCACTCTCCCCAGTCCAGTCCAGTCCAGCCCCGCCCCCAACCGCCACACAGTCCGTCCGTCCGTCCGCCCGCATTTGGCTCGAGGACTGAAGCTGAAGCCGAGGTCGGGGGCTTGAGCCGGGGCCAGGGCCAGGGACTTACCTCCCTCACTGTTTCGCATTGGCGAAGGCGTCAGACTCGAAGGAGCAGCAGCAGCAGCAGGAGGAGGAGGAGGAGGAGGAGAGAGCGGTTCCGTGATGGGATCGGGGGTGGTGGGGGGGAATGGGGAGCCAGCGCGTGTATTTTCAAAACAAATCGGCAACAATTTCATTAAATGAGTATCATATTAAATTTAATGATGCAGCCGTATTTCAGTTTTCGTTTCGCTTTCCGTGTTTTTCTTCAGCACAGTTTTTGTTCTAGGAAAAGCGTGGAAAAAGGATCCAGGGAGGCAAGGACCAGGAACCGGTAGCTGATTTCAGGAAATCTTCATTTAGGGATTGGGAGATGTAGAAATTGAAGTACTCCTCTGGATGTGATGTGATGGGATGTGATGAGGCTCTGCCTCCAGTTGTCAGCTCGGAATTTCTATTCCGAAAGTTATCCATATTCCACTTGTGGCCTTCGACTCTGATGAAGTGGCTGTCTGTCTCTCAGTCTGTCTGCCCCTTGTTGTGCCGCTCCTCTCCGGTTGCTCCTCTGGTGGCTGCTTCCTGTTCCTCTGGGTTCCTGCCGCTTCTGGCGCTTCTGAGTGACGGATTGCCAACGAAGCTGGCAACGATTATGGATTGTAATAGATCTAGCAGGTTGCACCTCATTTCATTGATACTTATCGGCCCGGGTGTGGGGAACCGGAAGAGTGTGGCCCTACATTGACTTTTAATTATCAGAGACGCGACTTTGCCCATTTGCCAGTCGATACATCAACAAGGACAGACTTTTGGATGGAGGAAAACTTTGCTTGTGGAACAGATAGATGATGGATGAAATATGTTCAAGGAAGAAGGGATTTTAAGGCATTTACTTGCTTACTTACTTTACTTACTCCATGAGGGTTCCTTGATCTGTTCTGCTTTCAAAATAGACGCTCGTTTCGCTCGTGCGGTAACCCCTGGCTCACTAGCCTCGCTCACTCGCGCTGATATGAGGCAAATATGGGGTGACGCTCAGATCTCTCTCTGTATACCTTCTTCTATTCCATTCCTCTATCAAACTGTCAATTGCCTAACTAATTCCATGTCCTGTTCCATTTTAATGGCAAAAAACTAAAGCAAAAACTGAAAGACTGTTAGACAGGGAAATAGAATAATGCGTAAGCTCACTCAAGTCCATTACCAGAGCAAAAGAGATGGCAAACAGAGTCAAGGAGAGAGACAGCAACATCGATTGATGCCCGACTGTTGGCGGAAGGGGGAGGGTGCGGGTGCGGGTATGGGAAAATTAACCAATTTATCTTTGTTTGCTGCACAACAAGAAAAGCAGAAAAGCTGAAGGAGAAGATGGAAAATAAAAACAGGAAAAAGCAGAAAACAGAAAAGCAAGAAGGAGAGCAACAACAAAAGGATCTGCAAGGATACATCAACAATGGCGACAATGACGACGACAAAAGCAAACCGAAATAAAAACTAAGAAAATAAAGGGTGTACGGGGGCGAGCCCCAAGGCGGAATGCACTGAAAGGATTCAGCCATTAGAGAGGGATGGAGGTTATGTGGGAATGGGGAAGGAGAGGGGGCAGCGGTCGGGGGGGAGTGTATTGCCGCCGTGTGACACATTTCTGCTTTTAAGGAGGATTGCATTTGTTACGCGTGCGTTGCCTCCGCTACGGTTCAACGGCAATCGATCAAGAGCCAAACATTTTTCGGTTCACTTCGGCTTGGCTTTGGATGGGGGGAGGGGGTGGGGGGAGTAGTGGCTCCAGAAGAAGGGAATTTAGTCAGTTTGAGTGAGTGCACTCATATATTATTCGTTTGCTTTTCCTGCCACGCCATGCCATGCCTTGCTGGGAGGACAACAAACAGCAAGGACAACGGCAGCGACAAGCATTGGTGTCCTGCCGCTAGACGGCACACTTTTGCCTCCTCCTGTCACGCAATGGTGCATGAAATTTGCCTGCCATCGCGTCCCAGGCGCACTTTCACTTTCCCTCTCTCTCCCAACAGCGAAACAGCGAAAGAGGAACAGGAACCCGAGCCTTGCCACTGTCCTGCTGCTCCTGCCTTAGGTAACAGTTGCTGCTGTTGGCCTCTAATGTTATTAGGTCCTCCTCTGCCACAGCAAAGCCATTCCTCATTTCTACAGTTTTCCATTTTCCATTTTCCCCCGTACTGCACATGTGCTGACAGCAGCCTGTGGCTGCCCGCCACTCCGCTCTCCCACTCTCCCACCCTCTCTCTCTCTCTCTCTCTCTCTCTCTCTGTGGCACTGCGAATATTACATGTCACTCTCCACATGGCCACGCATCCGTTGCATCCTGGTTTACATCCTGTGCCACACGGCTGGCAGCGTTGCAGAAAAAGCAAGCAACATCAGGAAATTAAATTCCATAAATCTTGACTAGTTATAAAAGAAGGCAGCCGGCTAGAAGGGATATGTAGAGTTTTTTAATATCCTAAGTGGAGCAACATGTGGCTTTAGGATAGACATTTTAAAGCTGCGCTCGGAGCCGCATTTGACCTCCACTCGATCAGTCCATCAGTACCCCAGTCCATCCGTCCATCGGTGGACGTGGCCTCCATGCTTGAAGCGACATGCGACGAGGCCAGAGAGCGGGACGCCAGAGGCTCTGTCTCTGCCTCTGCCTCTACTCTGCGCCATCTCATCATCATTAGAAACTGCGAAATATCCACCAAATACGACGCACAGTGGGCCTCATTCGGCCATTTCAGATATCTTAAAAACATATTGAAATAAATTGCATTTAAAAGGAAACTCTACAAAATTGCTCTGCCTTTTCGCCCATTTAACAAGAAACATTTCAATATTTTTTTTTTTTATCGAAAAAGAACTTTTAATGTCTATGTTGGTACACATACAAATTGTTAATCTAATATATATATATTATTATAAGCAATAGGCGCTTTCAACAGCGGAATGTCTCATGTATCAGGTATCATCTATTAAGTTTTTAGTGTTGGTGAACGCTTATAAGTTACAAGTTATAATAAACTCCTTATAGCTTTATGCCATTACATACTTTGACGCTGTACTAGCAAAAACAGAGACAGCCTTATGGGAAAAATATGCAGTGAAAGCAAGAGAGATATATGTATGCGTCCAGTTGGTTTTTCAGCTGAGCTGGGAGCAACGCTTCGGCAGAGATTTTCGGCTGTTGCAATTTTCACAATCATTTTTGCTGGCTGGCTGGCTGTGTGTGTTGGAAAACATTATTTTGTCACAAAAACTGCCTCGGTTTTTTTACTGATAGCCGGGAGATGTGCTTAAAGACGGCTACGAACACTAATTTTGCTTTTTTTATAACATTTTATCTCTCCCTTCGCAGCCAATTGCAGCAAGTCTAATTTCTAATATCCAACAAACAACAGACATATCAAATTGGAATAATTCTAGTTTAATTGTATTATTATTATTTCGACTTTCTGTATTTCTGTTTTCTTCGCGATTGAGTGTGTCTTCCAATCGATATGTTAGCTATCGATATAGCCAATGCATGAATGCACGAAGTGCATAAAAAAGTGTTTTGTATTATTTTTAAGCTTCATTGCTGAAAATCGTATCCATCATAATCACATGTATCACTCTGATCCCTGATAAATATCTGCAGAGTTGAATTTACAGAATATCCATGAAATTGGTTGTTTTTTTGATATGTTCTTGGAATATTTTTTTAACCTAGGTTTAGAAGCTCATTCTGCGGTCGCTGCCGATTGGCTACTGGAGCGATTGAAGTGGGGCTACCTAAACCTTTTTGTACCTGCAACAGCCCTATTTAGGCCGTTATTCGTGCGGCTTATGTGCCGCATAATTGATGAAGTTTCATTAAGTTAAGTTGGTTAAGTTTCATAGAAATATCGGATAGAAATAAGCGATAACTGAAGCAATGCAACATTGGCTTTAAGTGTGATATATTTTTTGATTTCTTGTGTCCCTGAAAAGCAGGCTCTGAGACAAATGTCAGACTTTTACTCGACTTTTCATTATCAAAACTATTCTACTCGGAAAATCATCAGTTGCAAAAGCTGAGGCAATATGCTACCGTTTTCATCACGCTTCACCCTGCAAAAGTTGGCCGACTTGGAGGCCAAGAACGAGGAGGCCGCCATAGAGGCATACGAGGAGCGCAACCGGGCCTGGCGTGAAAAGTTCAAGGATCCGAACCTGGCACCCCGACCCATTGGAATCGAGTTCGTGAAGGAGAACCAACAGCCTGGGGGATCGTCGGAAGAGAGTGGTAGCCAGCACACGGAGAATTCCGCGACAGCCATTATTCAGGACGGTGTCTCGTCCGACTCTGACCGCCTGGCCATCACCGATATGGAAAACCAGTACGTATGACATTCGTTGACTCCCATCCCCTCCCATCGAACTTCCTACTAACAAATGGTACTTGCTGGTACTCGTACAGTCAGAAACTAATCACTGGAAAGACCTTGACCCGGCGCCTCCGCATCTAAGCGGAGTCCTGCGGCCACGTGGATGCTCTGTGGATTTGGCCTTGTCTGGAGTGCAGTCTGTGGGCTTCTCTGTGCGGAATAAAATGTTATTTTCATCCTGTTATTGTTACTAACACCATTCGTCTCTTTTCTGGGTCTCGGAGGAGTGGTCGTTCATTTTCTTATATTTTGCCAGTGCTTTTCGGTTACTGTCCCACTGTGCGCCGTTCGGTGGTGGCCTTAACTCGTTTTTGATGTGGCACGCTGCAATGTCCCGTCAGAGCGGCAATCAGCGGCCAGCCAACGACCCACCGCACAGACATATATGGCCAGCAAACTGATGGATCGCATCAAGCGGGGTATTTATTATCCACGCACTTCTGCGGCATCATCCGCTGATCCGCTGATCCGCCAGGTGCCGATTAAGAGTCGTGTCTCCGTCTCCGTCTCCGTCCCCGTCTCCGTCTCTTTCTCTGTGGTAATGCAACTTTAATTGCTGATCAGTCGTTAATTGTGGCAAATTACGGGGATAGAGAGAGAGAGAGAGCCCCAGAGATTAGCCAGAGACAAAATCCAGCTGAAAACTGAATGGAAAGCAAAAAGAAAAAGTCCTCCTTTGATTGGAGTAATTAATGGCGACGCTTTTGAGCGCCAAATATGGCATCCAGATGATCCTCCTGTCCAGCTTTGGCTTCGGCTTTGGCTTCGGCTAAATTGTGCTAAAAACGCAGAGGCATTAAATTTATGGCAAAAATCCCAAAAACAATTTGAATAATTTGTGTGCAAAAAATTAATTTCCTTTGCGATGAAGTGAAACCTAATGGCCCATTATTACGAGATGCTAAAGTGATCGATTTGTGGCGAGCAAAGCGGAAGTTTCCCTGGACCCCAGACACCAGACACCAGACAGCAGGCAGGACCTCAATTATAGATGGCTCCAGGAGGAGCCTCAACCTCAATGGAGTAGGGAGTACGGAGTGTACGGAGATGGTGTCCATCTCATAAATATTTCATCGGGTATTTAGAGGGCAGCCGCAAAAACAGAGAAACGATTGCGCCTGTTGCACTTGGATGCACCTCTCTGCGGCGGCTACTGGATGTATGTATGCACCTTCTGCCTCCACATGTGGAGTGTGATTAACAAGAATGGTGGCAATTACAGGAAATTGCTTCCTTGCACCTTCCACACACACACACACACTGAGAGTGTGAGAGAGAGAGGAGCCATGGCCAGGGCCAGTTGATTATTTCACAAGGAAAATGTGCGTGCACTTTTTACTTAATCGTAAATTTGATGCATGCTTAATGAAGACATTTCATACCCTACACTGCTGCTGCTTCTGCCGCTGCTTCTGCCTCTGCTGCTGCTTCTCATTTTGCAATCACTTTAAAAGCCATAATAAGGGTGAAATTTTAATGACTTCATTGCCAGGTCCGCAGCGACAGGCAGCTCCATTGGCCAGGGGCCGCCCTGTTGACACAGCCATTACCCCAGACCCCAGCCAGACCCCAGTCTGGTGCCCCCGTCTGGTGCACACAGCACTTCCTGTGCCCCATTTAGTGCGTGTTTTGGGGGCTCTGATACTACTCTCATCGAGTAGTTTTTATTTTTTCGTTAAAAAATTCATGTTATTATGGAAAACAGACTTTTAAGTGGAGCTCCAGCAAGTGTGCACTGAAAATTGAATTTGTTGCTTTTGCTGAAGTACTGCTTTCCTTTCTGGCCGGTCAGCCATCGACCACCGACCATTTTGGAAAGGAAAGGTCTTTCACCGGCCCCTTTCAATGCACAAAATCAAAGGGCAGGCAGCAAATGTCGGCCTATCTCTCGGATGCCATTAAGGTAGCGCTCGTACTCATCCATTGACAGGTAGAAAATTTATCGCCTGCATTCTCCCGCTTCCATGGCTCTCCAATGATTCGGAAAAACCTGTTTTCCTTCTCAGCTGCGTGAGGTCAATGGCTGATTCTGATTCTGTCTCTGCCTCTGTCTAAATTTTAATTACAGCATTTTGGGCCAAGAAATGATTTAAATAAAGGTTAAGTTTTGGTCAGAGACCCAGGGGAAAATCGTTTAAAATGCAGTTGGTGGCCTAAAACAAAGGCTACTGGTCTGGAGCGATAGCAGCGGAGGATTTGGAGCATTTGGAAATAGATTTTTCATGTTGGAATATCTGTAAATAGAAATATATTCGAGCGAATGACTCATGGAGTAGAAATGATTCCATAAAGTCAAAGTATATTCAATAAGTAAAAAGCACCATGGAATGCCTCTCTCAAGTATGCCCCATTATCCGCCGAAAAAAGTATCCATTATGACCCCTCACTCGCACAATGCATCCAACTTGTTGCTGGTTGGGAGAGTGTAATTATTATGGGGCTAATTAAAAGCGAATTAAATTTAAGCATCTGCCTCACACTAATGAATATTTATTGATAATTACAATAATTATGCAAATGTGCAACAATTTCATGCGGCACGAAGGCCAAGAGCCTCCCTCCCAGTCGCCGAATGGCTCTGGATCTCGGCAGAGGAGTCAGGGACAGACATCGGACATCGGACTGAGCTGAAATTTTCCCTTATTCAAAAGCATTCAACACATGTCCTTCAACTGCAGCAGAACAAAGCATAGGGAAAGGCTCTCCCCTCTCCCTACCCTTAACCGTAGACACCCTTCTTGCCCTTTCTCTGCTGACTTTTCACCCAGGACTCTTTTCTTTGAGCGTTGTGCGTGTCCTTGACATGTTCGGAATGGCGTATCGAATGGGTATGCAAATATTGATCCATACAATTGTTCGGCAATCCTTTGTAATCCTTGCCGTAGGTAGTCGATGATGTCCTTCGAAATGTCAATCGCCAGGCAATGACCGTCATAAAACTTCACTTTGCATACCCGCACACACATCCTTTCGCCGCGTGGGTGGAAGGATGGATGGATGGGTGTCTGTTTGTTTTGTGTTTTGACTTTATCCTTTTGTGCGAGGAGCGAGTGATTTATGGCCTTTGACTTTGAGGACTCGGAGTCATCCTCCTCGTCAGCGACAGATGCGAATGGGATGTGCGGACAGTCGTAGATCAGTTTCCATTTCACTGTCGACACAATCGGAGGCGGCTCCTGGCACTCTGCCTCTGTGGCCTCTGGCATCCGCTGTGGCTCCTGTAAGTCAAAGATTGAATTTATATTAGCTTTCCCCCCCCTCCCCTATTAGCAATCTCTATTACCAATTTTCTGTGTGGTCTCTCTCTGTATATATATATGTGTACAAAATTGAAAGCCTTAAAGCCAATCAACGGGATATTTAATTATAATTTTTCTCTAGACAAAAAAATAAATGAATTCTGGTAATGAAAATTCGCTCACTTTAATCGACTCTACTCTGGCAGCGGCGTGACGATGATCGATTTTCCCTGGAAGCAGAGCCCCAGCAGAGCCCCAGAGAGCAGCAGGAGAGCAGCAGGAGGGCAGCAGGAAAGGAGAGGAGAGACAGAGGCCCATCAAGGCACACCTGTTTGGCCCTGGCACACTCGTGCTCTGCTCCACAAAAGACCCAAGAGTCCCAAGAGACCCAAGACCTCGTTCCAATGGATTATTAATGATTGGCGATCGATCGTGCGGCGATCGGCGGTCGGCGGTCGGTCTGCACGGTCTCCTACAGAAATAGCCACTAAAATTAGCTGGTAGCCAGAGTGCAGCAACTCCTCCCAATCCTGCCTCCCTACCCTGGACAGCAGGGGCAGCAGGCGTTAGCGTTTAGCGTTAACGTTAACTCAATCGACCTGTCATTTGGGCCTCAGTTGGCTCCTCGCATAATTGCCACCGTCACTTGAAGCCGTTCTTCGGCACATCATTTATCACAGGCGGATCGTCTATTTATAGTCCGTATTCGGATCGGATGGGATCGGATAGGGTCTGGAGAGCACCGCCAGCCTACACTCGGAGAAAAGTCTTTGAGGGTCTTTTGTATTTTCTTCGAGTGTAAATTTGCATTGCCACGAATCATTTATCAATATTTTGGAGGAAATTAATTAACAATCGTTTGGGGCCATGTCTTTAATTCGATTTGTATGCGATATCTGCTGGGTGTGAAATTCACATTCGGGCTTCATCAATCATCAAAGTCTCCTCCCGCCTCCTGCCCACTCGAATCGATCTAACAGAACGCAATGTCGACATAAAGTCTACTAAACTGCTGTTAAAGGATACACAAGGTCTCCAACAAAGCAGACAGTGCGGCTTCCAGCCTCGGTCTTCGGTGTTCGGTGTTCGGTGGGGAAATGCCTCCTCCACTCGACTTCCATCCAATCATCACACATTTTCAATTGTTTATGCATTTTGGGTGCCTTTGTTATACCCGGTACTCGAAGAGTAAAGGGGTATATTAGATTTGTGCAAAAAATTAATGTGTGTAACACCCAGAAGGAAGCGTTTCCGACCCCATAAAGTATATATATTCTTGATCAGCATCAATAGCCGAGTCGATATAGCTATGTCTGTCTGTCCGTCCGTCTGTCCGTCTGTCCGTCTGTCCGTCTTCATTAGCGCCTATAGCTCAAAGACCATAAAAGCTAGAGGAACACTATTTTGTATCCAGACTCCTGTCCTATCGCACTGTTACAAGTGTATTTCAAAATTTCGCCCCGCCCCCTTCCGCCCACTCCAAGGACGAAAATCTGTGGCATGCACAATTTTAAAGATACGAGAAAACTAAAAACGCAGAATCGTAGAGAATGACAATATCTAGCAGAGTGTTGAATCTGGATCAGATCGGATAATAAATATAGCCACAATGAAGAAAACCGTTTCGAAATGCATCGTTCCCTCTCGCTCTCTCTCACACACAGGGGTAGGCGCTATGACTGATCGAATTTTTTGACGCCTAGTTCTCAGAGACTATAAGAGCTAGAACCACCAAACTTTCTATCCAAGCTCCTGTGATATCAAACCGAGACGAGTTTGTTTTAAAATTTGGCCACGCCCCCTTCCGCCCCCACAAAAAATGAAAATCTACAATTTTGAAGATACGGGAAAACCAAAAACGCAGAATCATAGAAAATGACTATATCTATTAGAGTATTGAATTTGGATCAGATCGGATCATAAATATAGTCAGAAGGAACAAATGAAATTTCAGTGGCCTCCCAAGCGCAGACTGATTCCCTCTCTCTCTCGCACACAGCCGTGTATGTATATGTAGGAAGTAGATAAAAACATGTAGAAATGGCAGATGTGTAAAATGTATGTAAACAAATATGGAAACATCTAATAGATCAAAATCTCCGAAAAGGTTCGACTTAAATTTTTTTTTTTTTTTGGCTAAAATTAAATTTTTTCCTTTTGCTAACATGTAATAAATTACAACAAGCTCACATATATATATACTTACTGAGTACCGGGTATAAAGTAGAGCCGCGGCGCAGACGCGGCTCATAACGTTCCCCCTCGTTTTTATTTCGGTTTGAGTTTTCGGGTCAAGCGTTTCAACAAAAGTTCATTAATTTCCGCCGCTAGCAGCAGGATCCTTGGGACCAGGAATTGTACTCGGACTTGGACTCGGGCTGGACGTGCGTTTAGCACATCTCTGGAGGGGCATCTCTCGTTCTTGTGAGCATTCATTAATCCCAAAACGATTCCCAGTCTCTCTCTCCCTCTCTCTCGTTTTGCTCGTTGTATTTTGTTATTAATGATGTTCAACAAAACGGCGGCTCTTCTTCAGTTCTGGTTATGGTTCGGGTTCGGGTTATGCTCTTGGTTCTGGTTCTGGTTCTGGTCCTGGTCGCTTGGTTCTGTTTTCGGTTTGGACAGTTTGCTGTTTTGTCGCCTCTGTGCCGTTGATTTGCGGGTGGTTCCTGTTTACTGTCGAGACCTCCTCCTCCCTCCGAGAGCCGCTGATCATTGTTTCATTCCTTCATCATATTTTACAGTCCGGTGGTCCGGTGGTCGGGAGAGGTCGGGGGGAAGCACGCAGGTTTCTGGTCTTATCATTACTTAATGTTGAATGATGTCGAGTGTTTGTTTTGACATGGACCCCGTCCTGCGGTCCTCTGCGGAATTAAACATTTAGCATGAGTGATTAATGACTAGTCAATCCTCTCAAGAGGTGATGTGTAATATAGATTTCGGATTGGATAAACGCTGGAGGAGTGAGCCAGGAGATGAGAGGTGGTCAGTGGACTTATGGGATTTTTATGGGAGAATTCTGAAGGGGTTTTCTCCAAAATACCAGCTAATATCACTCCCTTCCTATACAAACTCTCCCCAAAATCCCCCCCCTATATCTGGCCGACAAGAATGCAAATATTTGTGAATCGAAAACACTTAGTGCAAACACATTTACTGATTCCTGCCACTCAGATTCCTGGCCAACACTCGCATCCTGCCGAAGGCACCCCAAAAAGTTCCCCGTTTCCCGAGGGGAGCGGCAGAAGCCAATTCTAATTCCCAGAAAATGCTTTTCATAAAAGAAAGAATGAGGCAAACAACGAAAATATTTGACATCAGATTCGTCAAACTCATGCGTTCGTCCCCCCGAAAGGGGGCGTTGGGCGTGCGAGTGGGAGTGGGAGTGGGAGTGGGTCCTGCGATCTGACTTCAGCAAGTGGCAAGGCTGTGACTTTGAGGCTGGCTGCCAGGGACCCTGCTCGAGTTCCTTCTTCCTGTGTGCCATGCCCTGTCCTGTCCTGCCCTATCCTGCCAGTGTGTGTGTGTGTGTGTGCTCCTGTGCCTGTCTGCCATTAGAGGCTCAAATGGAAAACGAAAATGTCTGACATTGACAAATGTCATCCGTCATTGCGAACACAAGATTGATATAGATTGGAATGTGACACAAAAATACGCACCACCCTCGGCAGCCCTCGGAGCAACAACCACTCAGGCACCGCACCGCCGCACCACCGCTGCCCCTGCCCCTGCCCCTGCCACCGGCCACAGTGCCACAAAGACAGAATGGCGGCCAGGGAGAAGTGGCAGTGGCCGTGGCAGTGGCAGCCATACGCACAATTGTGCGTGGCCTGGCGTGGCATGGCTCAGAGTCAGAGTCAAAGTGGAAGTCGAAGTCCCAGTCCCAGTCCCAATCCCGGTCCCGGTCTGACGATGACACAAGATGACGAGCGCTGATGAAAAACGTCGACGTCTGTCCATCATGTCACCCTTGTTTTTCCACAGCCAAAGGAAACAGAGAAAGGAAGAACAGAACATAACTATGGCTTCCCGAAAAGAATTTCCCTGTGCGGGGATGAAAAGCTGAATTTTTCACGCTTTGTCCTGGCTCTTGGGTGGCTCAAAGAGTTGTGAGAATTATGTGTATAAAACGGAAAATATGGGGGAAATTGTGGCCATCAGAGGACAAAGGTGCAAATATTTTAGAGGAGAAAGGGAAAGATTGAAGGAAAAGTGCATCTGTTCGTAAATAAATGGGAGGAAAATTAGACATTCAAGTTGAGAATTCGAATCTAAAGAATATCGAAAGATTTTACATTTTTTAATAAGAGTTTCCTTTTGGAAGGACTAAGTATTATTTCAGGCACTTTGCCATATAGAATATATTATACCTCTCCTACTCTCGCTCTTCTCCATCTTCAATATCCGTTACTGCTCTCTATTCCAGAACTTTTCAAGCCCCCCCTTCTCGAGGAAACACAAAGTCGACCAAGCGACCGACGGACCGCGTGGCTTTTCCTTTTATTTCCATTTGTGTTTGTGCGTGGCACATAATAATGGTGGATTTTCTTTTGTTTGACATTAATTTTTTATTCTTGTTGCTTTTGCTTTGTCCTTTGTCTTGGCTTCCCCTTTGTCGCCGGGGCGTGGGGTATGGGGCACGGGGCATGGGGCATGCAACTTGCACTTAAGTTTATTAGAAAGAACAAAGGAAAGGACGGGGCAACGGCAGGGCATTAGGAGTGTTGAAATTTGATAAATTAACATTTGCATTCATCTGCATGCCACTGCAACAATTTGCATCCCCAATCCCCTCTGCCCCCCCTGCTGCTGCTGCTGCTGCTGTTGACAGCAACGAAAGTCTAAATCGGTTTTTAGATTGCAACGAAATAGTTTCGAGCGCTGAGAGGGAGGGGGTGGTGGGGGGGGGAAATTAAATCGATGTCACCCATGTTGACACTTAAGCCAAAAAGTTCGGGCGAAACTTCAGCAGCGACAGCGATGCGGAAAGCGCTCCCCGAATAATAATCAAGTGTTAATTATTTTATGGTTTTCAAAAAGTTTTCAACTGAAAGTTTTCGCCGCAAATCATCCTTCAAGATACGCATCGATTTCAGCGCCTCTCCCTGAGTGGGGGGGAGGGGGAGAGGGCTTCTGTTGTTGTTCCGGGGCAGGCATTCGTTTCATTTCCTTTCAGGGCGAAGAGCTGTAATGAAACTTCCGCCTGGAAAAGCCCCCGACCCCCAACCCCCCTGGCAGACCGTGGCAAACTAATGCGCTGCCATCAGTTGACGATGGCATTCAGATTAAGCGCTGCCGGCAATGAATGAACTCGATGCGGTGATAAAAACATTTATCAAACAAAAAAGTCGAATAATCGCCAGGACCAGGACCCCAGCCAGCCAGCCAGCCAGGAGCAGCAGCAGCAGCAGCAGTCCCCAAGGCAGAAGGAATCTCTGGGCGGAGTCTCAGTCAGAGGAGTCTCAGGCCCAGGGCTTTTCCAAGAGCTACAGAGAAACGTGATTAAGTAATTTGTGCGGCACTTAAAAAACAATTATATTGTACTCAAAGGATTGTATTACCAGCAGACAGCAGGCAGCCAGAAATCTCTGCAAGAGCCTCCCTTTGATTGATTTCGAGACATACTAAAAATAGCTTAAAAATATGAAATTTTAAACATTTATTCTCAGGAATGATGCTCTGGCAACAATCGAAACCGAGACACCTCTCCAAGAACAAGACAAAATACATAATTCGGAACAAGATCTTCGCCTTGGGCTCCCCTCCCCCGATCCAAGGAGAGGGGAGAACACGAACATGAACATATACTTTGGGAATATGCCGCCGCGAGGGGAGAGGAGAGGAGAGAAGAGGGCCCTGGGACAAGACAATGGTTATTAATCAGTTGCCGATAATGGCAGACAAGAGTTTCGAGTCTTGAATAAAAACTCACAGATGCCCAGCCATGCCCTGCCCTCCCCTGCCCTGCCCTGCCATGCAGCAGGGGAAGAGGTGTGGTGTGGTGGGCCCCGAGGATGTGTCACAGTCACACTTTTGTTGTTAATTGAACGTGGCATGCATCCCCCTCCTGCATGCCCCCCGCTCAAGTGGCATCCATACTAATGCCGGATTCATGCTAAGTGGTATATGGCGACCGATCTTCTGGTGGGTATGAAGAGCTCCTTCTATTCATAGAAACGTTGTCATTGGACCTTGCCGTGAGTGTGCCATCTCTTCCGGCAAATTGATTAATCATCGAGTGTCTCTGCCCCAAGACGCAGCCCAAGGCGAAGCCGAAGGCGATGCACTTTGACGCCTCCGAATCGATAGCAAAGGTATCTCTGGAGAGTGTTTCCTCTCCGATATCCCGCCTTGGAACAGATGGCTTTAAGTAATCCCCAATATTAGCTTAGTCTTCATTTCTTTTTTCTTTTTTTTTGTGTGTTGGTGGTTGCTGATAAAAATTCACAGCAAACTCCAGAAGCTGCAACGCAAAAAAATCCACAGGAGAAAAAAAAACACACACAAATTGCTGCCCTGGCCGTATCTGTCTCCCTCTCTGTTGCTCTTGAGGGCTGCTGGACCCGGTTTCTTCTCCTGAATTTTCGGCTGTTCGTCATGTCCATCGAGTGATTTTGATGAATTGCTGTCATTAATCTATGACGTACGCAACTACCAAAGGAAATGCCATCATCATCAAAAGCAGCCCAGACCGAGCCAGCAGCAGCAGCAGCAGCGGCAGCGGCAGCAGCAGCCGGGATCTGAAAGCCAGGGGGGGGAATGGAAAGGAACGGGACGGAGCACAGAGCCCGCAGGGAAACAGCCTGAGCCGGAGCCGGAGACAGGGGCAAGGGCAAGGGCACTGGGAAAACAATGCTGCGCAGAGGCGGAGGCAGAGGCAACCCAATCCGAGCTGGGATGATGGCGCTGAGGCTGGGCCCCGAACTGCCTCGACTTTTGGTAAAAATGTAGCACTGGGGAATTGCGCAAGATTTCGCTTTCATTTTCCAATTTGAAGCTTCGGCCCTGGCCCTCTGGGCCGAGTACAGCAGCCACAAAGCAGAAGCCAGGAAAATAGTAACCAATGGAAAGAGCCCAATAGTATTTAACATTTTATAGGATTTTCCAGGGTTTCTCGCTTGAGATACATTTTAAATCAAATTCAATCTAATTTTAGGATACATTTTGAGCCTCAAGGCACTCGTATCCCATAGATACTCAGATACTACTCCTATTAAAAAATTTTAAATTATATTTTCCAGCTTGCGCGAATACTTTTCCATCTTGTAGATACATTTGTATCTTGTTTCTGCAGCACATCCATAAGATTGAAATATTCAACATTCTCTTATGCAATGGCTCTCCAAATCCAAGTCCTAGCGGGTCTCTCAACTGAAACGCTCCATGTCAAACGATTTTTTATTTGCAGCCAGCACCCGCCACCCCCTCACACACACACACAGATGCAGAGGCGAGGAGATATTTGCATTTGGCTCAGATACGTATGTTTTTTACATTTTGTTTAGTACATAAATGCATTTCGTGTTTACATTTTTCCAGTGACAAGTGTCTGAATCACGCTGCAGCAGCAGCGGCAGCGGCAGCAGCCACTGGGGATGACATATGGCGGCAGGGAGAGCCAGCGACACGCAGCCGACAATCGATTAATCAGCGAAAAATAATAAGAAACATGTTCACCCCCCACACCACACACCACCCCTCCTTCTGGGATGCCCTGTCCTCCGGGGAGATGCAACTGCAATGGAGTCGTGGAGCCGGGGAGTCGGGGAGTCGGAATCTGTGAATGCGGAACTGATGTCGCCGAGAGGCGCACTCAAAAAATGGGCAACTTCAACATTTCGGGCAGTCGAATAAATAAGCAACAAAAAAACAGCTTTCGGTGGGGGGGAACGGCAAAGAATATTATAATTCTAAGATGAATAAAAATTGGTGTTTGAGTTGGTTTTTCCTTTGGGGCCCCACACACACGCAAACACACAAACACACAAACACACAGAGAGAATTGTCAATAATGATGGAGGAAATCCGAACAAGTGGATAGGCAAATCGTCGACCCTCGAAATGAAGACAACAAAGGCGAGAGAAAATTAAGGAAAAATGTCAGAGAGTCCAGAGCCCAAATGAGTGACCAAAAAACTCATTACAACAAAACTTCGAATTGCCCAAATTAATCTAATTTGTGTGTTTCCATTTCCTTTCTCTGGGCCTGCGCTGGGCTGTGCGGTGGGTTTTCTTTCTTTCCTTTTGTTTTGTTTTCAATGTCAATGAGTGGACAAAGTTCTTGTTTCGTTTATTCATTTCTTTATTTCTCTGTTAACACAATTCCCGCATAATGGCAGATTGTGTTTGTCATTTGTTTTATTCCGAATATTGATTCAAATTTATTCCTTGCCAATTTTCGTGTGTGCTGTGTGTACAAATTCCGAGTTAATTATATCTTAAACGGTTGCCTCAGACAAGACATCTCATGGACGGGGGAGGGGGAGGTGGAAGGGGTTCGTTGCTGCCACTTCAAAGTTTCGAGCAGAACGATCTGTCACTCAAACAAGCCCCAAGCCCCAAGCCCCAAGCCAATGGCAAGAGGCGGCCACGGCCAAAACGTTGCTGGGCCTCTGGGATCTGGGATCTGGTCTGGTCTGGTCTGTCTTTGATGTCTCTGCGAATGCAATGCGATCTGTGCAGGAGATGGCAGCGTGACACGAGCCCCATCACGAGACCTCTTTTGTGGGGTATTCCCTGATCGATTTGGAGGATCATCCCCTCCAAATCTCCCATCACGTTGCCATCGCTAGGCTGCAGCCGACATCATCTAGATATATGGCCATATAGCCTCGTCGCGCCGTCGTCGCTGTTGGCGTCATTATTAATTTCAGCTTCACAGGCTGGACGGGAGCGGGTGGGGGAGTGGCAGCGGCAGGGGCAGGGCATGGGGAGGGGAGAGAAGTTTTCAAAATGAATTTTTATGCGCCTCTGCCGGTGCCTCTGCCTGTGCCGGTGCAACGTTTTGGCGCAGCCCCTGCATCTCTCATTTTTATTTTGGCATCACGTGGCTGCCACACCCGCTCGCTGTCTGCCTCCCATGCAACCATGCACCGTGCTGCCCCTGCTGCCCCCACTGCTGCTGCTGCTGCTGCTGTTATATTTGACATATTGCCGACATTGATAGTATGAGACGTTGCAATGAAATTTGTTGTGCTCGTCAACGGGAGTTGCGGCCATTATTCAAATGCCTGACAGAGTTACGCATTCAAATGGCAAAAGAACTCAGTGGCTGTGAATACCCTATAGCCCTGAGAGTATATACAGCATTTAAGGAGATAAATGGAGTATTTTAAGGGCGTTTTTTAGCTTAAAGGAAGCTCCTCCTCTCCACCAAATGATCACAGATCCTCGCTAGCCGATTCTAATTCGAGACTAAAATAGGATACTAATAAATATATAAATAAATAAAATTAGGGAAATAAATCAAATGAAATTTAAACAAAAAATAAATAAAAATGAAATTAAACTCGAATATAAATGTTTGGAATTAAAAACCGATGTATGTAATCTATATAATAATATTAAAATAATTATGTGACTAGTGCCTTGAATATAAGTTAATCTTGTAGCACTAGGTTGAAGGAAATCCAAATAAATAAATTTAAAAAAATACAGAAGTATCCCCCAAATGAATCTCCATCTCCAGCATATTGTTACCAGCAATTTGTTACCACTTCCTCCTCCGCGTCAACATTCGTCCAATCCATTTGGGGAAGGCAGCCATTTTGTTGCAGTGCAGCGAATGGACTGCAATTAGTTTTTCCCAAACGAATTTCACTTTTCGATTAACAACAGCCCAAAGTACGACTTAGGCGGAGTAAGTGCGTAATTTCCCTGTTGAGGCAGCCACGCATAAAATGCCATTTTTCACTTTCCCTTTTTCCCAGTTTCCCATTGCCCCCCTCTCTCCAGACTGCCAGACTTCATTCACTTTCCATTGCCTCACCCAGGGCGGTGGTGGCTGATCGAACACTAATTACAAAGCAACATCAAAATAATTATGGCCACTTTGGTCATAATAACTAAAGAATTTCCACATGCACGAGGATGAGGACGAGGAGTACCTGCCAGGAGCAGCAGCCGCAGCAGGACCTGCCTGGATAGGAAGAAAGGCGGCTGTTTCGTTTGACGAGAGATTTGCTGAAATTGCTTTCACATTAAAAACACTCTCACCCACCACAAAATGCAGGATGGGCCACTCCTGGTCATGGTCCAGCCTACCTGGTCGATGGCGATAGCAATTAATACCTTTCACTCTGACCCGTTTGATGTGCCCTGTCATTCCGACTCGGACTCGGACTGTGACTCCCACTCCTGCTCCTGCTCCTGCTGCTGCTCCTGGCACAGGCGAACTCCTGCCTGTTGGCCATTTGTTTGTGTCAACGCTTGGACCGCTCCTGATGCTGCCACGGATTAGAAAGTAATCACGGCCGATAAGAAGCGTCCAGCCGAGAGCGGCGTCTCGTCTCCAGGGACTCCCGCTTCTGGGCTTCTGGAAGGTGGGAAGCGGTCAAAAATGCTGCGTTCTGGTAGCCGGACAGGACAGGCCATTTAAATTACACTCCAATCCAACCCTCGGGCTCCCCCCTCGACCGCCGCCGACCGCCCACACGAGTGGCCGGCATTCTGCAGTTCGGTTACAAATGTCCATTGGGACTTTGCTAATCTGTCATTCGCCATGATGTGCTCCCGAAGGCGGCCCTTCTGGTTGGGTTCTGGTTTGCTCCAGAGCTGGTTGGGGCACAGGCACACATGTGCACGGAAAGAGACAGAGTGAGAGAGCGAGAGAGCCACAGGAGAGACTCCAACTGGCTATGAAAAAGGACGAGTGTCCATATAAATGACCAAAATGCCACGCACTGACCCAACGCATTGCCCAGGGCCCGCCACACACCACCCCGTGCCACATGCCGCATGCCACCCACCCTCGTGCTACGCCCATTGGCCCCATCGACGACATGGCAGATAAAATGTTTCAATGTCCAATCGGGCAATTTGTCAAAATACTCACCAATGGACAGGACAGAACAGGACAGGACACACAGGACACTCGTATTCCGCCCTGTCTACGGCAAAATGTTTAACTTTTTTGTGTTTATTTGAGACTATGGTAGACAATTTTAAAGAGCTTAAAATATAATATATTCAAGCCAAATAAAACAGTTATAAGTATCTGCAAGGCAAGTGCAAAATTACAACTTTTTTTGGCTTAAAATAAAACTAATTATAAACCAACTTTCGCTTCCCATCCTTCAGCTTCCTTTTGCAGATCGAATTTCAGCCACTAATAGAATACTCTTGCTGCTGCAGCACCACCCATCGACTTATTTAATTACTTCGTCCCGAGCCGGGGGAGAAGGTGCCAATGGAGCATATCAAATTCAATTCCAGCCACACACACACACGCACACACACACGACCAAGACTCATATTCCTTGAGGAGGGAACGAGGCCAGGGAGGCAGGATTAATGTCCCGCAATTAGTCAGCATAATTTCCGCTCGATGATTTTGCATTTGGCATTTGCATGGACTGCACACGGAACTGTCTTTCCGGATTGCTTTTTGGCCAAAAAGGGAAATGTTTGCTCAATTATTGAGTGAATATTGAATGGTGCCGCATTGAAATGGGATTCGGTCCAGTGAGGCTCCTTCTCTCTCTCTCTCTGGTTATTGTTATTTGCGATGTGATGTGCTCCTGGACGCAGCCTGGACGCATTCTCATTTTCCGCTCCCGTTGCCACTCCTGCTCCCGTTCTCCCGTTCCCGCTGCTGCCACTCCATTCCCTTCTCTGCAACATTGTGGACGGGACGGGATGGGACGCCGTTGCTGCTTTGTAACAGTCTGATTTTGACATTGACGAATTCGTCGACATTTATCATGTACTACGCCCCTGAAGGGCGGCCAAAGCCAGCCAAAGAAGCGAAAAGGATACTCTCGGACTCGCTCGCCCTATCTGTGTGTGCCTGTGCCTGTGTGTGTGCCTGTCGCTGTGTGAGTGTGCTGTGCGTGTATGCAGTGCCTTTTAAATGCCTACCATCTTGGTGGATGACTACGATGACGACTGCCCCAGACAGCATTCCGTCAGAGCCATGCCGTACCCTCCTCAACGGCGCGGCGTGGAAGTTTTCATTATACAACATTCTATAGAATATATACATATTCGATCCCCGAAACGCTATCCATATCGCAGAGCAGGGGCCCAACCGAAGCGTGTAATTAAAATGTATTAATCTATGGAGGAATACCATCATCTAATTGGTCTTAGTTCTCTTTCTCGAGGTTGAGTAATTTCCCTGGAAACGCCTTTAATATCTGATGATAGATCAGAATAGTTCCATTTCAAAGCTTCCTCCCCCGCAAACCATTTCAAATACCCCCAAATAAAAAGATACATTCTGTAATTTGGAAAAGAAATTGAAATATCCACACCTAACTCTGATTGAAATCGATACGATATCTTCGGGGGGGGGGGAAACCTGTGGAACCTGTAAATGTTTTCCAAGTATTCTCTGGGCGACATGCAAACGAGCCAAATATTAATTGGGATGTCAATTTTAATTTTTCCCTTTCGTTTCTCCGAGACTTACATTTAACAGCTCAATTAATTGTGTGGGTCGCCGAGAGCAGGGACCACTCCGGCCAGCGAGCCCCGGACGGGCCAGATTTGAGTTATGCGATCCATTGGCATTATCTGGCGGCCTGGTCGCATGTGACAACTGCGGCAACTGATTCATTCGGGGATCGCATCGGATCGGATCGGATCGGATCCGATCCAGACCCTGGCCATGCCCATGCCCATGGCACAGCGACTGACTATCGATGGTCGGCAGAGAACGGAGACCGGCGACCGGAGACGATAAAGATCTCAAAAGGATCTTGCTGACTGTTTTGGTTTCTCCCGATCTCTCTCTCTCTCTCTCTCTCTCTTTCGCTCTGGCTCTGGGGCACAAACAAATGGGCGCCATTACAGTGCGACAACTCTTAGTTGTGGTGAAAACGACTTTAAGTCAGTTTTAAATTGAATAATATTAATTTGCGTGATAAAGCGTGTGATCGCGGCCATTAATCAACTAATTAGTTTACCTTTTGTGCCGACTCTCTTGAATAAAGAGAGAGAGAGAGAGAGAGAGAGAGAGAGAGTCTGTGAAAGAGAGAGCAGAACTACTATAATTGCCCAAGTAAACCCCCAGAACTGCAGCGCCACATGCCCCAAACACAAACAATAATTGCCCCAGACCCAAAAAAAAACAAAACAAAAAACATGGAAGGTTGCAAGAAAACGCTGCCTTGCGGCACTTTTATTACTCTTTGCCCATTCTCAGACTGGTGGCTGGGGGCACTGGGGGCTGGGGGCTCGGGGCTGGGGTTCTCTTAATGACCGGCGAGCAAATAAAAGAAAAATGTCGTTCTGATTGACGAATTGCGTGCGTATAATTGTATCTTCCAGATATATTTTTGTTTACTTGCGCCATATTTGTACGGCACTCCGAATAAGCGAGGGGAAACTCAAAGGGAAAGAAGAAGGAACTCCAACTCTCCATCCACATCCAACGGGAAAGGGAGACCCCGCTCTCTCGGCCGCCATACAAAAACTTTAATTGAGGAACAACTGTAGATAGGCGCCGTACAAAACTTTTGCCGGTTCACGCTCTCGACTCACGCAACAGACAACAAAATGTCGGATATCTTTGAAGTTTACCACAAGCACACACATACACATGCACATACCTATGCATATATATGTATCTGCATCTGTATCTGCTTATAGTAGGTACTCCTCCAAGTGTGCCCTGCATTGTCTGGGACTGTGAAAACCCACTCATGGTCTGTAATTAGGAGAACAAAGTAGGGAAAATTATATAAAATCTGATTACATAAGAATATGTAACCAAAGACATGTACATATACAAATATAAAATATCCAAGTTTGTATCCAAGCTTAGATCTACCTAATGGATACAAATATGCACCATCATCATCATCAGCGACGGCTTGCGAATTGAATTAATTAATTTAATTAATTTAAATTATTTTGTGCGTAACGCTACCATTGCAGGTGGCAGAATTGAAGGTTGGCAAGAACCCAAACTATTTTTATTCTCCCATTAATTACAGTTTTTATTCTTTTAATATGTTTTTCGATTATATTTCAGATTTCATTTGGTGTATCTATGCAAATATCTCAGAACACGGATGAATGTTGAGCAACATAGCCGCCGGCAACATTTATTCTCAGCGCGATTCATAGCAACCAGCTCTGGCCACATACTGCTTCGGGTTCGTCACTTCGAAGAAGCTGACAAGTATGAAACTGCACTGGTTGCCGTGTAGAATGTGTGTAAAATATGTGTAGATACTATACAGGAATGTAGTAAGCATGGAGCACAGCTACAGGCTCATGTAGATATATGTTAAGAAAACCTCAACAAAAACCCCAACAAAAAACCTCAACAAAAACCACAACAACAGCTGTTCCGCCTTCTTTTGCCCAAAAATGCCGCAAAATGTGGCCAAAACAAAGAAAAAATCGCTTCCAATGAGAACTTCCAATAAGATTTAAATAGTTTCCAGGATTTCCAGAAGAGGGATTCATTTTAAAGGTTTCCAAAAGGCAGGTAGCATCCTGCATCATCAAATGAGGGAGATACTCCATAGGGACTCCTTGGGGAACCTTCCGAGTGCTCCGATTCTGAAACTATCTGCATAAAGAATGGCATCATGAGTACCCTCTGTACAAACCGTGACCGTGAACACAGCAGTGGCAGAAGCTGCGGCACATAGAGCCATGCCACTCAAGATGCGCTACGTCGAGCGGTGCAACGTTTTGTGTGTCGTCCGTGGATGCCATGCCTCCTCCTCACATGGCGGTTTTCGGCGGTCTCTTTGACACAAAAATCCGCGATGGATGCCGTTCCCTCTGGCTCTGTCGCTGTCGCTGCGGTCGGGTCTCCTCTGTTCCGTTCTGGCCGTACATATGTTTGATTAAAAATTAAAATTATCATTTACGGCCCATTTAATCCAAACCGACCACAGATTCTTTCGCATTTCGCTCTCATTTTCAGAATAACGAAAAATATATGCATACATATATTTTTTCATTAGCTGCTTGTCCCGCTACAACAATAATCCACACATTGTATCTTCAAGATACAATTTACTTTTCGCCTTCTAGATTCCGTGAGATATTCAAGGCAGTTGATTGGCAAAACAAGTCGCTGAAGAGATTTCGCAGCTCCTTAATTCAGATAAAAATATAACATAATTTGCATACAAGAAATCGATTGGCTTGGTTTTATTTTAGGATGATATTTTTTGGGATTGGCAACCATTCAATTCCCTTTGTTGGACCTTACTGAAAAAAAAAAGAAATACGAAAGCCAAGAGACCCAGAAACCGAAGAAAAAAAAGAAAACCAAACCGATTCAGGCATAATCAGTTTAATCATAAATTAACAATAAAATCCGTGGCCAGCGCCGTCGCCTCTTGCAGATAAATTAGTCAAAGCGACACGCCATAAAGCATTCGGTGGACTCATAAATATCCCCACAGCCGCCTCACATGAGGATGGGAGGGGGCGGGGATGGGATGCCTTTTCGGTGGTTCTCAGTGGCACATTAACATATTGATGTTAGCCTCTGGTCGGGGCAGGGACAGGGTTCGGCCCAGCACTGATCTAGCCGCCACTAGTTTGGATCAGGTTAGGTTTTGGCGCTGATTTCATCGGGGTTCACGGAGAGTACAAGCAACAACAAGGTTTGTGCATGGAAATAAGGCATTTGGAGGCGACATCTGACCATAACATAACTCATCCAGCATACCAGATCTCATCCATGACATGGCCCAATGCTCGATGCGCCACGCCACGCCACGTCTTGGTCTATGGAGATCGGTGGCATTTGCCGGGCCATTAGAGCGGGGCCCGTGTGGTGGTGGCAGCCACTCGGAAACTGTTGATTTGGGTCACAATTAATTGCTTTTTGAGCGCCATAAATATGTGGCCAGAAGTGGCCACGATAAAAACAAAGGGCGCGGCGACAACCAACAGAAGTGCTGACCTCTGCGATGACTTGGCTGATTTCCGATGGCTATCATAATGATTATATTTTCATCTGTGGCTGTGTTATGACAGGAAAATGATACAGGAACATTTATTGAACGTTCTAGCAGTTCCAGATCTTCCATAATCATTTTCAAAGGATGGAACCTTCCTCTGGTTCTCCTACGAATTCGAGCTAATGCGAATATCACGCTTTGATCCAATGTTTTGGCTTAAGTTCTCCCGTGTTTATCTTTAACATAAGGATAATGTAATGTAATCCCTTCCAGCTAAAGGCTTACGAAGCCTTTTCCAGCCTGGTCCTGCCCTGTCCAGCCGTACCCTTCTATGCCATTGCCTTCCCCTTTCGTCTGCGTCCAGGGCCTTGGTCGAAGAGTAATTTGCGAATCTCTCTCTGTCTCTCTCTCTCTCTCTCGTATGGCCATAAACACGGCGCGGATTAAGGATACGGCAGCGGCGACAGAAAGGATAATTCGCCAACCGACAATGCAGCGCGAACAAAGGTGTTTTGTTTTTATGACTTTGTAACTCCTTCGCCAGCTTAAGGAGGTAGATCTGTGCGCAGCTCTGCTCGTGTTTGCGAAAGGATAACTTTACGATCGTTATGGTTGAGGCCAAGGAGCAAGGGTAGGGGCAAGGACAAGGGTAGGGGTAGGGGTATGGGTATGGGCCGGGTTGAGGAGGAGGCAGGTACCGTGTCCGGCTAAGTGGACACAATAGAACGCCTATTCGCGAATGCGAATTCTGCGAGCGAGAGAGACGCAGATCGGTCCTGTGCGGACTGTGTTGACAAAGGCGGGCTTTATTTTGGCTATTTAAAGGATTACGCTAAAGGATTGACTTTGCAGCCTTGACTCGTTCCCCGTCTGCAGACGAGTCCGCCCACAAAGACACTTTCCGCGAATCCCTGCCTCGCCTGCGGGCTGAGTATCGTCCTTCCACTTTCCAATAAAGCGAAACGCGAATAAAAAGGATAAAAAACGGTTCGATTCGCAGAAGGACGTTGGAAGAGTTAACGTAACTCTTTCGCAATTTACACGTAAATCTTTTACTACTCCTTTACGGGAAACACTTTTGACTCCTTCCGAAAGGAAAATTGACTCTTGGAAAAATCGTAAAGTCTTTTGTACAAAATATATGCTTGCTTAATGTTAGCTAGAGGTCTAGGTATAGGGTAAGCAATGGCCAGAGATTAGTGGAAAATACTTTCGGAGGAAAGAAGAAGCCGCATTCGACTTGGAAATTCAACGGAAAGCCTTTGGGACTTTCAATGGTGCAGGAAAAGGCTAAAGCAATTGGAAGACAGCCTTCAAAAGTCAGAAATATATTTCTGAAATCGAGACATATATTTGGCCTGAATCCCCTCGACATCAGATAAAAGTTCACAACCCTCTCAATAAATTTAAACTGCATCGAAGTCCATTTCGCACCTAACTCTATCCGAAAGCAGAACCCACAGATGGCAGTTCCCTGCTCTGTCCTTTATCCTGTGCCACACTGTCCACTCTTATCTAATGAGTCGCATAAATGATGCCCCAGGAAAATGCGCGAGCACATGGCTCCTTTGACTCTGCCTCTGCCTCTTTCTTTGTATCTGTATCTGTATCTGTATCTGTGTGTGACTCTCCGTTGCGTTACCCATAACTGTCATGGGTGTGCAATGAAAAATGACCAATCAATGTCTCACTTCAATAGATGGGCAAACAGGCCGGAGGGCTGCCGGTTTGTACCCGGAGGGGGGATGCGGTGGTAGATAGACCCCGTTTTCCGTTTTCCCGACCAAAATGTGACATTTTCCTCCAGCCAAAAAGAGTGAATTTTATAGAAAATCTGTGAGACCATGGAAGGGGCGATAGTCGGGCAAGAAAATGCAGCTGCTCGAATTTGCACGATTCGTGCTTAAATCGAAGCGTTTGTTTTTGGTATTTATTGGGCACAGAATTGGGATGGGTGGTTGCAAGGATCAAAGTCAGAGCGGATATAGGATTCGAAATGAATTCATCTGCTATATATATCAGTACCCATGTTTACATATATATATTAATATTTCCAACTTGTCGATAAAAGATATGATAATGGAATCCACAGATAAAAATTTCGATGAGTTTTCTTCCTTAATTGTTTTATTATTTTAATCTAATATCTACATAAAATTAGTTAATTGTATATCTGTAATATTTTTGGTAATTTTCCATATTTTATTCCGGAAAATTTCACATTTTCTTTGCGCATATTCGATGGCATTCTTCAACCCCTCCAAAATCCCTTTTCCTTAACCTTTTCTTTGTAGTAAAAATTCAGTTTGGTTTGATTTGTTCTCTTGTAAATTCGATTATTTCCAAAAATATATATTTAAATAAATATTAATATTGCTAAAGGACAACTAAGAGTATACTACTGTACAGTGAAGCACTTTCGCTTAACAGAAAACGTGTGTGTGTGTGTGTTTGTGTGTCAGTCTCCAAGATCTGTGAATCATTATCATCGGTGGGCTGTGTGTTTGGCCGCAGATAATCGATCGCTGAGAACCCATCATGGCCAGCCACTGGGTTCGGTTTGGTTCGGTTCGGTTTGGCTCGCAGCAGCCCGGCAAGGAGCCTTCAGTATCCTGCCCCCTCGCTGGCAGTCCCTGCACGCAGTCGCACAGCGCACTCGTCCTGTGCCCGAATGATGGGCACCGTAGGGAGTGCGCTCTCCTCTCCTCTCCTCTGAGTGTGCGCGCCGTGTCGCTGCCTGGCAGCGCGGTTGCAGCTTCGGTCTCGGCTTCGGCATTTGCGTGTCACCGGCAAATGGCCGAGAGAAGTGCTTGTGTGTGTGTGTGTTTGTGTGCGTCTCGGTTCCGCTCTGTGGCAGACAGATAGATGTGTGTGCTTGTGGGTCGCTTAGGGCAGGTGATGGTACAGGGCCTGGGCCTGGTTGGAGGCGGTCAGCTCCTGCTGTTGGTGGTGCTGGTAGGCACTGACACTGCACTGCTGCTGGGTCTGTTGATGATATTGCGGTGTGGCGTACTGCTGCTCGTACTGCTGCTGCTGCTGCTGCGGGTAATCATTGAGGGACAGGCCATAGCCCTGACCAAGACCATGGGCATGGGTATGGGTATGGTTATGGCTATGGCTGGCCAAATAAGCGGGATACGGAGCGGTGGCATGGTAGGGCATCGATTGTGGCTGGGCCACGGCTGAGGCGGCACTGGCGGCTTCTAGGGGTGCCAGCAGAGCCCCGTAGGATGTGCTGCAGTGCTCGGGCGAACCCTCCAGAGTACGATCCTTCTTGGACTTCATGCGTCGGTTCTGGAACCAGATCTTGATCTGGCGCTCGCTCAGGCTCAGGGCATTGGCAATGTCCACGCGACGCCGCCGCGTGATGTACCGATTGAAGTGGAACTCCTTCTCCAGCTCCAAGGTCTGGTAGCGGGTGTAGGTCTGGCGAGTGCGTTTCGAGTCTTTGCAATCTGAAGGATACAACGAAAAGGATAACAATTTGGTTAGTCAGAGATTCACTGGATGCAATGGGGGATGGAGTGCAGTGCGGAAGTGTGGCTGGGAACGATGCCTACCTGATGCGAGACTCTCTTCGATGTGCGACCAATTGAATTCGGCGGCGACTCCGCTCTGAGCAGCTGTCACAATCCGATGATTGATCTCATGGCTGACAGTCGACGCCGTGCCGGACTTGACGCCGGGCGATTGGGGTGGCGTGCTGATGCCCTCCACTATGGAGGTGGGCGTGGCTGGTGCAGAGGCTGATGGCGGTGGTGTGGCTGCCACATAGTCGCCATTCTTGTGATTCTTCTGCGACTGGGGCGAGTAGACGTCGAGGTAGTCGACGTCCTCGGAGGCGCTGGGAGTGGGTGCTGCCACGTACTCCTGCTCGTAGCTGGGAGCCGGGCTGGAGCTGCTCTTAAGCTGGGCCGGCTGGGCTGTGGCTGTGGCTGGGCTGGGCTTCTTCACCGTCTCGAAGGTGGTGTAGAAGTAGTCGGGGGTGTACTTCAGCTTCTTCACGGGATTCGTGAGCAGAGCTCGCAGTGTGCTGGGTCGCTCCTCGACGGCGGCGATGACAGCGGCAGCCTCTTCCGCCTTGCGCTTCTGCGTCTTCACGGGGGAGGCGGCGGCGAGGATCTCTGGCTGGCTCTGGGCGGAGGGCATTGCTGGCATCGCTGGCATCTGTGGCACTGTGGCATCTACGGGACTGTAGCTGCTCTGGGCGTAGTAGCAGCTGTCCGAGTAGCTCTCCTGGACTCCGTAGGCGGCTGCTCCGTAGCTGCTCTGGTAGCTGGCTGGCGACGGCTGCCACTGGCTGGCGGCACTGCTCTGTGTGGCACTCTGATAGTAGCTGTTGTCATAGTACGTGGGCGGCAGGCTGTGGGCGGTGTGGTGGTGGTACATGTTGTACATGTTGTCGGCGTAATAGTGGCTCTGGCTGTTGGTGGTGGCCATGGCTGTGGGACTCTGTTCTGCTTGGGCTCGGAGAGAGTGCGATGTGTGCGCGACGCTGATGCGTTTGCGAATGAGCTACTCCTGCCACAGATCCTGCCTAATATAGCAAGCCGAACTGAACCGAACTGAGCTCAGCTTCCACTGATGCCCGGCACACGCTCGTCGTCATAGCGCATAAATATCCCTGCGCATGACACTTTGACACATGCTGGGCCCATAGAGAACTACCCCTCCCCGGCGGCCGGCGGACGGCGGTCGTGTCCTTGCCAGAGTTTATGGCTGCTGCGACAGAGCGGAGGGGTAGCACAGCTGAGTTTATCCGGTCGGGAGTGCAAGTTATCCGCTGAGGAGCCTACCTGCTGTGCTGCTTATTACCTACCCATCGCGCCCATTATCATCGCGAAGCGTTCGAAAACTTATCCGAACCGAGAGAGAGCCTTTCCCCTCCAGAGTTGCCGATCGGTTCCAGCCTTGAGAGCCTTGAGACGCTTGTCGTGCGCAGGACCTTGTCTCGTAATTACAGCCCATCGATAGGTAGATGAGGCAGATGAGGACAGCCAGATCTATGGGACGGGTGGGCGAGAGCGGGACGGAGGCATTCCTCTCTCTAATTGCAATAATCATAAAGACATAAAAAGGAACTGTAAACTGCCTTGCTGAAACTCTGTCCCGAACAATGGGCTTTTTCCCTTCGACCCGATCCGATTTATGGTTCGTTCGTAAAAATTTCTCTGGATTTTTTCCATAGCGCGGGAAGCTGATGCCAGTTGTTCTCGGAATTCACGTATCGATTCCTCGGGCCTCGTCCTGGACTGGGCTGCCAAAAGGATAACATTACGTTTATCCTTACGCCAGGACTGCGGATTGCGCGTGCTCCTTGGCCAGGGGTCGCGTGTTTGCGCTTTTTGTTTGCTCTCGTGGCCAAGCAAGTGCCAGGACTCCCTCTCCCTCTTCCTCTCCTTCCAGCCCGAAGCACTTGTATTTGCATAGCCCTCGCAAGTCGACCCGAAAGCCGCTCAACTAAATTGACTGCTAAAAAAACAATAACCCAGCGATATCCAGGGATATATAGCAAGCAATTCTCGCCTACTTCTCGTGTTTACACGACTTTCTGATCGGCTTACGCGGCAGGCAGCCGCAGCCACAGCCACCCCCGTTCTCCCACCCCTAGGACTGCACTGGATATGCCATACAGTCGATGGCAGTAGTCCTGACATATGTGTGCAGTTTGTGCATGTGCGAATATAACCCCCTTCCACCCGTACTCCGTACTCCGTATCCCATCCCCCATGCGCCCTGCGACAGCTTCCATTGTTGGACAAAATTTATGGCGTTTTTCAGTTTGACAGCAGAGGAATCGGACCCCGAGCCCGAGCCCGAGCCCGAGCAGCCCACTCTTCTCTCCTCTCCTCTCCTCTCCGCGTGCTGCTCTGTGATTGCTCTATTGGCAACGGATATGAGTTGGGTTTCTGGTTTTAGAGTACACTTAACACTGCAATGCGTGGGAGAGGGTAATACTTTCTCTACATATTCTCCAAAATTCAGAAAAGAATAACTCTAAAGAAATCGTATTCCAAAGAATCAAAATTTCAGTCTCTCAATATCCATAGCTTTATAAATTATTCAATTATATTCTAAATAATTTAAACACCAAAGATAACCTTCATCTTACACGTTCTCTAGTCTTGCTATTAGCCATAAATCATATACTATTCCCCCCAGAAATCTGTAACTAACTTTTATTAAATTTAATTGAGCATTTATTTTACTGCTCGAAGGCCACTTAACTTTCTCACTTACGGCTGATTGGCTGCCATTCGCTCAACATCGCAGATTAACCCTAACCCAACCCTAACCCAACACACATGGCCATAAAATACTCGCCAAAGGAAATGCAGCAGGACCTGGATCAGGACCAGGACCAGGACCAAGGCAACTTTAATTGAGTTGTAAGGCCCACAGGCGAGTGTCCGACCACAACACACCCCAAGCACCCGAAGCCCGAAGCCCGCAACCCGAAGGCCGAAGGCGAACCCCAGCGCGGGGATTCGCATCTCAACCCAAGAATTCGTGCGTTTTTATTGTCGAATTAATAAATTACCTTGACAGTGAATCGGGAACATCCCATTGTGTCGGAGTGGCTGCAGTATGTCCCTGTCCCTGGACCACGCTCTCCCTGGTCCCCTGGTCCCCTGTTCCTCCTCCTCCTCCTTCTCCTGCCTTCCTTCCTTCCTTCCTTCCGCAGACGGCGTTGCACATTTTTGGCACTTCCATGAGGGTAGCCCTCGCCCAGACAGACAGCCACACAGCCAGTGGGTCGGTCAGATATTATTGATCAATGCACGGGACGGCACGGCACGGCACGGGACGGGAAGGTTGAACCAGGCACGCGCCTGGAGGAGGCGAGTGTGTTAATTCCCAGCAATGTCCCAGCATTGTCACAGTCGCCATCTCTCCTCTGGCATCATCATCATTTGGCATCATCAGCTGCCGCTTTTGGTCAAGGAATCATTAGTGGAAAAACTCAACCAAAATGCAGATTGAAATCAGTTGCAGGAAACACATTTTCCACAATGATATTCTCCCACCCAAAATTGCAGGAACTCTTCCGAAAATATTTACCGATTCTCAAGTGACTGAAACTAAACCAAAATCCCAATTAAAATCGTACAGTTTACAGTTCTTCGAATTGGATTATCAATTGCAGAACCTGCTGCTTGAGACCCCATTAATATATGAGACTTCAAAAGATTTCCCCATGGATATGGATGCCCTAGAGTTGGGCATTACATAACATATACTCCAGTTTCAGTTCCTACTCCAGAGCGTTGTTTGTTTTCCTTAGTTCGGGTGTGGATCTGCCTGTGGTCACACGCTGGGGGTTTGTCTTTGAAGTCGCTGCTGATCCTACTCCTCCTCCTCCTCCTCCTCCTCCGGCTAGTGGGAATCGTTAGATAGTATTGCTCATTACGCCGATCCCAAATGCTAATTGTGCGGCAGCCAAGGGAGGAGAGCGGAGTGGTGGGGGGGACGATCGACTAGATCGACACTCATTATCAGAGTGAAACAGTCGACTGCCCGCTGGGTATAAAATGGTAAAGGGCCGAGAAAAATTATCAACAAACAAAACAAACAACTTCGAGTGGTGTACGAGTGAATTCCCCGTGCGATTCCGATATATCTCTATATATAGTATCAGCGTCAATCCGTCTAAGGCGAGAGAGAGAATCGCGCCCAGCGTGAGGTTTTCCTTGGAGCATCATCGATGGATCGAGCACCGATCGGTCGGTGGAGTGCAATCAATTTGATTGCCTCAATCGGCGGCTAATTAGTGAGAAATGTTCGGAAATTATTCAAAATTTTCCGTGTGCGTTATGCGATTTGTTTGATTTAGCCATTAAAGTGCACAGATCCCAGTCGTTAGCTCTCTCCCTCTCGCTCTCCCTCTCTCTGCTGAGGAATCAATCTGCCAGATGGTGGCATGGTGGAATGGTGGAGACCTGCAGCGATGAAGCAATTTTCAGCTTTCGGCTACTCCTACTGCTCACTCGGCGCGGCTGCCAATCATTTGCCATGGCTCATTCGAATGTCTAATGGCTGGACAGGACAGTGCAGGACATTTTCACTGACCTTGGTTCAAGAGCCTGGTCCCACACACCCAGACAAGCCTCCTCTCGAGGTCACCTACGAGCGGCCTTCCGGCCTTGGGCAGTCGACTGTCGGCTGTCGGCACCAATCAAAGTCAAGGCTGCTCTGACGCTGTGTGCCCCTTTTCAGTGTTTCCTCAATGTTTTTGTACAAATATTTTCCCAATGCGTCACGCGTCGCCTTCGTCCTTGGCTTCTGTTCTGTTCTCTCAGCTCTCAGCTCTCGTCTCTCAATGCCAACTGCCTGCAGCATTTTCTCTGCCTTGCCTCTCGTATTTGTGCTGACATCACATCAGGATCAGGCAATAATTGCTCCTGTCACACTTATTCGCATTGTTGGGCCCATGATGACCTCGTAAGCTGAATGAAATGGGAAATTATGCATTGACTTTGTCCGTCCGTCCGTTTAAGGCCCTGAGATATAAATTGTCGAATTGTCCGACGTTTCACATTCTGTGAGGGCCTTGTTAACACCTTCCGTGTCAGCCGAACCAACAGAGCTCATTCAGATGAATGGTTTTTTAGATCGCAATTACGGCTGAGGGAAATAGAGACAAGTGTCTGTCGATACGTATTTCCATTTGCAGCTATTGCAGCTCATGGTTATGGTAATGGTTGGAAGAGTGTCCTGATGATGGATGCAATTTTGTTTAAAAAATAAAGGGTATTCATTTAATCATTTATTACGTTTTTGGTTTAGTTATTTAATCCTATTTATCTACTGCTATAGCAGATAATATAAAGCCTTTTCTTAATGAAATCGTATTATTTTTCTACCGAAGTGTCACTAGATTTAAAATACTATTTATTATGGGAAAATGGCAGTGATTTTATATTTACATTTTATATTTATATATCCCAGATTTATTTATTTCCAGATATTTTTAATATTATTTAAATTTATTTAATTATTTAATTTAAATAAATATTCAAAATAAATAAATATTTTAATATTTGTTATATTTACCCCGAGGTAAATATTATATTATAAGGAAAGTATTTTCACTTAAATTTAGACATTAATATGAAAATATTTGAGCTTATAATATTTGATATTTAAAATGAATATATTTCATATTTAAATTACATAGTTTAGTTTTAAAAATAAATATATATTTCCCAAACATAATATAATATATTTAGTTTAAAGTGTTTTATAATTATATTAAATAATGACCGTATTAAAAAGCCATTTTAATAAATTTGTATTTAAGTCAAAGTGAATTCTATTTAATTTCATTCTATTTGTGTTTAAAAACTGCATATTTAATTTAAATATGGGTGTGTTTATTTTACAATGCCATTTTTCTCGCTGTGTAGTCATAGTTAAAGTTAAAGGAAGGGAGCTTATTTGGATATTTGCTCTATTCAAGTCACCTACGTACGGATATCGCTTCCATAACCATCCTCCTTCATGGGATCGGGGATCAGCAGCTAATAAGGATAGTGTCTATTAACAATGATCTGGACAGAGGACACCGTGGAGTTCGGCGTAGGATATTGACGAGTCGTACGCCGGGAAGGGAATCAGAGTCGCGCGCGCGCGACGATCGCAATTCGTCGAATTCGCTGATGGCAATGGATCGTCTAGGACTAGACGGAGCTGAACGGGGCAGCACGGAGGATAGTATTTCTGTGTGTGGCCCCCTGCGGGCTGTTTTATAGTTTTATGATGTGCCAATAATATTTCCGCCTTGGAAACCAATTGCGCTGCTCTGGCGAAGGATACGTGGGCAATTAAGACGTTTAAGGACCCATGACACGGTGCATTTACTATCCATAAACAGTCGAGTTGTCCTCAAGCCGAGTCGCGCGAGCGAGCTGCGTCCTTGTCCTTTTCCATTTCACTGTCTTTCAACAAGACATCATTCTAATGCGAGACACACGCGTCGTACCACCCTCAGGTAGTCCTTGATTCGTCCGTGGAAATCAGAGGTGGAAATGGGAATCACAGAGTTAGGGGAAACGGATTTTCATCTCTGTTTACCCAAAACATACTTTACCTTAGACAACGCCCACGTCTATGGACTAGGAAATTGAATTGTAATGGGAGTTCGAGTAAATTTCGAAATCTAACTCTTATTCTGATACAAGAGTACTGATGAGAGTTCAATTTCCATAGAACATTTGCACCTAAAACTTGGAAAGTTTAGATTGAAAACTTTTTACTCCTAGATAACATTTCAATGAAGATATTTCCTTACGCCTCATTCTGACTGTAGAATATATAAATAGAAATCGCTTTCTTACGACGGAGTTCAAATTTATAAACATTTCTAGATTTTCCAGATTGTACAGTAAGGAAAATTTAAGAAGTACACCCAGAGAAAAAACAGAAAAAAAAACACTACCTAAATTGTTTTAAAATAAATGTTCAAATAATTAAGAAAATATTTCATTTAAATTTATTTAATATAATAAATATTAATAAATAAATATAAATAAATATATAAATATTTTTAATAAATATATTTCCTGCAATATCCGAAAGTCAAGTGCTATTCTACAATAAGCTAGATTAATTGTTTGTAGCTCGAACCTCGTTACATTTAAATGAATTAATTATTATTTCCTAAACATTTAATATATTATATTTATTTTAAAGTGTTTTATACTTAAATTAAAAAGTGGCCGCACGTCTAATAAATTGAAGTGAATTCTATTTAAATTCACTATGTTTGTATTTTTAAATAGAATATTTAATTTAAATATGGGTGTGTTTCTTCTTACTTATTATATTTTTCTTTGAGTGTACAAATAATTAAAAACCTTTCGATTTTTTTCCATTCCTGCCTCGCGCTGCCTTTAGTTCCTTCCATTAAAACTACGAAACTATTCCAAAATTTCCTTTTCTTTCCCCGAAACCCATTTCTCATTTCCATATTGAAGAATCTGCAACTCAAAAACCTTTTCAAAAACTCTCACAAAAACAGTACCGAAATTCGCAGAACTTTTCCACCGTTTTGAGGGCGATCATAAAAACGAAAGACTTACACGAGAAAACGTGTAAAGAAAAGTGTAAATTAGGTCAGTTTTTAGGAACCATGGGCCCAAAACAAAGCAATTGGTAATTTAAATTAGAGCAAAAGACGACGTCCGCGTCGCGCCTGATGCCCGCGTCCATTGTGGCCGGCGAGGACGGTGCGCCTAATCCCCGGATTTAAGAGTTTGTTGTGAAATATTGTGCAAGAGGTGAAGGTGTGCTTTATTGACTCTCCTCGCACGGATCCTTGCCCTCGTGGGCTCGTGGGCTCGTGGGCGGTGCCTGGGTGATGCGGAGAACAATGCGGACAATGGGCTAACTAGAGCAGTTCCCAGTTAAACTAATATTTGCCTTTATTATGCAAGCCCATCCGTTGCATAGACTTGCATAACCGGGCGCGTCCTTGAGCCGCACTGGCTTAATTCGCAGAGCCATAGTCCAGGACAGATCGGAACCCAACCAAACCAAGCCAGAGCCGAACCGGAGGAAAACTGACCCTGCTCTGACCCTGCTACAGTTTTGAGGCTACCAAATAAGGTCGACGGAGGTGAAACTCGAGCACGGAGACAGTTCAGTTGAGGAACAGGAGACAACCGTCAGCTAGCGGCCTTAATAAAGTTTTATTGGAACCGAGACCGGTGTCGTAAAGCGATAAAATCATAAATTCGAGAAAAACTTTTGTGCGTTCCGTGCATTTTAAATGGAAAATGAGGCCAGAGACGAGAGAACGAGAACAGGACCAGGACAAGTCCTAGCCAAGTGGCAGAGAGATTTGGAATAAAAATGCTGTCGCGTCGCGGCCCAAAAAAATGCTCGAATTTTTTAACAATGGCCACAAAAATACGCCAAAACACAAAAGCGGATTCGCTCTAAAACGTTTTTACAGCGCCTCGTTTTTCGTGTTTTTTTTTATTGTCCCGCGTATTCTAGTTTCCATTTTTTCCCTTGGCGAAAACAGAGAATTTCTCGAAACTAAACTAGAACTGAGGCACATTTTTTTGTATGCTTTATTTTTTGTTCCGCCAGCAGCATCAGCATTTTTATGAGGATTTTTATAGAAAACGCTCACCAGAACTAGGTCTGGTCTCTGACTTTATGGCAGTCAAGGTCTAGTCCCGAGCAATCAGTGGAAATTGTCACAATTTTTTCAGCAGAGCCTTGGCCGTGTTCCTGCGAAGGCGGCGACGACAAAGGCCTCAAGCGGCGTAGATAACTTGTCAACGCTGAGGGCCATAATGGCAATCTGCAGCTAGGGGCAGTCAACACCCCCGATGGGGTGTCCTTAAATTAGATTTAGAGCAGAACATGATGGCAGAACGTTAACTATTAAGTGGTGTTCTATTTACTTAATTTAAACTATAATTTTGGCTATTTATAGATATATGTTGGGGAGAGATCTTGGAAAGTTTGAAGATAGAAATAGAAGGATCTTACTTACTAAAGTTAAGCGAAGATTTTCCCAGACTTTCCCCTTAGAGGTGGAGAAATGAACCCAAGATTTCGGTTTATATCTAATTTCTTTTATTGTAATATTCCATCTCCAAATCCTAACCTCCAACATGCAAAATAGATATTTTTTCTGTTAATCACCAGGCGACAACCAAAATGGGAAAACATTTGTGAGCCGCCGAAAGAAAAAAAAACAGATAACTTTTATTATTGTTATTAAAAAAAAAAAACCAAAAAACAAAAAACAAAAACTTTTTCAACTTTCTGATGGCAAGATAAGTGTTGCTGTTGCTGTTGCTGCACATTGCGGGGCACAGCACAGCACAGCCAAATGTGGCTGCAATTAAAAACTGTTACGCCTCATGCTAATCAGCCCGGGCCCAAGAGCGGGCCCCTGCCAGGGTCTGGAGGCCAATCCCTTCACCAGCCGAGGAACTGAGGAAGCGAATCAACCAACCAAGCACGGGGCTTCGGATTGGGCTCCAACTTCAACTTCCACTCCAACCTCGAACCCCACGCCGAGACAGTGGCAGCAGCACCGAAAGAAAGAATTCATTATTTCAGTTTTAATTGCTTTTTTCATACTTTCGAAATTTTCAGCGCCAGGCTGGATCCACCATCATCCATGCCTCCCCTCCCGCCCCCCGTTCGACGCTTATTTCAGTGGCTTTTTGCATGTTCGGGCCACATCTTTCACCGACCAACAACTGTTTACAAGAAATTCAATTATGACTTTTAATAACCGACAGCTCGGGTCAAAAAGAAAATGTTTAACTCGAAATGAAAGCAAATTGCATGTGACGCCACGAGGCGGCAACAAAAGAATCCGCAGAAATAATATTTACCCAAGGGTGGGGATGGGGATGTGATCATCAAATGGGTTCGTCCTTCTGTTTGATTGTAGAAATTATACAACGGCAGCAGATTCACATTCGTAGTGTTAATTGTGTTCCGGCTAGGAGGATAATGGGAGGAATGATACATAGTCTCTGGGCAATTTAATTCTGTATCTACCAAAATCGTTTCTTTCAAAAGCGAATCTATCCATCGCACAGAAAGATTCATTTATAGATAATACCCGAAAAATCCAAAACCGTAACCAAAGTTCTTCCCGAAACAAACTTCAAGCAAAAACATATTTGACCCATTTTCCATTTTCCAGTGCACCCAAAGGTGTCTCCGTGTGTGTGTGTTTGTTCCTGTGCCTATATGAGTGCCGGGTCATTAATTTTGATCATGCCCAAATATGTGTCAGTCAGTCAGTGAGCGAATCGCACACAGAATTTCCATTTACAGACACTCCACACACAGCACACAGTGGCACGCATTTTCCTTAAGCATGTATTCAAATTAGGCAGGGCGCCAGCCACCCATCCCATCCCACCCCTGGCCATCTCCCCGTGTAACCCTAATTCTAAGCAGAAAAGTCGATGGCCTCAGTGTGGATGGAAGTTTCACTGGCTTTCCTTTCCCCACCCCACCCCCCCAGACCCCTCTGCACATGTGGCCCACGAGTGTGGAGGAATTTTCTAATTTATTTTTTAGCAAAGTGTTCCAAGGCTCTTTTCGGGTTTCACGTTTCAAGTTCGAATGCGAGCGACGGCGCCAAAACAAATTGTTAATGGAAATTCACGCGTTTCGAAGTATTGATTTTTCCTTCTCTCCGACTCTGAACCGGACTCGGCCGGAGGCTGGCGGAAAAGTTTCTCCTCCTGACACACAATTGACATTTGAATTGTACAAATTTGACGTGAATGCCAGGATTAATGGCCAAGGTCGATGTTCGATTTGACAGCTTCCAAAGGGAGGGGACGGGCACTCTAGTGGAGCTCGCTTTAAGGTCTGTTTTCTTTGGGAAGGTCCTTAATTTTGAACTCTTTAATGTTTGTGCGAGGAAAATGGTTTTTGAAAACTCATTACGGGCGACCTCTGTGGTCAGGAATGGGAAGGGACTAACTAGGATAACAATCCTTTCTGGTTGGATTGAAAGTTAAAGAGATTTATCTTCTCATTGGGTAAAATATATATTTTACTCTCCGGAAAATGCACTTTTATTTTACATTTCCACAGGAAAATGCACTTTCCTGGACACAAACCCATTTGACTGGAGTTTCCTTACAGCTGGGCAAAAGCTGGTTGCTATGTTAGCTAGTTACAATCCTTAAGCAACAATGCTGCAGGCATTGCAGCAAATGTAGCAAGCAAATGCAACAAATGTTGCCAGTGCATTTGTTGCAAAGAACTGCTTGGGTTTTGAGGCCATATTTTCGGATATTAAGTAACTTGGGAAATAAATATTTTCTGAATAAGAAAATAATGAATTTTTAAAAAGATATATTAGGCTTATCAGTGAGGTATTTTATGAGAGATATAATGTCTATTCTTATCAGCAAAAAGTCTGTTAAAATAGTTACCAAAAGTTTCGAAATATAAAGTATATAATTTGAGTAGTTTTCAACCTGTTTTCGCCACAGAATCAATTGTAGATTTCGGGTTTTCTTTGCCGGATTAACCTCCATTCCATCCACATGCAAGCCGTGACCAACTTATTCCTTTTGCGAATAATCCTGCACATTGCCATTGCCGTTGCCTTGGCCATCCTTCTGCGCCTTTAATGTGGCCTTGACGAGGTGAACTAATTAAAGCGGCGCTGATTAGCACCGCCGCAGCGGCAGCCTGTGGAAGAGTCAGCCAGTGTAGGAGGCAAGACACATGTAGAGGTGTCCGGCGAGGCAAGTGAATGCCCCGCATTGTTCACACGCATAATGTGGGCAAAAGGATGGATGGGATGGAAGGATTTTGTTGGCGGCGCGCCGCAGGACGATAATGAACACAAATGAGCCCGAGCGAAAGGAGTCGAGGGTAAGAAATTGGCAAGCATTTGCCAAAAACTACAACTGGAACATGTCGAACAATGCTGGCTGGCTGGCGAGGACCTGTTGGAAGGACACCCGAATGCCGAAGCTCGACCTTGGCGCAGCATTTCAAGAGCAGCAGCCAGGAGGAGGCAGGCAGCCGCAGCCACAGCCCTTGCCATAGCCATAGCCATAGTCATAGCCCTGGCCCTCCATTTCATCCATTCCGTTCCGTTCCATCCAGCCATCCATCCAGGCAGCCATTGAGGCATTTATAGAAATTCTCGTGTTTTTTTTTCGTTTTCGACTGCGTATCTTTTGTTGCGATCTGATTGATTGCTGTCAGGATTTGCTGAGAACGAGTCCTAGGGGCTGCCTGTCTGTGTGCAGCAGGAGCAGCTGTGTCTCTCGCTTTCAGCCATTTTAAATTTCTAGCCTCGGAATTTTCATACTTAAAGGATGCTCCTCTCACTGTATCTTTAAAGGCTTTGTCGACGGTCGACCCCGAGCCCATCCTCGTAGGTGGAGCAACTTTCGCCGCTGCCGCTGTCCTGGCGTATTAATCATCGCATAAGTACGCAGCTTGTGGCACAGGACATGCGCAACAGTCCCCGTCCCCCTCTCTTGCCGCCCATCCTTATACACATCTCCTTTCCGCAGCAGCAGCTGCGGCCAAAGCGAGAGCAATATACAGTTGAAGCTTTTCGCACACTGGACAACGAAAAAAAAGCTTTGCTATCTGGCTGGCTGCCTGGCAAATGTGTCCTTATGGTCCTTTGTAGTATACATAGCGAGATACGTACATGTGTGTGTATAAAAATTCAATCAAAATGGCGTTTGGACTGCGTTAGAAGCGGCATTACGAGTATTTGCACAGTTTTTGGGCTGCTATTTTGTGGGTTTTCATGATGCAAACATTATTTGAATGCAGTTTTGGTGAAAGATAAAATCTAAACAGAGAAAATGCATTACAAGCAAAGGTTTTAATGAGGATTAAATAAATTAAATACAATTTTATCGGGGATTATAAATCATCATTTTCTAATATATAAAAAAAAGTGACAACAATTTTCAATTTCACGAAGATCTAAACTCTTTTCTGAAGATAATTGTAGCTTAAAATTGTAGATAAATTAATTGATTTTTATTTAAACAAAATTTGTGAAATTTTGAAGAAGATTTGATAGAAATATGGGATATAGGGGTATACAAAATTCCATGAAGATTGAAAAATATTTCTGGATGTTTTGCAGCATGCAAACGTAGCTTAAAAGTTTCCATATATTTTCCAATGATTTCCCTCAGATATATTTATAGAATTTTCAGCTTTAAAATCACTTTTCAAATGCAAATCTGTTGGAACTCCTCCCAAATAGTGTTTACCAATCTCCTGCTTTTATTCCTCGCTTACGCTCAGCTGTTGTCCCCTCCTAATGACCTCCAGCCCCCAGGCCACAGCTCCTCCTGCCACACAGAGAACCACTTCAGCCGGTCGTAGAGCTGTGCCACCTCCCTCCCCTCCTCTCTAGGCCACTCTGGCAGCCATCTTGTTTGCACTAAGTAGCTCATTGCCTGACAGCTGAGCCACGTTTATCATAATCAAATGTGAATGGACTGACACTGACACTGAAGCTGGAGCTGGAGCTGACACTGACATAGAAGGAGACACCGGGGAGGAGAGGGTCTGGTCTCCTCCTGGGCAGGAGGTTGTGGAAAAGACGGAAAACTGGTAGCTGCCAAAAAGCACAGAATGGAAATTAATTTAAATTGGCTTTTAATGGAAGTGCATCTCTCAATGCATCGCCAAGTGCAGCAGCAGCAGCAGCAGCAGTAGTTCTGTGTTGGCTGTTCCTGCTCCAAATATCGCTTACTATCCCAACTAACTCCGACTTGTGTATGTGTGTGTGTTGTCCCTAAATGGGGGTATTTATCAACTACTCGTAGACATGGTATACCCATCTGAAACTCCAGTCTCCCATCTTTCATTTCATCCTCCATCCACCATCCACCATCCTCCATGGCATTCCCCCCATTTCCATTACGGATGCGTGAAGAACTCAAATGGCAAGGTATTAACGAATTGTCGTGAGTCGAGACTGGGACGAGGACTGCGACTGGGACGAGGACTGGGACTCCGGACTCGGGTTGGAGGCCATTTTTCTTGGATCGTTTAATTGGAAACTGTTGCAGTGGCAGTTCCGTTGCTCCTGCTGCTGCTGCTGCTGCTGCTGCTGCAACGATAGTTCTTATGCTTGCTATGCCCACATTTAATTTGAAAATTCCTATAACATTTTTAGTAAAAACAAACTACAAATGCTGCTGATTGTTTCATATTAAAAACTGTGCGCGAGGCGAGTGTGTGGCGCAACAGCAGCGGAGGAACAACATGCAACGATGATGAAAAATCGCCTGCAACATGTTGGATGCTGATGCTGCTGCTGCTGCTGCACGGTGAATGGTGAATGGTGGAGGGAAAGAGGGGACCCTCGATGGGTACGGAATGGTATGGAAGTGAGTCCGTCCCAAAGTCTGACTCTGACTGCCCGCTGGCATCGCCAACATCAACTCCAATTACAGAAGTACACGCAGGCGTCTCTCTTATGATTTCTTTTTTTAGTTTCTCATTTTTACCCATACCATACACCATATCTCTTTTTTTTACATATTTCTATATATGTATGTATGTAGTGTGCGGGCTCTGGCAGGGAAAAGAGAGGAGAGGGTGTTCTACATATGTGTCTGTGCTGTGGAAAAACATCTGGAAAAGTGAGATGCAAAGCGGAAGAGTAAATATCGGTTTGATGACAATTTTCTCATATGTAAATGCTGGTTATATGAAAGATTACTTATCATGCAGATGGGTTATTCCCAAAGCCATTTCCATATCTAAATCAAGCCCGAAAAAATCTCAAAAATCTCTAAACAATCCACTAATTTAAGCCCCATTGAAAATGTAAACCAATTTTTTGGGTGTGGCTTTGTATTCATTCCCAATCAAAGCCCTTTACAAGTTCATTCAAATTCAAATGTCCACGAAAATCAATAAGCATTTGTTCGGCTGTGACAAAAATGTTGGTAGCAAATATGAAATTGATTTTTAATTAAGGCATTTAGCCAAAACAAATCAAAATCGTTAGCCCAACAGCCGGATGAATCATCAGAACTTGAACTTGGGCTCTGGAACCCAGAAAAGTGAACCCAGAGACGGAGGAGAACAGCGGAGAGCGAACAGAAACCGAAACCGGAGCCAATAAATTTAAATCCAGAGACAACTGCAAACGAGCTCGTTTTAAAGGGAGTCACAAAATACACAATTCTGCGGTAGGAGGAGTAGGAGGAGGCGGCGGGGGGTTGGGTTGGGGGGTAGCGAACAGAGATTTTGTGTAAAGTTTCGAAGGCAGCCAATAAAAATGGAAATGAACGTGGAACGGCGGCGAAACGTTTATAAAATAATAATGCGAAATAATAATGTGACGGTGATTTAGGGGAACAGCGCCACGATTGAATACAAATAAAGTCGGCAAGTGGGGGGAGTGGGTAGTGGGAAATGGGGCTGGGACTGGGCCTGGGCCTGGGACTGGGCCTGGAGAGGAGACCCCGCCTGGGTGGACGCATCGCATCCTAATCTAGGATGATTTCGGCCTAATCTGGAGCAGCAAGAACAAAAGAGAGCTGGCCAGCGCTGGATCCAACTACCTGTTTTTCCCTAGCCTCTTCTTTTATTTTCTTTGGCTTTTCCATTTCCACGGGGGGGAGAGCCAGCTCTGCAGCGCCATAGGCCGGTTGCCTTGGCACCCTCTGTCCATAAATCAAGGCACGGGGCGGAGTCAGTTTCGGGCCAGAGCGGGACAGCCTGCTTTTCGAACATGCGCACACAGAGGGCCTCCTGCTCGCACTCAGGCCCATGCAGGCAGATGATTTACAGTGTTCGAAAAACACACACACGCACACACTCGCAGGGCAGAGCAGAGCAGAGCAGAGCAGTGGAATCGACTCGACTCGACTCGAGCGTGGACTGGTGGACCGATGAATGGTCCGACACTCAAACGTGTATCGAACGTGGCCAAGAACGCTCCAGTCGCCAAGCCGCGCGCTCGGTCATCAACTTGCCACAAAAGTCGTGCAACACGCGAAAGTTTCGCCCCAACGCGAGTCGCATCGAGTCGAGTCTCTCTCTCACCCGAAACCTGGAGTCTTGTATCCCATGGAATCCCATCCGTCGGCAAATCGGAACCAAGCTGCAATGCTCATGCTCATGGTCGCCTCGATAAGCTTATAACGGATAAATCTGAAAGATAACTGCTCTATAAGGGAGCCAGATCTCCCCATGAAAAGATGTCCCAGTTCCAGCATAAGTCCTAAAGTGAAAACAATCCCCCAAACAACTCAGAAGAATTTGGATTGAAAGTGCGGTGCGGTGCGGTGCTTAAAGCAAATACAATTTATATGCAAATATCAAGAAATATCAAGTGAAGTGTTGGCAGATATAGAACGGATTCTTCAAAGCCGATAAGTAACCTGCGATTGGATTTCAAATTTATCAATTTATAGGTAAGAAAATATGAGATGTAAAATGGGATATGCCAAAGGGACAAAGGTATTGCCGAAAGAATGGGTAGAACTTACAGAGCTCTGTAGAGATGGTGTTTAACCAAACTGTAGGATTTGAGAGAAATGGAGATGTAATCCATCTTTTTTCAGCAGAATTTGAGAGTTCGAATCATCAGAAATTCTTCCACAAAATTAGGAAATAGTCCTACCAAAAGTGCTATGAAATATTTTCAACATCTTGTTTCCATTTTCCAACTACTTGTAGTTTTTCTACCAAAAGCTCAAATTACGGACACTCTGAAATATTTCTTTAATAGACAAATCTAAACATTTATTGCCTTTCTTCTTACATTCTACAAATTGTACATTTAACAGACAAAATCGTCTGAAACCGCAGGTGTATGAGGTGTAAGGTGTCTAGGAGCATTCACTGTACATAGAAGTTTGGTGTTTAAATCAGAAGTCATTGAAATATAAGCTCTGAATTTACTTGAACTGTGAGTATTTGTATAACATTTGTCATCGGTTGGGTTTGTTTTGAAATTAAAATCACCTATTTTCCATTTACCGACCACCTAAGCCACCTCCAAAAAGTATGTTATTTTCCCCTTCTTTTGTTGGCCAAAATCCAGCTTACGGAAAGGCGCTCAAAGATATCCAAAACATCGAATTTCGAATGTTTTTTTGAAGGTTTTAAGGAATCGAATCGATCTCACACGGACAGTGTACGTGTGAGAGCAATAAGAATTCCGAGTGAAGCAATTTTTCGAACTCCCGCCGAACGATCTCTCATGGACGTATACGTGAGACTCGAATACACACGGACAGTGTCCGTGAGAGCAATAAGAACTTTGGCCGAAATGCGGAGAGAACCCATCATTCGAACTCCCGCTCTTTCGAACTCACAGACAGGCAGGCACACACACACACACACACCCAGTCTTTGCGGCTACGAATTTCTGGTTTGGCTTTGGCTTTGGCGGTTGATACGAAAATGTTCTCCGCGTCCGCAAAGGTAGAGCACGGCGTGCATGGCTCGCAGAAGGTGCAAGGGAGACGGCAAGTGACACACACAGTGCTGCCTGCTCGCTCGCACTCACTGCTGTTCGAATTTCGTGTGTTTGGCTCTTCTTTTTTACGCGAGTGAGTGCTTGATGAATGCACTTGGATGTGGCTATAGCCCTACTTGCTCGTACTCGCAGATACAATTGGATGGGTCGGCATTGGGTGGGGGGAAGGGATGGGGGGCTGCGCGTGAGCGAGCGAGTGAATGAGTGTGTGAGTGTTTTTTATTGATGCTCGGATATTTGAATGATGCCCGAGCATTCGAAGTGAGACGCTTCGAGCACGTAGCCGCGAATACATCGAGCACCGGAATACATCGAGCACACGGAACAACCTACAACACAATCCGACACATTGGACACAAAGCTGCCAAGATACTTGTGCCTGCACACACAAAAGATACAAAGATACACTTGGATAAATGATGGATGGGCAGCAGAGTGTTTTCAGTGTCAGGGCGCTCATCGATGACGTCTGAGAGGCATTCGCATTCGCTTTCGCATTCGCATTCGCGCTGATGGATAATCATAAATTCGGCGTGAAATTCTCGCAGATACTTTAGCCATCTCGCAGATACTTATCGCGTTCGCCTCTCCTAATGGGCCTCATCTGCCCCGGCCGGCGTCTGTGACAAATCGTCCATGTGTGTGTGTTGTGCGTTGCGTGTGTGTGTGGTGCAATAAAAACCGTTCAAATCTGCGGCCAATTACGGCTAAAAGCCATCCCAAACATTCCTGCGGCAAGTGCAGGATAAGCCAAAGGACACTCGTGAACCCATTTGCCAGCAGGATGCAAACGGATTAACTCTTGCTCATCCCATAAAACTCTTGCTCTAATCCATCCTCTAATGCGCTGAGGTCATTAGACGATCCGCCGTCGAAGGAAAACAAACTCCTAATACAAATACAAAGTGTACTCAGTGATTCAGTGATTGAGTGAAGTGAATATTCAAGGAATTCACTTGCTATCTGGTGAATGCCAAACGCCGACGGCTAACTGAAATTGTGAGTAGGGCGAGTCGAAGAGGGGATTCAATGAATGTATTCATTCCTTTTAAGGGAAGAGCTTCCTATATTGAAAAGAGTCTTTTAATTTGTTTAAATTATACATTTTTTTATTTGTGCAAATTTTTTATTGTGCCTACAGAAGAGATTTGTTTTAATAAAGAATCATTTGCATCATTTCATCAATATTTGTATTCAGAAATAAAAAATTAAAAAGTTTGAGCTACATTTTCTACGCATTTGAATTTGTTTTCGAGCTGTATGTATTTTTTCATTTTATTCAGATTAAAGTAGTTTATTTTTCCACATGTTTCTTTTGCACTTTATGGACACATTTTTCCTTTTGCTTAAATCAAAATTTCAGTAGCTTCTTCAATATATTTTTCCCCTATTTTCTAAATCAATAAAACTCGTTCATTGTCCAAAAAACCAAGCCCCACAAAATTTCCATATACCTACTCTCTCGCATACATTTTTCCTGCTACTTATTCCCTTTTAGTTTCGGGTTCGGGTTCGGTTTCTGGCTTTTCGTTGTGTGTTTAGTAATTTTTCATTGGGTTGCGTGCGCGGTATCAGCGCCAAGAATTTTCACTTCATTAAAACGAAATGCAGCCGCTTTCGAAATAATTAAGAGGCACAAAGGCGAAATGTCACAGCGAATGAAAAATGCCTAACAAGCGGCGAATATAGAGAGAGGCTAATCTAACCATATAGCCCTATGTACTCATCCCTATATACAATCCCCTTCGCAATACATACATTTGCTGTAGGGATGAAGCAACCAAGACATAGGTCTGGGCCCCTGTCCCCGGGACGGCGGAGTCATGCTGGCCAAGACGCCATGGGGCGACCGACTGCAGAGCAGAGCAGCGAAACCGAAATTATATTAAAGACGTCCAGACGATGCACTGGTCTGGAACCGAGATACGATACCATACCATACCATACCATACCGAGTAGCTGCACCAATGACCGACTGCTCCTGGGCCCTAGACAGAGAAGTCCCTGCATGGGCACTCGAGAGAGAGGGTGTACATATGTGGACTGAATGGAAGAAATTCCACTTGATGTAGGTCACTTTCATTTGCCTAGCCCTCGCCCTCGCTCTCGCCCTCGCCAGGGGTGGGCCAAGATCAAAGAGTGGCTGCCACGATTGCATAATGTGGGCACAACAGAGAGACAGTTTGCAGTCCCAGAACCAGAACCAGACCCAGACCCCGAGTGGGTCTCTGTCCCACTCCCAGTTTTCCATCTAGCTAATTGGCCATAGGAGGAGGCCGACTTTTGTGTGTCCAAAGTTCGAGTGTCTTCTGCATTGTGGCACTCGTTATTTATGCCCATTATCATTCCATTCCGCATTTGGCCTGCGCCTGGAGGAGACATTCATCATACGAGTCCATCGTATCCCTCTGCCACCTCTGCCCCTGCCCCTGCCCCTGCCCCAATGATGTTTCATCGTTACTTATTCATATTTATAAATCAAAATCGCAAACACGCAAACTTCTCGGAGCTGCAAAGAGTCGTTGATCCAAGTATTTTGAAAGGGGAATGTGTACAATAAGTGCTGGGACACTTTGAAGGTTGTTGAAAGGAGCAGAAGTCAAGGAAGAAGCAGATCCTTGCATGCAAGCTTGGACTAAAGAATATTCACAGAAAACTTCAAAGTTCAGGAATCCCTTTCTGGGATACTTAAGTCCATTAATTAATACGAATCAAATCTTCTGATATATATATCCTTGAGGTCTCCTTGCTGTCCGCACTCCATTAATTACTCCCCGCTGTCCAAATCCGAACCCAACTACACTTAAACGACAATAATCTGCCCCTAAAAACAGAAGCCAACAACCATGAAATATTACACAATTGAGTTGTCCTTGCACAGGACCACAGCCACTCTGATAATACGTACATCTCTGGCCAGAAACCATTACATAACACATCATAAATTATGGCAGAAATGGCCGCTTGGCCGCCTGGCCGCTTGCATGGTGAGGATCGGATCGTCGGGTGATTGGCTTTGAGTTTGGAAAACAATTGAAAGAACACTCATAAAAATTATGAGCAGCGACAGACAGACAAACAAACAAACCGCAAACAGAAAACTGTGACGAGGGTTGCCACAACAGATAGCGACAGAAAGAGACGGCAACAGAAACCCACTCCAAAAACAAAAGCAAACAAAAAAAAGATGAGGAGGAATAATATTTATGACTATTTTTATGAGGTGCTTACAAATTTTTATGAGTTTTTAATGGGTCCACAGACACACAGTCAGTCTCGCTCTGTCTCTGTCTCTGTCTCACAGCTGGTTCAGTTATGGCTGAGTTTAGGCAGTGCAAAAGAGACAGCCAGCAGCCAGCCCAATGAGTGTGACTGCGCGTGCGCAAATACCTTTATTCATCTTTTTGTTCCATTTGCAGTGTAGCGTTCTGTTCTGTTATGTTTTTTTCCTTCCTCCGACGATCTGTGCGTACCGTGGGCTGGCCTGACACTGAGAGAGGAGACCCTAGTTCTAGAAGCGGCGCATGTTTACATGTACACGAGCTACGCCCATGTCGGTTGACAACAAAATATTCAAAATTATGATTTATGATGGGTACACAGGGTTCGCTGGTCTGGTCCCTGGGTCCCCGCTTCCCCGTTTCCCCGTTTCCATACACAAAAAATCTGTAATGGTGACGACAGCAGCGGCGACGGCCTAGACGACATTTGTAAAAGAAATAACTGCTTTGGGTGGTTTTCTTTCATAATTAAGATGGTGGCGGTGGACTCTCCTGAGCCGATGACGTACATGAGGACGATGATGATGGAGTGGTTAGAAATGGATGACAGTTTTGTCATTAGGTGGTTGGGTTTCTAAGCAGCGTTGGTCTACAACTGAGGGATAGTTTGAGGAGCTAACAGAGGAATAGAATTGCCTATAGAAAACATATGATAGTTAGACTAGTCTTTGGAGAAGAATAGTTGTTTATAGAGAAGAAAAACAGGTTGGAATTGTTTCTGTGACTTCTACAGGTATATTTAGACAATTCATTTATGGATCATATTAATGAATAGATTTACTTTCTGTTTCTGTATTATAGTTTCAGTCTTTCATACATTTTTTCTTAAGAGAAAATATAGAGAATTCCCTTTTCAAGTATAGATATTCTTTTATAAATGTGATACCTGGAATAAAATATATTTAGAGAATTTTGAAAGCAAAGATTTTGCACTTTAGCTTAAGAGAAACCCCTTATTATATTTCAATAAATATATATTTATTTCCTGCAATAATATTCCCCAACCTAAGCTAGAATAATACAGAGACAGAGATAAATATGCCCAAATCTATAGCAGAAGGGCCATCAATCCAAACAAACCCCTTAAAAAAAAAACGCTTTAATTATCGATTATGCAAAAGTTAATCATCTTAATTACGCATATGCTCAGCCCTCAACCTCAACCCCCCTGAAACGTAGATACAAAAGTCAAACTGCTCGACCTATCAACCTCTCTCTCTCTCTCTCTGAGGCGGGAAAAGAGAAGGGGAACCCCGTCAGTGTCTTGAGGAATTTTTCATGAAAAACCCTTTTCAGCTGTCGCCTTCGATGTTGCCCCCCAAATTGATTTATTGCGTCCACGGCGGACCAAACGGACGCATGTGCAACTCAATTGCTGTTTATTTTATACGAGTATTACCTTGCCTCACTTTCCCTTCCCTTAGAGATCCGTTCGCTCTCTTACCTGTGGCAGCAATGTGAAACGGAAAATGCTGCGACCGGCACCGGGGAAAGGAAATTCGTTCTGCGGTTTAAGTATCGGGACAAACAAAAAAAAAATAGAAGAAATTTCACTCCCCATTTGAAGGCATATTAAAAACTGTTTATACAATAGAGGAGTGGATGGCTGGATGGATGGATGGAACCCATCGGTTCGGGACAAAAGGAAAAACCGGACTTGTTCGCTCCCTCGTCTCGAAACCAAAATGTCGCCGTTGCCCGAAAGAATTGCCATAATTTATGGCTTTCTTATGACATGGACCGACGATCGCCAATCTAAGACAATGTCTGGCGGCAGTCCCTCTGCCCCCACCCCCCTGTCGCTCACTGCAAGAGATGTATCTGTATCTGTATCTGTATCTGTATCTGCAGCTCTCCCTCTGTGTATCTGCGTATCGTTGTCTCTTTTTCGGGTGCCCGCAAATTCGCTTTGCGTTTTTATTATTCATGGATTTAATTAACACCAATTGAACCGCTTGTCGCCTCAGCTATTTGGAAAACAATTTTCGAAAAATTCGTCTAATTTATGAGCTCCCCGCTCTCCGCTCACCGAATTTTACTGAATTTTTAATTTGCCCTTAAGTGATCTGAAAAATGCAGTGGAGCGGGGAGTTGGGGAGGGAGGGAGGGAGTTATCAATTTGAACTCCACTTAAAGATCTTTCAGTTACGTTAACTATCGGCCATCATTCGTTCACCGATCGATTGCTGTGAATGCAATCTTTTGGGATCTCTCCACTCAATCAATTTTCATCGCTTCCATTCCCATTTGCCACCAAATCGATCCGACCCCGTCCGTGCGGATTGTACAAATATCCGCCACTCAAAGGTTCAACGTTCAAAGTCGGAGTCAAATGCTGATCCTATAATTTTGTTCGTTTCGTTGCTTTTCGGCCTTGTGTTTTTCGGTTCGTTTCGGTTCGGTTCGGATCGGGCTTAAACATTGGCGCTTGTCTGCCAACTATAATTCTCATATTGCCCAATCGAATCGAGTCGGTGAGGGTTTTCCTTTCAGGGGGTAACCACCGTTAAAGTCTATAATCGTAGGAGGAGGAGGAGGAGGGGACCAGTAGGAGTGGGAGTGGGATGGGATCCCCTGCTGAAGGCTGGCAGCTAGCAGCAAGTACAAGTATTTCCCTGGCCACGTTCTGTTCTGCTTTGTAGGACGCTGCTGCTCATCAAATAAATCTCTGTCCAGTGCCTGAGCATTTGCCCATAGCTGTGCTGGGCTGCTCGTGTCTTCTTGGCCATTTCTGTTCCTTTTATCTTGAAGGGGGAGGGGGAAGGCAACGTAGAGTATGCCTCTCGTACGGCGTTTTAATTTAAGCCCAACATTGGGCTCCTTTCATTTGGCCAACATGCTAAAGGGTTAAATTGCCCACTGAATCAAAATTATTGGTTTCAAGGCACACCAAAAGGAAACAACAACAAAAAGGGATACAGAGATACAGCGGGGCAGGGGCGAAGTGGCAGGGAAGTGGCAGAGTTCGTTGCATTGTTTTTGGCCAAAGTTCTGCTCTCTGCCTCTCTCTCTATCTTATTTTGGCCATGTTCATGTGCATCGGCCTCGCTTGGCCTCTTTTGCCATTGCGTTTTGCACTTTTTCGGCTTTCAGGCGATTTTCAGCCTGGATGGCTGCATGGCCTCCTCCTCCTCCTCCTCCTCCTCCTCCTGCAGCAGCAGAAGGGGAGAGAGGTTGTGCCTCGGTCATTGCTTTTGTTTGCTATCTCCAGCGACTCGACTCCGAAAGGAATACAAGTTTTTCCTCCATTGAACAAACACTGGCACTGGCACTGGTCTGGTGCCTGGCCTGGCCTGTCCTGGCTTGGCCTGGGCCTGCGCCTGGGCCCCGGACAAGTGCAGCCACAGCAAAAGTTTCTTGGGCCGCAAAGTGTGTCCAGAAGAGTGGGCGGTCCAGGCATTCCGCACAGCCCAAACTCCCAATACTCGTATATATATAGATATATCCGCTTCACTCCACTCCACTCCGATGCGGTGCCTGTGCCTTGGTTCTTGGTTTTTGGTTCCTGGTTAAATTGCATGCTTAGGCAGTGAACTCTCTCCGAAACCCGATTTTTACCGTTCTAAAAGTTATAATAATAATAATAACAACCAAGTAGAAGCCAAACGAAAGCCAGTGAAATTATTAACGGCCGCACAACACTTTGGGGGAGGAACCAATCAGCGGAGCCCAGAGGGGGACTCCAGAGGGGCAGGGCACAGGCAACATGGATGCCATTTGATTGGGGAATCTCTCTGTATGGAGGGAAAGGCAAGCGGAAGGAGCTGCTGGGTTGAAGGATCTTTAATGGAATGGAAATGGGAAATCAGACTTCTCTGGAAGGATCTCTCAACTGGATCCTTCACCAATCTTTCTTCTTGATTATGCAAATGCCATGCCTTAACCATCGGCAAATGAGATCTCTTTTTTCAGGAAAGGGAACACCTACAGCAAAGATCTTCCTGCATCCACAACTAATGGGATTCCCCCTTCCCTCTCTCCCTCTTGCAGATACCAATCGATCGACACAAAGACTGGCTGCAGAATGGATCCCGATTGCTTTGCCATGTCCTCGTACCAGTTCGTCAACTCGCTGGCCTCCTGCTACCCACAGCAGATGAATCCCCAGCAGAGTCATCCGGGCGCCAATGCCAGTGCGGGCAGCAGCAACGGAGCCGCCCTCCCAGGCGGCGGGGGGGCCAACGGGGGGCCCGGCAACTCCGGTGCCGCCACGCCCGGAGCCAATGACTATTTTCCAGCGGCGGCGGCGTACACGCCCAACCTGTATCCGAATACGCCGCAGGCGCACTACGCCAACCAGGCGGCGGCATACGGCGGACAGGGTAATCCGGACATGGTCGACTACACACAGCTGCAGCCGCAGCGGCTGTTGTTGCAACAGCAGCAGCAGCAGCAGCAACAGCAGCAGCAGCAGCAACATGCCCATGCCGCGGCGGCGGTGGTGGCGCAGCAGCAGCAACAACTCGCGCAGCAGCAACTCCCGCAACAGCAGCAACAGCAGCAGCAGCAGCAGACAAACATCAGCTGCAAGTACGCCAATGATCCAACCACACCGGGGGGTGGTGGCGGCGGAGGGGGTGGCGGCAGCAACAACAACAACAGCAGCAGCAGCAACAACAACAACAACCAATCATTGGCCAGCCCGCAGGACCTCTCCACGCGCGACATCTCCCCGAAGCTCTCGCCCAGCTCCGTGGTGGAGAGTGTGGCCCGATCCCTGAACAAGGGGGTGCTGGGTGGCAGTCTGGCGGCCGCCGCTGCTGCCGTCAGCCTCAACAACAACCACAGCGGTGCTGGTGTTGGGCCAGTGGGCGGCGGTGGCAGTGGTGTGGGCGTGGGCGGTGTCCCGGGCGTCAATGTCCCGATGCACAGTCCTGGCGGCGGCGACTCCGATTCGGAGAGCGACAGCGGCAACGAGGCGGGCAGCAGCCAGAACAGCGGCAACGGAAAGAAGAATCCGCCACAGATCTATCCCTGGATGAAGAGAGTGCACCTCGGACAGAGTGAGTATTGAATATTAAACGATTGGATATTTATTAAGAGCGGGATTCCAAAACAAAGGTGGAAAGATCATTAATTATTAATTTGTGGATTCACTTAATTATTCACTGCAACAGTGTATGAATCTGAATCATCTCTTGAGGATTATTACGCACCCACTGACAGCGCACTGAATAGCATTTCATTTGGAGCTCAATCGCTGCCCCATTCATTACGGACTTGGATGGGTCTGTGCCTCACTCATTTGCCAGCCCAGCCGAAATGTTGCAACGTAACATTCGCGGCTACCGGAATGCTGCTTGCCACCAAATTGTCTGGCAAACTGTGCGCGCAGGGAATCTTGTCAAAATACATAAACAATACTCTCGGCAGCAACAATTTCCCTCACACTTACGCTCTCGCTCTGCTCTTCAGATGGAGAGCAGGGGGCGGTGGGAGCGCTGCGTGAAAAACTCGACCGCGAAAATCGTAGCGCGTGAAAATTGTAAACAAACGGGGGAGGCGATCCAGCGTAGAGCAGACCCGGGCTACCCGCAGCTAAGACTGCGACTGACTCCCACAATAACTCATAAAACCGACACACACACACACACACAGATACTAGTGCAGATACAGATACATCTGCAGATAGAGATACAGATACTGCCAGGGCTGTAGGCTGATATAAATCTCAGCACTCCGCTTGGTTTATATTTAAATTTAAACGAACCAAAAAGAAAAAAAGTTCATTCCAAATTTGTTGGGCTGGAAATTTGTGAACGGAAAAATTGTTGAGCGATTTTTCATCATATCAATGGAGCCCATACCGATTTTTCTCCATGTGCCACAGCTGCCTGGCTGGCTGACTGGCTGGCTGGCACCTCCGACTCCCAGTGCCATTCCTCATCGTCAAATGGATTCCCTTTTTGGCCACCTCTCATGACCCATTGATGGAGAGCCTCTCACAACACGAACCGAACGGAGCCGCAACGGACCGGAGTCCCAGGCATAATCAAATTATTGACCACGGCAGAAGATTCTTCATCGTTTCGGGGCAGGTGCTGCGGGGGAGCCCTCTCCCCTTCGATCTCAGTGGCAGGTGCTAGAGGGAGGGGGGGAACTATGAGATTAATTGGATTGCAAATTGTTTGACATTTGCTTGCAGCTCGTTTATTACTTGAACGACAACTGAAAATAATTAAATATTTCTGTGTAGTCATATTTATTCATATTAATCAGCCGACTCTGGGTTCTGGGAACTTTTATTATCATCTATCAAATGTTTCTTTTGGGAAAAGAATAACCCAAAAAATCACCAAAAATATTATCATCAAAAACGTAAAAGTTCCTTCAATAATTCCTCAAAATTACCTGCTCGAATATCCATCGAAATCTGTGGGCTTTTCCCTCCTTCCATCGATAATTGCCTGCTTTGGAAAATTGCAATTTTCCATTGGCCATATTGGCCCCGCGGGACGAAGTGCAGCTCTTGACAACCCAAAATCACAACATGTCAGCCAATTAAAGAGACGTTGAAATGCCACATGAACTGCACTGCACTTATAAATCGACAGACAGACAGTCAGACAGTCAGTCAGTCAGGCAGTCACAGATACAGATACATATTGATTAACATTGTGGAGTGAAGGCAACTTTGGCTGATTTTCCATTTCGATTTGTGTGTGGAAAACTCGTTTCATGTGCGGTTCCAATCAATGGGGCACATTGTTATTATTTATGTATCTGTAACTCATGGCAGCAGAGGCAACAGCGGCAAGTATCTGTATCTGTATCTGTAGCTGTGTCTGTTATGCAAATTGCAGCAAGTGGAGAGGCCCACAGAACAAATTGAGGGCTGAGCGAAAGAGCGGAGGAGGGCTAATGAAGAACATGAACTTCTGGAGGGAATATGAATGAATGAATGAATGAATGAATGAATGGAGGAGGGCAGGCAGGCGGGCGGACAGATCTCCTCAACGATCTTCTCTCAAATGTATCTTTTCATCTGCTCAGCTTTGCATCTCTCTGTCTGGCGGTGGCCATTTTGGTTGGTTCCGTTTTCCCTTGAGTTTTCATGCATCGACGAGATTTAATTACTTTCTTAATCATATTCTGCTGAGGGTAATGTGAAAGGCAGCCATCTATAGCTGCATTTTGTACATGTATCTTCAAGATACACATAACTATAACCTATCCGAGAGACTGCCAATTAGTTGTGTGTCAGGCAACAGTCTCCTACTTAGAGATACATTGATATGCACTTGGATCTTTGGGGCTGGGCTTCCTTCTTGTCTGTGGACTTTTGCCCCTAATGGTGGCCGCACCTCCTCGCCGGAGTCGGGAGTCCGGAGGAGTCAATAGCCTTGTGTGTTTGTGTGGCAATTAGGCTTTGCCACTTTTTATCGCCGTGCCTGCCGCACAACTCAATTTTCGTTTCGTTTCGTTTCGACAGCAAATGTCTTTATTAGGTGAAGTGGTGGCAGGGGTGGCATGTGCTGGATTTCGAGCTATAATTGCTGCACAGCCAAACTAAGAATCGCTATTAAAAATATACAAAAAACACGTTGTTGCAGGTGCCAAGCAGCTCAAATACCAATAATAAAGGGTAATCTAGGGCTGGGCCTGGCCCCAAACATTCTCTGATTAGAGTCCAGTCAAAACAGTGGAGGGGGAGGCAGAGGGGGAGGCAGAGGCAAAGGCAGAGGCTACAACATCATGTTAACAATTATGCAAATTTGAAGTGCATGTTGCTCAGGGAAGCGGGAAGCATCAGCCAGGGCTGGGACGGGGCCGCGACGCTGATTGCATATAATCACGTCAAGTTGTTACTGTGGCAACCATTTTAAAATGTGTAAGAAAAAAAAAGAAAAAGAAACCCCCTGCCCCCAAAACGCCATCTTCCAGAGAGATATCGACAAGAACGAGAACAGGAACCAGAATTCTGCGAAACACTTTTCTCCCAAGAACAAAAAACAGCTTCTGGCTAAATGGTCGGCCAATACTTGTGGGGGGAGGTATATAGAGGGGGGGAGGGGGTGTATATGAGGTATATATAGATCCATGTTTAGTTAATATCGCATGCAGTCTTGTGAAGTTTGTTTGGCATTCGAAAAGGCATTCTCTAATTGACAAGACCGAAGCTGGCACTGCTCCAAGCAGATCATCAAAAGATGCACCAAGGCAGATATAGCTAGATAGATAGATAGATATATTATAGGAGCAACCTGATGACTGGCAGACATCACTTACGAAAATGTCAAATGCTCATTAGACCCCACTCCCCTCTTCTGTGTGGCATTCCCGCATAAGCCACAACTTTGTTCACAATTTGTTGAATTATTGTGCAGCCAATGCAGGCCGCACCCCAATTAGTGGGCTATTTATTTATTTCATTTGAATACAACATTTTCTTTTTCGGGGGGATTCTGCAAGGCATTGGAATGGGCTTCAAACGCCTCTTCAATCAGGGGAAAATTGGGCTGAGAGCAGAACATTTTGTGGTTAATGAAACAGAAGCCAATCCATCTTCCGGTAGGTAAAAGAAAAACTTTTAAATTCAAACTAAGCCCAAAACAAATACCTAATACATAAACCATTATAAAATCCAGTCTATTTTCCAAATCTAAATTACAAATACCTTTCGGATCAGCCTTTGGTTTCGTGCCGTTCAACCCGAAGGCCCGAGCTCTCTGGGCTCTGCAGATGCCAGGATGTTACACAAAATTAATAGTTTGCAAACGAGTTGAATGCCAGATACAAGATACGCGACGGCTGCTGCAAGGCAACCCAACCGCAGAGCAGAGAATGTTTCAGCCACAGCCGCAGCCACAGACCCCAGCCTGGACGTGGACTTGGGTCTGGGCTTGGGTCTGGTTCTGGGTCTGAGTCTGGGTCTGGGGTGTTGGTGTCTGTTCGGTGGACCTGCTGTTGGTGCACTGTCCCCGCTACTCGTCTATGCTGGCAGCAGCTCCTGCTCTCGATCTTGCCTCGATCCGCCATGCTGTTTCGCAGCAACACCAGACACCAGTGCCCGGAAAGGGAGATGGAGACCAGACCCCAGGACAGCGACCAAGACCCAGACCCTGAGCCTGGGCACAGCCACACAGCGCAGGAAAAACGCGCGCGGCATTCGTTGCTCAATTACATTTTCATTAACTTGGAACACGACTTTTCAAATAGCTACGTTTAATCATAATGATTGTTATTATATTTGGTCGTACCCCCAGCCTCCCTTCCAGGGGAGCTTCTAACCCAAAAATCATTTTTAAAATGCCCACCGAGAGGTGAATGCCAAATGGGAAATGGGTATGGGTATGGGATTGAACGCAAGGTGCTGAAAGTGCAGTAGAACATGAATTAATTTCACTGCCCCGCTGCAGTGGTGGACGATGATGGGTCCAAGCCCCAGAGCCCGAGTCGGAGGGAGCCCTATTATTAGCGATTTTTCAGGGTATCCCATCAGTAGATTTTTGGCAGGCCCAGTGATTGTTCTTAATGAAATTCATTCTCTCACTCAGCGATGTCGCTGCTAAACGAATCGTCACTCTGCTTGAGTTGAAATTCATTCTTCAGTCCGTTGGGAAAAGATAGGGGCACTCGAGAGTGAAGGAGGGAAATTTGCATATGAAATCATTAGCTCATTAGGCAGGCACACACCACACGCACACACACACACATCTATAGAGAGAATTTCCTTTTGTTTGTAGGTCAGCGATAGTGCAGTTCTATATATATACCACAGATAGGAGGGATAGGCTTTGTCTGACTTAAAAATATCACTCATCGTATAGCCCGAATCAACTTGGCCAGAGAGTGAAGAAAAGTGAGGAAAAAGGCTTTTAAAAAAAGATGATTGAAGAGCCACTACGCTCCAAAGGGACCAGAGGATTGTTTATGCCCCGAAACACACAAAAAAAAAGAAAAAAGAAGAAAAAAACACATTGTGGCCCATTGATGGCTGCCTTCAAGTGGCTGCCAGTCGGTTACATTTTGGCCAAAGTTAATAAAAGCGCATAAAAAGTGAAGAAGAAAGGCCAGAGGGAAGAGGAGGATGGGGATGGTGCAGAACGAGACACTAACAATGGAGGCCACTCACCAGATACAAAGACAACAATATTTAAAGAGCCAACAATGGCGCCACTAATGACTGATGATGTGCCAGCGCTGATAGATGCAAACGCAGCGGCATCCGCTGCAGAAAGCGCCCGCAGATACAGCCACAGCCACAGATGCAGATACAGATACAGATACAGATACATTCATTATTCAGATACGATTCAGAGAAGGAGGAGGAACAGAATCATTTCACTCGGAAACGACATTCTAATGGACTTGGAAGCATCCAAAATCTTGTTTACTCTTTCTCCATTCCCATTGTTTAGAGAGCAAACAGATCAAGCTGTGTGTGTGCCCACCGATATGTAGCTATATCTTTCAGATACTCTGGCGAATGGTGCGCGGTGCGGTGGTAGGGGGGGGAGGAAATTAAATTGCGAATAAAGCAAAGTAATTGCGATTTGAATGGTGAAAAAGTGCGAGCCATAAATCCAACTGAGTGTCACGGCAGCGCTGCAGTGCGAATTTATCAAATTCAGTCGCAAATTGGCGCACATCTGCAGATTGTTTGAGTTGGGGCAGCCACACTGCCACGCCGCCACTCTGCCACTCTGCCACACTGCCACACCAGAGATCCTGAAGCAGGTCCGACTTGGAGGCCAGCCTGTTACCGTTTTTCCCCCTTTTCTTTTGCGGCTTTTGCGCCGAGATACGCATAGAATATTAATCTCTTTTCGCATTAACCAAAATGAAATGAAGTGACGCAATGGCGATAAGCCCACTGTGCGCACTGTGGGACGAAAGTGGCTATAAATTGGGGCAGGAAAGGATACAAGAAGGCGCTCGGGGATCCTACCGAAAAGATGTCTTGGGCTGTTGAAGAACCCTCTGAATGTTATACCAAAGACAGCAGATATATTTCATCAATTCAACGATTTTTACAGAGTGGTTTTTGAGCTTCAATATCTTTACTCTGCCAAGTAAATTCTTCCCTAAATACAGTATTTTTCTACCCCAATTCAAGTCTCTCTCTCTGTCTATACCCCACTGTCCACTGTGCCTGAGACCACTGACAAAACCAGCAACAGGCTATGAAACCCAGAGAGCCAGAGAGCCAAAGTCCTTGGAGCTGAGTGCTGGGTGCTGGGGCAAACAAACGAAAACCAAGTTAAACGAAAACCATCACAAATCGCATACAATTCCAGATGAAATTGTGAATTATTAATGCAGGCGGCAAAACTATTTGGCTGAGTAGACAAACCCACGGCGCGGCGACCTGGTCCCGGTATCAGAAGGAGGCGGCAGGCGGCAGGGGGCAGGGGGCAGGCGTCGGAACGTGTGCTCGGCTGGGGCTGCCACCTCCATTGAAAATTGAGTTACACGCGTGGCCAGGGCTTGTCGTACGTGTGTGTGTGTGTATCTGGCAGATACATATGTATCTGCTGGCTACGTGCAGTACCGTCTTACATTTCGCAGATTAAAACCGAGTGGCCCGCCACCTCAAGCCAATTCGATTTAAATGTCTGCCACTTCCACTTGGCTTTTCCTGGCCATATTTCGTAACCTTTTTTTGCTCTCTCCTTCTCTTGCCTCTTCCTGTTTATGGCGTGCTAAGAGCACTGGGGGTTCAAGGGTCAGATCCTACTCCTCCTCCTCTTGTTGTGTCCTACCTTCTGCAGTGACAGCTCGAATGCAATGGCAACAATTGCAATTTGTTGGCAACGTTCTGCCCTTGGGCCCAGAGCGACTTCAGCCTTTAGTCCAGCTCGTACCTTGGACTCATGCTTTACTTTCCACTCACACAGACACCGCCAGACACCAATACGCGCAGGAATATTTCGCTGCACTTCGCGGTTCATTAAAAGGCGGGCGGTTACCTGCAGTCCCCCAGCCCCCCAGCTCCCCAATACGAGTCCCCAATCCCAGTCGCAGCTCCAGTTCGAATGGAGTCTCTCCTCCTCTCTCTCCCTCCAGCCAGCACTGACGACAGCAAATTTGCACATTTCCTATACGCGAGAGAGTCGAAATTAAAAGATTTTTAAAGACACCTTTGTAGCAAGTTTTCGAGAAACTTGTTCCGCGCCCAGACTTCACTTCACCATCTTCATCTTCATCACCTGAGAGTTTCGGAGTCTCAGAGCGGCCCCAGCCTCAGCCTCAGCTTCAACCTCAACCTCAGTCGTTTGAGCCTTTTTAATTTTATTTTTTTGTATTTTTTCCCCGTTTTTTTTTTAGCGTGTTCACATCTTCTCTGACATGAGCAGCCATGTTGAATACTTTTGTTTTCTAAAAACGAAGCTTATTTTCGTGGTGTTTTTTTCTTCTCTAAGTTAAATTTCAAGTTAATTTTGATTGCTGCTTGGCTGCCCGGCTGGCTGTATTTTGTATTTCCATTTAATTAAATCTGTAGAAATAGTTGTTCAACTCGGGTCTGTGGGTTGAAACAGCATTTACGAAGTAGAAGAATTTTCGATAATTTTTTGGGCAGCTTAAAAATTTCCATATCGCTAAAAATATATAATGAAATGCCAAAGATTTCAGTAGGAGAAAAATGTATTACCTATGATAGTTACAACTCTATTAGGCCATGATTTGAATACTGTTAGCGGAGTGATTAATTGCCCTTTAAATAGAGCAGTTAATGGCTTAAGTAGAGCACTTATTTGTGACCCGTGCTATGTTTACTTTACTGATTGCAGAACCCTCTGATTTATGCAGTCGAGATAATTGCCTTTAAATGCATCATCAAAATCGCATCCACCAGCAAATTAAAGACTGCTGATCGAAGGGGGGGGGGGGGGGGGACTCGAATGCAAATTGCTTTCAGCCAATCTGATCGATTGCAATCGAATTGAGGCACCAGCCCCTATCTCTTCCACAAAGAATTATGGTAGATAATTGAACCTAACGCCATTGACAGTAGCCCGTGCCCGTGCCCCCTCTCGCATTGTCTGCCCCTTCGTGCCGCGACTTGTGCCTTAATAAAGAATTCATCACAATTACAACAATTGCCACAGGATGCAATTTACAAAGGAAATTATTAATGGAAAGTCAATGAGTGCGACGCGAGCGAATCAAAAGCCAGGCAGGAGCAGAAAAACAAAAAAACAGAACAGATTCTTCAACGTGCCTTTGATTGATTACAGAGTCTGGTCGCGGGTCTGGGTCTGGCTCTGGGTCTGGCTCTGGGTTTGGGTACTCTTGATTTGGTCCTGGTCGCGGTCGTGGTCATCATCAGCGCCAGTCAAAGACCCCGAGCAGTTAATCATGGTAGCAGGAAAAAGAAGAGAAAAGAAAAGAGGAGAGAGAGAACGAACTCCAGAAGCCAGACAAACGACAACGCCGCATTTTGTAGCGCGTTCATTCAACTGCAGACGACAGGACACTCATTAAAAATGGGTGCAACGGTGCAGGGTATCTCCACGCTGAGAGAGAGAGGGCCAGAGAGAGGTGGCAGCGGCAGCGGCCGCGGCAGTGGCAGGGTGTCTGTTTACGCGGTCTTTACACGGGGTAGAGGGGATTCAGGAAAACAGGTTTTCCTTCCACTGCTTGGATGCTCTGCTAATTTATGTGCGCATGCGCGACGCTCGCTCGCTCCCTACTCGGGAGCCCCATAATTAACTGAGGTAGTCATTTTGGATTCGAACATGAACAGGCCAACACACACACACACACACACACACGGAGCCACCTCTCGCACTTTTATACAGAGCATACAGTACATAAAATACTTCTAAAAACAGCAGCAGCATCATCTTTGGGGAGGGGAAGAGTTCTCTCCTCTCTTTAAATCAGAGATAAACGATAATTATCTGAGCGCAAAATGCGCGCATAAATAATTTGCAAGAAGTCACATTAAAATTGTATCTAAAAGATACGCGCTCCCTGATAACCACCTCACAGCCGCTGCTGACCGATGTCTCGGTCTCGGTCTCGGTGATGGTGATGGTCTCCTCTCCTCTCCTCGACTCCTCTCTGCACTCCCCTCTCCGGTCATGTTCTTCAGAACAAACATTCTGTTTGGATTCCCATTTCATTTCTGTGGACGGACCCTGGGAGCCTGCGACGCGCCATTAAAAATTAAAAGCTCATTAATTATGCAGATAATTCATTTATTATATTTTCAACACAATACAGCAACAGCAACAGAAACAGAAACAAAAACAACAGAAGCAGCGGCATAATTTGTTATTCAGCTCATTATTCAAGCGAGGATTGAGGATAGGATTGAGGGATGGGTGAGAGTGGGGTTGGGTTGGGTTTGTTGTGGTGCTGGCAACTGTTTCCAATTGAAAACAATTATTGCCAAACTCCTCCGAGTGGTGGAATGGCTCTCTAAGGGTTGAATTCTCCATTGCCTGGTGTTTGGGGTTAAGTCGAGGGCGGCGTCACGTGTCTCCTGAGGGCGTTTGCCTCTGCCTAATCCCCCAAAAAGCACTTAAGCGCTGGTATGTCCAATCAACAGGTTGATTTTGAAGGTGGGAAAATGGGACTTTTAATTGTGGTGATTGGTTGTTTCAGAGGAGCAATAAGAAGAAGAATTTCCATGAGATAATGAGAGAAAGGGAAGACATAAAATTCTCAAATTTAATATACATTTTTCCATTCCTTGAGGCCTCACCGGAAACCATATGCTCCACCATATGCCTGCGACTTCGGATGGTGTCCTCAGAGTACCCATCCCCGTCCCCTCTCCTTATTCCTGTACCTACTACAGGGCTCAGATCGTTTAATTTGCCAACGGACCGCATCAGCTGTTGCCGAGCTTCGTGCCACATGATGTCATTTCAGTCGAGTGGCTCGAGGAACCCTACACTCGACGCCCGATGTCCGATGCCCGATGGCAGAGCATTGTCGGGGACGGGACTGACGAAACACTGAATGGTGTTTCGTGTTGACAACAAACACGGAATATAAATTGAAAAATGCTTTAAAGCGAAATAATCAATTTACTTCTTGACATAATTTCCATTTTTCACGAAAACCAAAAGGCAGCCACGCGAATGCCCCCGAAAAAAACCTAAGAGAGAGTGGGGAGTGGGGAGGTGGAGTGGGAGTGGGAGTGGAAGTGGGAGGACAATGCCACGCACAATTCGCACACAAAACAAAAAGAACAAACCCCAAAAAAGTGGTTTGGGGAGGGGAATGGGGGAGGGATGTTCCAGAAATTGGCTGCATCCCACTTTCGTGGAGTGTTTTTAATATTCTTGCCATTTTTTATGATGATGCTCCCCCCCGCCCACAGAAGACCCCCGTCTCGGAACTTGACCAACATCCTCCCCTCCTGACTGCATCGTTTCCTTTATTTGAATTGTGATTAATGATCCCAGCAGCTCTGTTACCATTTCCATTCCCATTCCCATTTCCATTTTCCCATGCTGCTCCTGTGACAAATGTCGCCCAGACAACGGCCAGTGGCTGGGGCAGTGGCAGTGTGGCAGTGGCAGACAGTAGTTGTAACTACGATTTAATAGCACTTTAATGGTGTGTGGACATCGACGGAATAGAACCCCGAAAAACACCTGTTGTCCGGGCGTATTATTAGCGCGTGCCACGGGGGAAATGGTAACACTTTCATTATCACAAATGTCATATCATTTGTCGCCTGGCCCCAAAAATAAAACACAAACACAAAGCGTCTGGAAACCCCACGGCATCGTCATTTATCACCTAAGAAATGCAACTGAGAGAAAGAGCAAGAGCAGGAGCAGGAGAGGAGAGCAGAGAAGCGATACATGCTCAAAGATAGCACTGAGACTGAGGCACATATTTGATTAATTTTCTTTTTCCGAAAGAAATTAACCCGCGCGGGCTGCACATGTCCCTCCGACGACCCCTGCGGCGGCCCTTTTGACTCCTCGTATGCCCATGCCCATCCTCCATTCCTATCCCCATCCCCATGCCCATACCATTCCGATCGCTTCTCATGGTTCAAGATTTATTTCTTCCAACAGACCTCAAGCGTGGCATCATCTCTCTCTCCATCCCATAGCCATAGCCATACCCATTCCCCTTCCAGTTCTATCTCTGTCTGATTTATTTATGGAACTGTCTTAATACTAAAAGTTGTGCAAACTGTTTTGGGAAAGCCATAACCCCAGATATAACCCAAGATCTGCCGAGTTAATTAGTTCAATTTGTGACAAATTTCTACCAAAACTCTCTGCAACCCTCCACAGACCATCCCTCTTCTTATGAGTAATGATCTTGGGCTGGAATTTTGACATTGATAATGGTTTTTGGTTAAACGACTCATTAAGTAGCCACTGCCCGCGCACAGCCCAGTGGATCTCCACTGGATATTCCATCGGAAGTGCGTTGATTTATGGACTTTCCTTTGAAGAACGAACCTGTCCTGACTCACTTTCGAGACACTTTGGAGTTTGTTTCGGACTTTGTCGCGATTCCCTGTAAGAAATGCAACAAGTTCAGAGATGTTTTTCTTTTTTTTTTGTCTTTTTTGCTGGGATAAGATCCAAACTGAGGCCGCCAGATGAGATCCATCCCAGGTGCTGGGAGTCGGTGGAGCCTCTGGTGCCGTGCCTTGCCGTGCCGTGCCGCACACGTTGCTGATTACGATGACGATGTTCAGTTGTTGTTGGGGCTGTATGTTTTTCTTATTTTTGTTTTTTTATTCCTACCTCTGCTGACCAGACGCCGGTCCGTTGACAAATGACTGCTACAAGTGTTTGTGACAAGCCGCAAGTATCTTTTTTGTAGCCGTCTATTTGCGCCACAAATAAAAAACAGAAAACAATTAAACTTCAGGCCTCGACTCCGAGCCCTGGAACTGTGTTTGTGTCTGACCTACGCCAAAGGGTTTCTGCTTAACTTTGAACCTGCCCTCAACTCTCAGCTGGGAGAAGTCGCTGCTCGTCGTATGCTAATCTCGTGTCAATCACAGACCCGATCTTCCAGCCAGTATGCAAAGAGATAAAGACGAAAAACATTGGGGGAACACGGGCCCCAAGACAATGGCAATTTGAATTGCAGAACCCTGAATGCTGTCGGAGCTGGACCGACCCGTCGATCGTCACTTAATAAATTCTGAAACAGATCTTTTGCATGCAGTCCCCCAATCCCCGTGGCTGGGAGATGGGATGCACCAAAATATTTCAAATATCAACTGATATGTTAAGCGGCTGTCAGCCGCTGCTCGGGCCACAAGCACTTGACGTCATCTTACATGAAATGCAAATGGAAAAATGACCAACAAAGTGGGGAAATCATACTGAAAAGTGGAAGTTTGGATACCCTTTTTGAAGAAATCAAAGGGAATTGCTAGAGGAATGGGTATGGTCATTCTGGTATAATTTGAATATAAGAGATGCAGATTTACGTCGGTCGAAATTCAACTAATCATTTTTTTACCACTGAAGTGGATGAAGCAGAGTTGCCGGAGCTGTAAATGGCTGTAAAACACAAACAAATCGGCGCAGCTTCTTCAAATTTTTACAGATCCCGGACTTATTGAGCAGCCCTCGTATCATGGCTTTTAAATACATTTATCTGTTTCGCAAACATCATATTCGAACAATCCCAAAACCCCCACCAGAAAGAGTACATGACAAGGCAGAAGACACAGCCAAACAAACAAAAAGTCACACACAAGCGAATTCTTCATTCTTGGGGCGTTCTGTCTCGGAAATATGTGAATGTACATATACAGTATATCCAATATGTCTATATAGTATTTCACAAATGCCCAGACATAGCATCCACATCCACAACATCCCATTGAGAGGTGGCAGGGAAATGGGAACAAACTTGTAAAACGCTTCGAATGTTCGCTCATTGGCGCTGTCAAGGGGCCTTCCTGCCTCCCATGATCTCTCTCTCTCTCTCACTCTCTCTCTCTGTCGACCAGTTCCCCTCCCCCTCCCCCACCTCAGTCTGATATAAGCATGTGGAGTGATATGACATGCCAGGTGCCGTTTCTGTGGCTGCTGCTGACGACGCTGCTGCTGCCCTGTCAACTCATTCGGGGGGCTTTTGCGCCTGGCCATGACGACAGCGTTGCGCTACTTACTCGCGATGTAGTTAACCAAAAGAAAAAGAAGCTGATGCCGAAGATTGGGATTGGGATTGGGACTGGGACCGGGAAGACCACGACCACAGGGCTGACACTCAACGGGTTGCGGATGTGTGTTGATCTTTAGTCGGAAATCAAAACTGAATTTGAGTGGGCAAAGAGTGCGAGAATGATGCTCCCTAGATCTTCCCTAGAGGGCGATGATGGGCAATGAAGGGGCTAATTTAGACATCAGTTGCAGAAATTGTTAAGAGTTCCAAGGAACTATAGCTCTTCAAAAGAATTTCGTGGTTTGTTGAACTGCTTGAAACATTTTCTGGCTGTTTTTATAGGAGATATCTGTGGTATATCTCTATTATTAAATAAATAAATAATATAGCATTATCCTAAGGCAACTATATGTTCGAAAGTCTCCTTAAACTCTCGCAACATCTCTGAGATACATTTGGCAATGCTGTTGCTGCTGCTGCTGCTGTCTCCCCGTTCTTCTCCCCTCATTTTGGGGGCAGTGTTGTAAACAAATTGCAACATATGACAGCAACATTTGACAATTGTAAATGGTCGATGGCAGTGCAAGTGTTCGGCGTGTCTCTGTGTCTCTTTGTTGTCTCTGCCACAGCCTCAGACAGCCAGCCAGCCAGCAGGCACTCACATGATTTGCCAACAGCCAAAAGGGAGAAAATGCGAGTACCAGGGAAAGCAATGCCCGACTATACTGACTGCTTATTGATTTGGTTTCGGGGGGGAAGTGCCTGGGCAAGGTCAGGTCAGAGCCGAGCTTATGAAATAGTCACAGGAAACACTCAAAAATGTCTGCACATCATGCATCAGTCTGACCCTCAGAGCGAGAGCCGTCTGGCAAGTTTTTCCTCGTGGTGGCAGGGGGTTGGGGTTGGGGTTGGGGTTAAAGTTGTGGTCTAATGGCAAACTAGAAATATTAGTTGCACAATCAAATTTGATAACCTGACTGACAGTTCTGCCCAGACAAAAGAAAACAAGAGGAAAACTGCACTGGGTCAAGAGTTTGGTTGGGTCTTGGATTACAGCAATTCAATTTGTGGCCATCCCGTTCACTCCCCGCTTCTGTCTCTCTCTCTCTCTCTCTCTCTCTGTCTCTGTCTCTCTGTGCTGATCCGCATGACTGATGAAGCCGATGGCCGGTTGTCTGGTTACTGTCTGCCGGCTGTTTACTTGGTCATTAGTTTGGCACCCATTCAGGATGTGGCAGCAGCAGAGAGCCAGCGCGGCAGAGTGGCAGAGAGCGAGCCAGGGATGTGAACAGAGCTTTTGATGTTAGCTCTTCCACAGGCACACCCATACACATACACATACACATGCTTCAAGCTGGTGTGTATCTGTGTGCTTGGAGGAGCATTTGCCACACTCAAATTCACTTTAATTAAATGAGCGGTAATTAATTTCAACTTTAATCGGAAATTCCATTTAGATTTTCCACGCTGATTGATGTGCCCCTGACATCTCTTCCGCCCACGTCACATCGAAGACCACGAAAATGAGACAGCAGACAGCCACCAAAAAGCGAAAAAGAGTGGGCTATAGAGGGGGAGAGGGAGAGTAGCAGCTTGTGTGTGGCACATTCTAAACTTTAAGGAAACTAAAATTTGCCATCGGAATTGATTAAATTTGTATAAAGATACACTTGAAACGGCAAAACTTGTATCTTATATCTTATCCGAAAACTAATTCCCATTTAACAAATGGGCCATGACCCATATAGAATCAGTGGAACGTAGAACTAGATCCCCCCTTGCAACAGATAGAGACAGACAGACAGACAGAGACACTGAAGAGCCAGCGGTTGCCGTCTATCACATTGACTGACTGCCACACATTTCACAGATATAAATACTAGAGATGCAATATCTATTGCAGAAGGCATTGGCCCATGCCCGTGCCCATGCCCATTGTCTCTGGCAACTCTTTTCGGCTTTGGCTGTGGCCTTTTGGAAACGAAAAGCAGCGAATACGAGGCGGGCGGGCGGTCGGGCCAATTGACTTGGACTTGGCCATAATAACACGCCACGGTAAATGGCTTTTAAAAGTCTACTTTGCCACAGCACGCCCCCTCATTATGAACGACGCGTTTCCAACGCCCTCGCTGCCTCTCTGCCCCTCTGCCTTGCTGCCCCTCTGCCTCAGAGGCCCAATACAGATACAGATGACAGAAAACTTTTTTCGGGGGCGACTCACAATGAACGGGAAATTGTCATTATCTTTCCATGAATATTGTACCAAGATACAAAGTAAAGAGTGAAGTGAGGGGGCAGGCAAGCGACAGACATCTGTCTAGGGGGTGATACCCACCTGGGCCAGAACGAACTCCTCCTTCGCCTTGGCCAACAAAAGTTTGTGGCTTTTGGTCTGTATTTGTATTTTCATTTCGGGTGCCAAGCAAATTGCAGTTTGACACGTCATATTTATGAAATGAAATGAAATAAAATGCGCAACGTTGCAGAAAATCACAAAATAAATGGGAAAATTAACTGCCTTGGGGCTTCAAGGGGGTTCGGTATGGAATGGATGGGGGGGTGTCTTGTCCACTTGAACGTTTGAGGATTGCCTAGAAACGCCCACAGATATTGGAACGAGGCGAAAAGAAAAGTTTGCTTAAGGAAAATAAACAAATCTAAGAAGGGGCAGAGATATTTTATAAGAAAACTCCTAAATAAAATCTAAATATCTTACGATATTCCCTCTTCTCCTGCAGGTACTGTGAATGCCAATGGCGAGACGAAACGACAACGGACCTCATACACCCGCTATCAAACACTGGAACTGGAGAAGGAATTCCACTTCAATCGCTACCTGACACGCCGGCGACGCATCGAGATCGCCCATGCCCTCTGCCTGACCGAGCGCCAGATCAAGATCTGGTTCCAGAACCGGCGCATGAAGTGGAAGAAGGAGCACAAGATGGCCTCGATGAACATTGTGCCCTACCACATGGGTCCCTACGGACATCCCTACCACCAGTTCGATATCCATCCGTCGCAGTTTGCGCATCTGAGCGCATAGGACGCGTGGCACTTTTCGGGTACTGGTTAGAGACTCAATCAGTTGTATCAGGAACCATATCAGACGGCGGCGGCGGCGGCCAGTGTGGCCGGTGGCTATCAGTCGCAGGGGCCGCAGGATGCTGTGTCCCTTGGCGGCGGCAATGGTAATGGTGGCGGAGGCGGAGGTAGTGGTGTCATTGGCGGTGGTGGTGGTGGTGCGGGTGTGACAGGCGGCGGTGGTGGCAGTAGCAATAGTACCGGCAACGGTCCCAATTCGCTCTTCTCATCCGCTGCCAGCAACTCGAATGCCGATTGCCTCAAGTATCAGCAAGAGTTCTGATCTCAGGTTATCATCAGGCAGCAGCAGGAGGAGGAGCAGCAGCAGCAGGAGGAGCAGCAGAATCATCCGCAGATGATGGAAAGGCTGCTGGAATCGGACTGTGAGCCCGATCCGGAGCTGGACCTGGATCTGGACTACAAGACGGACATTGTTGGCTGCAACATGTTCTGCTGCTGAGCCACCTGCCACCGGCCACCTGCCCCATATCTTGCCTACCGCATACCGCCATCGGCCATCGGCCATCCGCCACCCGCCTGTCCCAGTCGCCGCCCTCCCGTCGATCAACCAACATCAGAGACGATGTTTCTTGTTTGCAACTGATTCGTGTTAAGCTAAGAAACGAGCTGTTCCCCCCACCCACGGCAGCTCGTTTGGGCCTATGATACTGGATGGTGGGACCCCGAGCAATCACACAATTCTATTCGATATTCGATATTCGACTTCCCTCCCTTCAAAACTTTCCCCATATTGAGCACAGCTCTCAACTGCCTGGGGACCCAGAGAGAGAGAGGAGAGATATCTCCTTTCTCTTCCCCTATTTCTGGACTTTCTTTATGTGAATGCGTGTGGTTCGCCCCCAGTATGATGGACCTCTTTCTCTAAGCAGTATTCGAAAAGCTGTTAGTTTGTAAGTCTAGCATAAATTTTAGTCCCTAAGAGCTGCACAGATGAGGAGATGAGAACAGAGATGAAGATCGAGTTAAACAAAAACTAATATCTGCAATAATTTCAAAGTGATTTCTAACTAACATTAGTTCTTCGTTTAAAGATATCCTACACCCATCCAAGCCCAAACCCAGACCCAGACCCAGACCCAACCCAATACCCCACCCTCCAGGGAGTCCTAAAGTGTGTACTTAATACCTAGCTAGTAGATAACCTAAATCTAGTTAACCACATAAGGCTTTGTTTAGTTTGTAAATAGCAGAGAGCGCGCCCCCGGCCTCGGGGGAGGGCTTTCTTTTTATTATGTTTGTGTTTCGTTTAGAAATGAAAGTATCTTTGAAAGTATCTCTACTGTTCGTTCAGTTTATTTTGTGTGTTGTTGAAAGTGCTCTAGCAGCTTCGAAAATGCTTTACTAATTTTATCCAAAAACAAAAAGAAGAATAAAGATTCAAATCGTTTTATTATTTGCCACTGAAGAACAAATTCGGAAGTCAAACAGGAACTAAAAAATATTTCACAATTAGCTTAGAATTCGATATGGAAACTGGACTTTCTTTCGAGCCGCATTAAACTATATTATTTATTTAGAGACGCACCTCTCTCTCAGCAATGTTTCATGTCTGTAAAAAAAAAGAAAAACAAAAACAAAATCAATAATAAGCAAAGGAAAATCTTGAATAGAGCGAGAATTGTTACACTCGAAAAAGCTAAGGGAAAGCCCATACACCCCATACCGTACCCCATACCCCATAACCGTAATGTAATGTAATTATTTATGCTGTACTTTTCGCTAAGCTAAGGTTAGTGCATTCTAGAACTATCGGTAGTCTATGTGAACCCTAGCCCGTAAGCCCTAAATTATATGTATATCGAACTAGCAAGACAAATTTTTAGTGAAAACAGAACGACAACAACAAAAATGGAATACAACAAAATCGAACAAAATATGGCAATGGAAAACGCATAGAAATCAAACAAAAAATACTTAGCACAAATTAATTATTAAAATCATTATTATTATTTTTTGTTTCATTCCGTTGTACATTTGTTCAATCATTCATTTGATGCACCCACCCTTTCGGTTGATTGGTTGATTGTTTATTATTGCAATTTGTCTGAACCGAAACGAAACGTAACGAAATGCAATACAATACAATACAAAACAATGTTTGTAGTTTTTTGGGTTAAGGGGGCGCTTACGCACAGTGGGCGCAAAAAGTTTAACTGCATTCCATGTAAAAATAAAATTACGCAACTAATTTTTAATGAAATTCGTATGTATATGTATTAACTTAATCTGGGTTCAATTGCATAGGCATTGCATTGTTTCTAAAAACTAAAAGAAATCGAATCGAAAATCAAATGGAAATTTCAACTATGAAACCACAAAAACCATACAAATATAATGACAAAACAAAACAAACAACCAATATGTAAACATGTATGAATATGGCATAAAAAAATAAAAACTATTTTAAAATGTACCGGATATCATCTTATTCCTGATCATGGCTTTGGTCGGGATGCAGGGGAGGACATTCATCTCAGAACAAGTCCTGGGCGGGGGTGGTTCAAGTGCCCGGGTAGCTCAGTCGGTAGAGCATTGGACTTTTAATCCAAGGGTCCAGGGTTCAAGTCCCTGCTCGGGCGATTTCTTTTTGCTTTCATCGTGTGCTGCCTTCATATTTTGTTATTATTCTCGATTCCGAGGAATAAACTTTTTCAAGCTAAAAATACTTTTTGTGCCACGTCATCAGAATGAAATTAGAACGTTGGTTTTGTTGGTACTTTGGCACACTCTGATTGAATGCCCGGGTAGCTCAGTCGGTAGAGCATTGGACTTTTAATCCAAGGGTCCAGGGTTCAAGTCCCTGCTCGGGCGAAAACTTTTTGATTTTTCTTAATTTAATTTATTTTTTTACTTATTATTTTATTTATATTTTCAACTGATTTTTATTGTTGTCAATAAAAAATTTTGTGTGTTGTATCTGGGTTTTCAGTGCAGTGCACCCGCAATAAGATATAGTCGGTTGAGCAGTTCAAATGGTGCTCAATTCAGTCGGTTGAGCAGTTCATTATGTAGGCAAAGCAGTTCAATTTGAAAACCTTTTTACTTTGTAACTTGTGATTGAGTATTAAACCCTAGAGTTTCGACTGGAAGGTTGGCATCTTCTGTAATCATGCTTCTATGAGGTCAGATTGTGGGATGGCCTGAGGCTGGGAATCACTGTGTAGCGGACCAGCTCATGTTGACGGAACGTCCGCACTAAGCTTGCCATCAATATGGGTGCCATGGAGGAGTCCGCGGCATTCAGGTTGGCTAAGGAGGGATGAACCGGGCCAGGGGTGAAAACCAGCAGCCAAGAGTTCCCGTGGTAGGCAGTAGTGGGATAGCGTACCGGAGTGAACTGCCGTTGCCAGCCCACCAACATGGTTGGACCACAATCTTTTTGCCACTCCAAATTTTTATTTTCTTTTTATACCCGGTACTCGAAGAGTTGGATTTGTGATAAAAATGGAAGAAGAAAGCGTTTGCGACCCCATAAAGTATATATATTCTTGATCAGCATCAATAGCCGAGTCGATATAACTATGTCTGCCCGTCCGTCCGTCCACATGAGCACCTAGATCTCAGAGTCTATAAGAACTAGATCAACCAAACTTTCTATCCAAGCTCCTGTGATATCAAGCCGAGACGAGTTTGTTCCAAAATTTGGTCACGCCCCCTTCCGACCCACAAAATGTGAAAATCTACAATTTTGAAGATACGGGAAAACCAAAAACACAGAATCACGGAAAATAGCCGTATGTACCAGATTGCCGAATCTGGATCAGATCTGATCACTATTATAGCCAGAATGAAATGTATCAATTAAAACAATAATTTTTTTAATTTTATTTTTTTAACAAACGTATGCATGACAATTACAAATTATTTTTTTTTAATATTTGCAATTTAGTATATTAATGGATAAATAAAATATAACAATGGATAACTTTCAAGTGCCAAAAGTTGTCAACCGACACGTTCTCCAGGCCATTTAGGGACGTTTCTTTTGTTATAAAAATGATCGAGTTTAATTTGGAACACGTGGTCGCAGAGCCCAGCAAATGGAAGGCGTTAGCGACAGCCACACTCAATCTCGATGGGACCAACATGCGATTTCTGCTTTTCCGCGTGCTGCACATAGGCGGCTATGTGCTCTGATCTAAAAAAAAGGAGGCACTGGACACAGTCCTGCCAGCGGTTGAGTCGCAGGGCATGGCAGCGCAATTGCAGATTAATTGCGATCACTGCCCTGAAAAAGGAGAAGCCATAGCGCGTGCTTAAGCAAACATGCGGAAAAGATAACAGAAAATTGGCATTGTCATTATTATATAACATGAAACAACATCCCTGAAAACACGTGGAATGGTATTGAGTACCCGTCGCTGGAAATGATCGAATGCATTGATCTTAAAACAAATAGCGTCAAATGAAGTGGAAAAGGTAAAAAATCTTGTGAGGAGAAAATTAGAATATTCCCCGGATGAATTCATCACCTTGGTGCGGCTGGAGAGCACAAATTTTGAGCTCATAGGGAAAATAATTAAGTAAATGGCCCATGGGATTCTAAAATTTGTGCATGTCACCCTCCCCACCGAGTTCGAAGTATTTCCGAACGAGTTTGCGAACATCGTGGGTTTTTCGTTTCTGGGAGGGTTTTTGGTATAATTGGTTAACCCATGAATGAAAGCTATTGAAAGCGGAAACCTTTATAATATAAAGTTTATATTCTTGGGGATTACATTTGAGAACTTACATAGGAAGTCATAGCTTATAAATATAAGTTCTAATATTTTATGATTTCAAGACCCTGAAGAGGTGTTTGTGAGAGTTATTAATGTTGTATTTTTCGGTTAAGATCTGTTATCGATTTTTTTAAAGTTTATTAACCAACATTTTCTGCGCGGTCTGCTCACTCAAGAACAAAGATGATATTTGTTCAAAATCATCCCTAAGAAATGGTATAAGCTCTACATATGTATGTATAAGGGCAGGCTACATATAAGAGCTCCCCGGTGGCAAAGTCGTGAGCCCTCGAAGACATTTAGTTGGATGTATGTATGCAGTTGTAGTTTTAGGTTGTGGTCAGACGAATTTTCAAGAACTAATTTAAAAGCAACTTAATTTAAAAACTAATTTAAAAAACACGAACGATATGGGATTTTCCCAATTGATATTTTTGAAATCCCATTGGAATTCACAAAAAATGCCGCAAATAACTCATGTATTAGATTTGTGGTGATAGTGGATGAGTGTAGCACCCAGAAGGAAGCTTTACGGAGCCCATGCATTTTCCTTGGAAAATAGCTATAATTCTCGCTAGCCGCTATTTTACAATTTATCTAGTGGGAAAATAGCTAAATTGGCAACACGGAATTCTATCTCTTTCTAGTGAAAGGCATCATCAATTGGAACTTATCTCTTTCTTTCTCGCTAGCATATACCGCCTGCCTGCCTGTGCAAGCAGTTGAGCACGCGTTTCAATATGTAATGCGTTGCGTCTCTCGCTTGACAGCAACTTTTGTGTGGAAATTATAGAATAATGCAAAAGTTGGGTTGGGTTGGTATAAGTACGAGTATACTCTAATTCTCTCACCGTATGCCAGAGCGCTAACAAAGCGGGGTAGAATGAAGAGTATAAGAACACTCATATGCGAGTATAATATGGATATTCTCTCAGACGGGGCAGTCGAAGTTCTAAAATCAGTAGAATCCTGCCAAATGAGTTGGGAGAAATGTCGGAGGCTCATGAAAAACACAAATAATAAAGACCTTGCCTCGAAGGATCGGAAGTCAATAACGAATTGAAAATTTCAATTTTAAATATGTACATTGAAATTTTACCATTTATACCATACCATATTTTAAATATGTACATATGGTAGGAATTCCATTCTAAGGAACAAGAATAGGTTAAAAAAGCCAAAGGATATGACTTTCAGGGGCCTTCTGCATCGCCTATTTACATGCCCGGGTAGCTCAGTCGGTAGAGCATTGGACTTTTAATCCAAGGGTCCAGGGTTCAAGTCCCTGCTCGGGCGACCTTTTTTCTTTCTTTTCTTTCAGTTTATTTGCAATTTTATTTATCTTTTGTATAACTAAAAATTTTCTTTTATATATTTGATGAGAAATTTTTTTTTTTTTGTCGTACACTCAAAAGAGAATAAACTGCCCAATAAAAATGGTTGGCAACGCGATTATCGATAGAGCAGTTTAAAACTGAACTGCTTGTACGAAATAAAAGCAGTATTTCGTCGATAGAGCAGTTTATTAGTCGTTAAGGCAGTGTTCATGAAAGCTAAATAAAAAGAAAAAGGTATATGTCTGAGTATTAAACCCGAGAGTTTCGACTGGAAGGTTGGCATCTTCTGTAATCATGCTTCTATGAGGTCAGATTGTGGGATGGCCTGAGGCTGGGAATCACTGTGTAGCGGACCAGCTCATGTTGACGGAACGTCCGCACTAAGCTTGCCATCAATATGGGTGCCATGGAGGAGTCCGCGGCATTCAGGTTGGCTAAGGAGGGATGAACCGGGCCAGGGGTGAAAACCAGCAGCCAAGAGTTCCCGTGGTAGGCAGTAGTGGGATAGCGTACCGGAGTGAACTGCCGTTGCCAGCCCACCAACATGGTTGGACCACAATCTTTTTTGCCACTCCAAATTTTTATTTTCTGTTTTTATGTCCTGAAGGAAAAGGAAACGAATATATTACAGGAATTACATATTTTTTGATATGGTAGAAAATTATTCCTATAAAATTTTTTGCGTTATGCGATTTTCAAAGAAAAATACTATTGAGGTAGAACTAGAATAAAATAATTGCATTTAGTAATTTCAGTTGTAACAGAGCACACATGTGATTCGAGCTTTCGGCCTTACAGCCTATTGGCGTTCTGGCTGGCGCTTGCTACATGCCCGGGTAGCTCAGTCGGTAGAGCATTGGACTTTTAATCCAAGGGTCCAGGGTTCAAGTCCCTGCTCGGGCGACCTACTTTTTGCTTTTTTGTTTCATTCAGCATTTTTGTTTTCATATTTCCGCTTGACAATTGATTGCAAAATGAAACTGGATCATATTTGTTTTTGTGTACACTTAGTATGTGTCAGTTTCAACTAGTCGCACTCCGCTAACCATCGCGAGGAAAAGAAATCGTACAGCAGCAGCCAGCGGGGCCGCCAGCGTCTAATTGAACCCTCATGAAATTAGCACCTTTTATTTGCGTTTCCATTTACTTGACTGCCCTGCCGACATCGTGGATATACCCAAATTGTGTGCTGTACATACACAGCTATCTGTATCTGTATCTATGCAGGGTCTCTGTTCCGACGGCATTTGTATCTGTATCTAGAATTCTCGCTGTCTCTATGTGTCCGTCGGCAACTGTGTCTGAGTGTAGTGTACGGATGTTTGTTGAACTCCGACGGAGAGCCTTGGTTGCTGGCTGGATGGATACGCCTAAGAACTTTTGACACACTTTCCTACCCCGCTAACAACGATGGAAGGCCCAGATGGAAGGCCCAGCCAGACAAAGGAGGAGAGTACATACCAGTACATACCAAAGAGCAGATCTGGTCGATTTAGCAGCGTATTCGGATGCTGGCAAGTGAACTAGAAAACGAATGCGTTTAATTAGCATTCATTACCAGAAATCATCAAATTGCCACGGCAGCAGAGTGTGGCCCGCCAGCCACTCACGATGCAACAATAAAACCAGAGAGAGAGACCCATACCGGGGGTAAGGCAGGAAAACGTTGGCTGTACATTAGGCCCGGAACGGGTCCGGTCCGGCCTGCGGGTCGGTCCCGTGTTAATCTACAAAATAAACTCAAATATTTAGTTGATAAACCGAAAGTCAAGAGATCTTTCGAAACTGTTCCATGACGTTGGATGAAATTAGATGAGATATGATACGAGGAGCATGATATGCTACAGAGAAATTTTCATATCGTTTGGCAAATATGTCTATCAAGGCTGCGACACGACCATTAAGTCCGGCCGGTTACCTGTTGGCCCGAATCTCGGCCTCAGGTAGAGAGGCGTTGCATAAAAAAAAAAGGAAAACGGCAGAACGTAGGAAATATGGGTCATAAATTTAAAAAATGGCAAATGCCAAAGAAACAATGGAACCAGAGCTATAGATTTTCCTCGTTAGAACTAAAGAACAGGAAAACAGCTTGCGCTGTTCATTTTTCTTTGGGTTCTTTATGACAGCGCTCCGGGAAAAGAAAGAAATGGCGTATGACAAATATTTCGGATATCTTTGCATCTGTTTGATGGTTTGGTGGTGAGGAAAATTAGTATGTATGGAAAAGTATGTTCAATAAAGTTGTTGAAGAAAGAAAATGTATAAAGTTTAGTTTGAAAAGTGTGTAAGGCAAATACATATAACGTTAATTTAAGAAATTCCCATATGGCCCTTAAAACTAAGATATTTTTTATAGTAAATAGGTAGAATTAACTCCAGAGAAATAAAGTTTAGTACCATTTAAAGACAATATATTATACTAAAATGTATACTCCTGTCAAAGAAGCTAAATAGATAGCAATCCATAATTAATATTCAGCTTAAATTAGTTGGATTAAATTCATTAATATTCAATTAAAGGGAAACTGTACTGCGTTTATGGCTTTATCCACTCTATTACATTAAATATAGTAAATATTTCCTGTAACCAAATTAAACAGCATTTTCCACCAATACTTTCAGGCACTTCGAACAAGTCTCTTTATTGAAAAAAGCCCTAATTGAAATGTTAGCTTTGATCGGCTATCATAATTACTATATATTTAATGATGTCCGCCCCCGCCTTCGATAGGCATTATCTGTGTAATTATCAATGCAACAAATTTGAATTTAACGAGCGCATCTACGCCCAGACTCTGACTCCGACTCCACCCTCTGCAGCAACTTCAATCTCCATCCAATGAAAGGGGCACTCAGCGCCTCTTGAAGTCCCCCTCGTGGACAAAGCCAGGACTTTCGTTGGGTGAAGCGGAGGTCCTGATTAATGAGGCTTTAAATATCCCACTTTGATTTCATTCTGAAAACACGCGGAGCATTCTCCCGTCACCTCGGGAGAGGAACAACAAAGAAGTTTCATTGACTCTCAGCTCGTGGAGAGTGCACAAGGACTCCGGGGTAAAAAATGAAGGTCTGGAGAGAGAGAGAGAGAGCTGGCCCTCGTAAATTGCCAAGAGAGCTGAGGGTCCTAGTCTGGGTATCCTGCCAGGACGAGAATGTATTGGGCCATTTCAGAAACAGTGGAAATAGAATCCACAAAATGTCTACAAATGAGCTGCTTCCATGTCCTCTCCGCTCTCCCACAAAGTCAGGCATTTGGTGTTGCGTATGTGAAGCGATGCCACGGCCTGGAAAATGAAGGGGCAGGAGTTGGTGCACTTGGAGAAATGATCAATGCATTTAGAGGAGTCTATTTTGTTGGTGAGAGTTTGTAAGAGAATGTGAAAGGCAAAGAAATGGCAGAAATTCCTAGAGCATTCTATTTTAGATTACTCTTTTGCTTTGAATTTATAAAAAATATATACAAAATATGTTTTAGAACGTATAGACATTTGAGATCATACGATCTTAATATAATATTAGGAGAAAGACCTACCCACTCGCCTTGCTATTGCGCCAGCCCCCAGCTCACTCGCATCCCTGTCTCTCTCTCTGATATGAGTATGTATAGCCTCGTACGACGACCCAACATTTTTTATATAATAGAGAGATAATATAACTTTCCAATGTTACTAATAGTTTTCATTACTCATAGACAAATTTCATATTTCTGTAAATATCTTCTTTCAATATTATTTTCAATCATCGAAGATTATACTAAAAGAACAGAAACAATCATTTCAATCCTGGAACTAAAAATATATTAGGTAAATATATTATTCAGGAGATCGAATAAATATATTTCTTCAATCGCAGTTTAACCATATTTAAGCAAACTATACAAGTCTGTTTTATAGTATTTGTACCTTAAATATGTAATCTTCACATCGAAAACCTTTTAGATCTTTTCCGATTTGATATCATTTCAAATTCTCGAGTTTTTAAAACGTATTCAGCCAAAAATTCTTCAAGTTTAGTTTCTTTCAAGACTTAAAACTACATTGATATTAAATGTTGGCTAACCGTTAAGTTCTCTATCTGCTTTTCCAATCTAAGATCGCATAAAATCCACCATTTATCAGCAGTTTGCTGACGTATATTTCTGCGAGTGGAAGCCGCGAGCGAGCTGCTCTCTTTTGCAGCTCATTCTGGTTCTCTCTCGCTCTGGCTAATGGGCACACACACTCGTGCAGCGATAGAGAGAGCGAGAGGGAGAGGGAGAGAGAGTGAGCATTATGGCTGTTATCAACTTTGGCAGCAAAAGCATGCCTTCGGCCCGAGAGCTGGCTGTGGCTCTGGCTGTGGCTCTGGCTGCGGCGGCGGCGGCGGCCTGGTGGGTCGACGTCTCTGCTGCTCTCAGAGTCGACTTCACTTTGAAATTTGACGCCGAGCGCAGCGGAACATTGAACGGGACGGCCCGGTTTTGCTATCTTCCATCCGCCCGTCGCTACGCAGCTGACGTCGTCGCAGCAGCAGAGCAGCAACCATTATCCTGCAGGATTCTGCGACGGCCCTGGGATCAGGCCCTCATTCATTTAAATGGCTGCAAAAATAAAGCGAACAAAAAAACGCTAAACGGTGCAAAAAGTGCTACAAAAAACCTCCTTTGAAAAACATCCTAGTGATACAGAAAAGGCTTAAACCTTGAAAAGCCAGACAATGGCAGGGATTTAATGTTAAATATTGGCTTCAATCAGGTATGTTTTGAAAATTGAACTATATTAGATGGAAATTCGACGAAAAAACGATTAAAAGCTAAAGTCAGAGGCAAAGGACACACTCGTACGCATGTGCCACAGACAGGAGCTAGGGAGCGAGTAGAGTGAGTGAGTGAGTGAGGCAGGGTATGAGGTGTGGAAAGGATAGAGAGTGGCGCAAGGGAAGCGGCAGGGAGTGGGGTAGACTCAGTGGCACAGGAGCGTAAGGGGGTGCTAGAGTCAATTGCCATTTCCAAAGCCTCTGCGCCTGTCCTCGTTTTGACTCGTCGTCGCCTCTGTACTTATGTATGTATGTATGTATGTATGTATATGTGTGTGTATCTGTATGTCTCCCCTGTCTCTGTGTGTGTGTGTGTTCTGTATTGGTGTGAGTGTCGCGCGCCCGGAAATGTGCAAAGGCAGAGGCAGAAGCAGGAGCAGTCGAAGCTCTCCTTTCATCCACTTTTCATTTGCGCAGAAAACCGAACGCAAACTTCCCACCCCTCTCCGCACCGCCTCCCCTCTTCAACACAGGGAAAAGTCAGGAGCAGGAGTACGACACAAAAAAGAAAACCGAATTTCAACCTCGTTGTCGCGCTATCAGTGGCATGAACAGCAGCAACAATAACTACTTGAGCCCACCCACCCCCGGAGGCCCACCCCAGTAGTACTCGCACCATTTCAGAGGGGGTGGGGCCGGGGGCCGCGGGCCGGGAAACACTTGTCCCGCCATTTAGTGCATGGGTTGCTGCTTAGTATACCGAAATATTAGTGGGGCGGGAGAAGTGGCGACAGCTGCTCCATAAACCCCAAACAAGAACACTCCAAACCCAGAGGCAAAAGGAAGGCGCTACCACCCAACAAGGAGGCGTCTACAGGCGCAGGAGGGACCTCCCCATCATCATGATGACGAAGACACAGATACGGCAAGTGGCAAAGTGTTAAGCTAGAAGGAGGCTGGTAGTGGGTCTGACGACTGGGACTGGGACTGGTAGTGGATATGGCAGCATCTGCAGTAGGTATAGAGATGTAGAGATGAAGATGATGATGATGACGATGACGTTGACCCAACCCGAGGATGATGCGGATGCAGCGGCTGCACTTAATGCGTACATACTGGGGGGGATGTACATACATCTGTGCTGTGCATATATTGAGTGTGGATGCGCGTAAGGTGCGTAAACTTCGAGGTTCGGGGATGCGCAGGCAGCAATATGGCGATATGCCAGTCCCGTCCCCCCTCCTTCTTAAGCTCTCCACACTTTTTGGCTAAGGTCAAAACGGTTCAGTCCAAGCTGTTCCCTTAATGTTTGGAAAATAAACCCATTTTCCTTTTTCGTTTTTTTTTTATATGCAAATTGTTCAACAAAACCGAACCGGCAGCTGACTAATAACCAAAATGAGAATATCATTGAAATAAAAAAAAACTTGCTGGGTCACACTTGAAAAAAAAAACAACCTACTTTTATTGCTATTTTATGCATTTGCGCGGTGTCTTGATTATTATGATTATATTATATTGAAATCCCCCAAGTTCCATTCCAGTTCGAGTCTCTTTTTGTAGTTTATGACTAATTCCGTATGGACGAAGATGAGACCTGTTTACTGGAATATCTTTATGGTGTAGATATCTGTTTGATAGGGCCACTATAATGCTCTCTCTTGGATAAATATTCAATCATCAAAAAGAGCAATTAAACCTTTTACCAGGGTTTACAGAGAGAGCAAGAAAAAGTGATTATATACGAATTCTGAAGAGTTTCGATTGAGAATTATGTATCCTCTTATACATATTTATAAGCGGCTGGCCAGGCAGAGCACTTTGAGATTCAAATCAGCAAAAAGTCAACGGAAAGGCAGCTTTGTGGGCTTTGGTGACGCCAGTTCTGTGTCAATGGGTCACCAAATGAGGTTATGTTGCATAAGTTGTGTGAAAAATATACATAAATGTATTTTGAATGAACGAATGAAAGAACAAGCTGGAAAACAGTGACTAAACAAATTCCCACAAAATTTGTGATAGCCATTAAAAATTGCCGAAGAATTTCATGTACCCCAAAACTTGCCATATGCTGCATATGCTGCATTTTTCTTATGCTATCGAATTCCCTATCGAATTAGCATAGCCACCCCAACCCCCAATCAGCAGCAACCCTGAGGGGAATCGAATTGAGGTGGGAACTTCTTTCCACCCATTTTCGAGTGACTGCAATATGATAAATTTATTGGAATTTCATGCAAATTTTCCAAACAATCAACTGGGCAAATGCAGCTGTCTTGAAAGAGAGAGAGAGAGAGAGCTTGCAATCTACTATATAGTATGATATGTCCACAGAGAACCCTCGGAGAAATGTGCCTTCTATATGTCCACAGAGGGAACCCTCAGAGCACACAGACAAGAATTACCCGCGCATTTTCATTAAGCCCCGACGTAAAGATAAATTAAGACACTAAAAAGAAATAAAAAAAACTGTAGAAAAGAGAGGAACAAAAAAAATAAAAACAAGAAACCAGAAAGGAAGGCGCGTATTTTCGTAAACAACAAACAGGCACCGACAACATCAAGAGAACGAACCTCCAGAGAAGCTCCCCAGACAGGGACCGGTATGTGATCCAGGGATCCAGGGGGATAACCGTACCCATACCCATACCCAAACGCGACAACACAAATAAAGATACAGATACAAAGATACAAAATGCCGCAAACTTGGGCAGGTTCAAAAAATACATACATATAAATACAACCGCGGGGTTTTCGGAATTTCTTTTTCTCTTTATTTTCTTCATTCGTTCTGTCTCTGCTCTCCGTTTCTACCTGTCTGCCTGCCGCCTACCTCTCAATTTTTCGCCGTGAATAGCGCGAAAGATGGAGGCAGAGGAGAGCTGAGAATAATAATATTATTCAGTAAACTGAAACAACCTTGGCCTCTCGAGCTCTCGGTGTCCGTCGCTGCGTTGCTGCAAACAGCAATATGGTAGAGCCCCTCGCCGGTACAGTGGGGCAACGCTCGATGGAAAAGTGCACCCTGACCAGGCGGCACTCGGGCCAGGGCAGGGCAGCCAGGTAAACGATCTCCCACCCCCCACCCCCCACCCCCCACCCATCCACCCGTCCACCCATCCACCAGTGATTCTGTGATTTATGTGCGAAGTTGTCTTCGAGTGTTAAAAGCAACATGGCGAAAAATTTACCCAGTCATTGCCCCTTTGTGCTGTACTGTTCTCGGGTGTTCTCCGCTGCTCTCTGGTGCTCTCCGGTGCTCACTGGTGGTGCGGCTCAATGGTTTATGGGTCTGTTGTCCAGAGGATATGCCAGTGGGCAGAGCAGGGGTCTGACACGGGGGAGATACGCATTCTTGACTCGCCTTTTGTGTACTTTCGCGGAACTTCCGTTCCAAGCCAGAAGGGGATCGACTCTTTGGGGTCTCTCTCCTTCCTCTCTTTTATGTCCATCTGGTGGTGGAGGGGGAGCGGGAATATTTTATCATTAAATAGCACACTGATTGAGTGATTTTTGTGTTTAAGGAAGGTGAATTGTTGCTACCTGAATAGTCGAACCACATTTCAAAGAAATGCCGAATAAATAGTTTAGTTTACTTGCTCATACATCATGTTTATCAGTTGCAGATAATGCTAACGATATTTATATCAATGAAATGAGCAAATGAATTAATCAATTTGGGTTTAAAATACAACAGGAAAGAGATTAAAAAGTAGTTTGGAAACTTCAAAAGAAAACGAAAAGATAAATCAATAAACATTTGCGGGAGATTTAAACTTCTTGAAAAATTGTTAAGAAAATGTATTAGAATTGCTGGGCATTAACATTAGTCTTCGAAAACAACGAATTTAAGATCTTTGAACTACTTTTAACACGTTTTTAATGACTTACTCAACACTGGTCACTTGAAGCACTCTCAATGATTAACCAACACTCGTACAAGCTCTATTTCAACTGTATATCTATCGTTTAACCTCTAATAATGTTTATTGTTAGTAGAAAGATTTCTCGCTTACGTTTTTAGTAATAATAAAACCCCTCCCAACCATCATTAGCCCCTGTCCAAGCATGACTGTACAACACTGCAGCTACAAATGAACGTAAAATCTAATCCATCATCCCCCCCCTGTTAATATATTTAATAAACCCCAATATTTACACTGAATTAGCATGATCGAAGTGGGTAAAAAGCCTTTGAGCATGTTTATTTCCTGACAATTTGCGTTTGTGTCAATAAAATATACGGGGAGAAGGGGGAGGTGATGGGGACAAATGTGCGAACTTCGGGCCACGTGAAGTCAATTAGCAGGGAATCAATCTAAGGCTGGAGCAGGACGGGGTGCAGGTTGGGTGTCTGTCCGAGGTGGTGATGTAAGGCATGTTTTTCGCAAATTTTCAGGTTTTTGGCGAAACGGCGTTAATTTAGCCAAGGCCAAGAAATTAGGGCTATTTAGAGCAGACGTTTTGTTAAGAACAGAGCGTCCGATCGTACCCGAAAACCCACCACAAAAGAGAGAGAGAGAGAGAGAGAGACTTCCAGCTGCCGTGACTTCCTTCTGGTCCTTCACCCTAACGACTCGCTCGCCATCATTTCTCCTATATCTACCCTCGGCCTTGCATCCCATCCCTCTCTGCTCTTTTGTGGATTGTATGTGTACACAAATTTGGAGAGCGCGCGAGTCCTGGCTCTCTCTCTCTCTCACGGTCTTGCTCCGGGGCTATGGCTATCCAGCAGAGCAGCCATATTGAGGCTGCAAAAAAGGACAACCACCAGGCGGGCGGCCCGCAGACAAAGAGGCACCAAAAAGAGACAGACTCTGACTGAGAGAGAGAGAGAGCGAGAGAGCTGGCTGGCTAGAGGGTGTGCAAAGTCAAATGGTTTGTCCTCCTTCCTTTGTTTACGCAAGATTTGTTGCCATTTACGGGGCTTAATCCGGGGGATTTCTAGGGTAACCGCCTACCCCAGGATCCAGATCCAGGACCCGGACCCTCAGATCCTAGCACGAAAAGGTTTTTGACTCTGTGGCAGCTTAGGCTGCGTTTAGTGCTAATGAATAATGCTAAAAAGTCATTAATTAATTGAAATTTCATTACAGGACACACATTGACAGAGAGAAAGAGAGGGAGATAGAGAGCGAGGCATCTGGCCCCGTCCTACCATTACTCAGCAGTCCTTACCCAGGGGGCTTATGCTGAATCATCATCATCATCATCATCACGCGGAAAAGTGGAGCAGAAGAAGGCTTACGGGAACTGGCGCCTAACTGGAGGAGGAGGGAGGGAAGACTTTGCCATCAAATTACTGCCGACTGACGACTGGCGACTGGCTGGGGTCGAAGGGCTTACGGGAGGCGACTACTGACGAGCCAAGGAATCAGCAACCTGATTGATTTCAGTGCAAACAAAAGACCAGAAACGACCACTACCGTCCACCAGATCTATCACTCATTAAATGTGTGTCCTCATGTCTATCCAATTTTCAGTATATTTTTATCGCACAAGAAAGTGCCATAATCCGCGAGCAATCAATTAGATACATGGAGCACTAAGCACACCACGAAACACAGAAGACAGAAGACATCGGGAACGGAACGAAACGGAACCCAAGGGAGATATATCTACTATTTCTTGTACGAACTATCAGTGCGACAGTGCGGCAGGGTCTTATCTTATCGCCGCGTCGCTTCGCGTCTTCCGATAAGGAATGGAATTACTTTCTGTATTCATTCTTTTGGGGTCTGTGTCGCCTAATCTTGTGCGCCTTCCACCTGGTCACCATTCGCTGGGGACCTGGTCGCAGTTTGGGTTTGGCCGCGACGCTGAAGACACGGCGGCTCCCCAGTGCCGTTTCGTGACTCTGGACACGGACATGGACACGGACACGGACACGGACCTCGAACATGCCTCGGCTTTAATTGGCCGGCAACTGTGAGCTTTGTAATCACCTTTATGGGTCATTTCATAATTTCGCCAGGCGATGGCGACAGCGACGGCTGGGAACACTGAAAGGAAACGGCGGTTGCCGTCGCATCACGTGTGGCACGATAAATATAATTTGGTCTAGGCGCATGTAATTTTTCCCTTCATCGCGTAACTCCCCAACGAAATTATACCCCGCACAAAACATAGTATACAAAATATTTAGTAATATTTTCACTTTTTTCCAGTCCTGATTGCTCACCGCTCCTCCGGCTTTTGGCATGGCATCAGGCTCCACCACCACCCGGTCCTATGCAGGCAGCCGTTTTTTGTTCTCAAGTTTGCTCCACGTCTACCCTGTAGATCCGAATTTGTTTTACATTAGCTTTAAGGACAAATTCGGTTCTAGAGAGGTTTGTGTGGTTCAATGTTCAACGAAGACAAAGGGTTATAAAAGTGAAAAGTGATAAAGTGATTTATTAAGTGCCAAATGTTGTTAAATTAAGTTAATTTTTGTTGGATGTAATTAAGAATTGATTGGTATTTAAATTGTAAAGTTCGATATACTGACTTAAATGGTGGATACGTTTGCAATATTTAATGCTATATTAAATTTACTTTGTTACCTGTTTAAATTAATCTTATTTTTGTTAATGTGTTTCCCATTTAAACATATTTATTATAAACTAAATGACATAATTTATAGATGAAGATAATGTCTCAATTAAAATTGATAAGGCTTGTCTAAGGATTGCCCAGTCAAAAATGACTCACTCTAAGAGAATCCACTTGGCGACAGTTCAATGAAATACTTTCCAAATTCTTTATTACAAATTCCTGATAATGAATCGTATTTCTCACATCATTTTGTTTGACTCTAATTGATAAGCTAATATATTATTTAATGCCTAGTTTTAACAGACATTTTATAGGGCCAGGCAATGAACCTCTACGAAAACTCATAGCTTTGGTTTAATAAAGTCTGACAATAAAATCACGTATGTACCTTTAAGAACCTTGGAAATAAATGTACAAAAATTGTCACACATGAAAAATAATGTTAACAGACCCCATAAAGGACTCAGTTTTCTAACAGCTCTAATATAAAGTACATATATCAAGATTATGTATATTTCAGACCTTCCTTCCAGTACTCAAACAGTAAGAATCAATTCCATCAATTGCCAGTCAGCTTACACTTGTCCCCAAAAGTATTTGCCTTTCAATTGAATCAAGTATCACATATTTCAAAACTTCTTCGCCCACCGGACATGGGACATTTGCTGTTGCTGTTGCTGTTGGCACTTCCTTTCAATTCTTTTTCCTTCATTTGTATTCCTGCTGACTTCAATTTATTCGATGTGTTGCATGAAATTTACATTCTCCAAATTTTGCATACAAATTGCTATTACAATTTGGTCAAAACGGAGTGGAGTGGGGCGGACACCCTCTATGTGGGGTGTGTGTTTCGCCTGAACAAGACATTTGGGTCAAGTGGTTTGTGGGGCGTCGATTTCTAGGAGGATGGGTAGGGGGAGAGGGACGGGGTGTGGTGTTTGCTGTTTGGTCGCTGAGAATCGGCAAAGTTTGCAGTTTTGTGCAAATGGCCATGCACTTTTACCCAATTTGCATACGACTACGACGCCACTTGAATCGCATCCGTCGCCGCCCATTATGCCAGGATACCGTTTTTGTTCTCCAAGAGATTTCCCCTCCATCTAAATCCTCTATAAAATACCCTAACCAATTGATATTGACGTTCCAGTTTTTTGGGGAATTTTCTTTACTGTCTTTTTAACCCAATTAAGATATCGGAAATTATTATTAGTCATCTCTGTGCATGATTATATCTATTTGATAAGGTTTGAAATAATAAAAGTACTTCTTCTGCGGCGGAAGATATCTTACAATTGATAAACCCTCTGAACGATAAGAACAACAATGTATTTGTAATTTCTATAAATATACGAAACAAGGAATGTCGTACTTTATGGATATTAGGCAGAGAGAGGGAGAATCAATAGTGATTAAGAAATTAAATGATATAATAAAAAATATTTACTGATAATAAATAGAATGACAAATATAATAAATATATTAATTATGTTTTATTATGAACGCATTATCGTGTGAACTCCTCAGTGAAGTTTTTAATGGCAACATTTATTGGGGGTTCTGATGAAAATGATCTTAGAAGATGGCTGGAAATAAAAGCTGAAAGCATATAAGCTTTTGGAAATAATGGATAGGTTGGATAGGCTGCTGCTGTAGTGCAAAAAAAGAAATAATAGGAATTTACTGCTGCACCACTGGCTAATCTATCGATCACGTCGTTTAATATTGGGCTGCGTAACCCAACCATAATAATTGTCTAGAATCTGTCTTTAATTCTTGAAGTGAAGATTCTCAGAAAAGTCATTCATAAAAGGTTGTCATGGTCGGTTTAGAAGCCTTGAATTGTAGGATATGAAGATGGTAGGTGCTCCACTGTCTTCTTAAAACATTCTTGTTTGTATAATCTATAATTAGTGCTTTTTATCCATTAATATTCGATATATCATATCATCTTAAGACAAATATTTACCTTCCTTTCCATTTCCTTTCTTCCTCGAGCAAATGTCCCTTTACCATTCCACTCATTTCAGTTGCTTACATTTCCCCTCTTCTGGAAAGAGACAACTATGGGAACTAGAGCAGTACAGCTATATGTAGTTGTGAGGTTTGTGTCCAAGCTAAGCCAGGTGGAACACATTGCTACCCGCCGAATGGTGTCGCTCTATAATAAATACTGTACATTTACATGTATATGTAGTGTAAAATGTAATAAGTTGTAAGGGAAAAATTTTATTATTAAATTTATTATTTATTAAATGATGATTAAACTATTACAAATAAATTAAGCAAAGCGCTAGCATCGATTCCTTCGATTAAAGACAAAACACATACAGTAATGTGCAAAATAATAAGGACACTTGGCTTTGTTTCAGAAAAAGGTCTACAAAATGGCTATTTTTAGTTTAGTTTGAAGTGATATTAGTTATATTAGGTTCTTTCATATTTTCACTTCTTAAAGAAATTGAAAAAATCCAAGAGTAGTGAAACAAATTTAAAACAGTTTTTTTCGGCATTTCTTAGATACGTGCAATAATTAGAAAGATCTTTCATTATATAACAACTTTCAATTCGAATACAGCACTCTTTTTAATATATGTATAATTTCAAATAAAGAAGATAATTTTCCTCGGACACGCAAAACCATGACAAACATCTACCATCTCTCCCCCTGAGGATGGCCATTTTCTTGGGATTCCCCACCATCCGATCCTATCCCTAATAGTCGGTGAAATGGAGTTTGGGAGCAGCGGAAACATTCGGTTGGGTAGTGCGAACATCTTGAAAACCTGTCAGTCAAACGTGATGAAGGTTCCTACGCATTTTGCCTTTTAAATGTTTTTTCCCCTCTCTCTCTCTTTCTTTTTGAACTCATTTCTTGTCTGTTCTTTCTGTCCTGTCCGCTGTTTTGGACCATCCTCCTCCGCTGTCCGCTGTTTTGGGCCATCCTCCTTCGCTTCACGGACTTGAGACCAATTTTAAAATTATCTGTAGGTAGAATGGAGAAGGAAATGCTCCTGCTGCTCCTGCCGCTGCTGCCCGAATCGAATCGAATCATTTTTCTAGTTTTAAGACGTTAAACTCGACACTTTAAACACCAGTATCCACCCCCTGGGAAAATAAAATGCGAGGAAATGGTGCGAGCCAAGGGTCCATTTTGGGCTGGGAATTTCTCTCGCTTTTCGGAGCAATGGCCACGGGGCCAGTCTCGGTTTCTGTTTCTGTTGTGCGGAATGCCAAACAGATTTACTTGTGTGTCCAGAGTCCAGAGTCCAGAGTGGACATGTGTCACGTCCGCCATCAGATTCTACCCCAAAAAGGCAACCACTCCACCCTCCCCCACTGTAGTGTAGTCCCCCTTCAACAGCTGCTTAAGCGGCTAATAACGAATGGACATTGGTCAAAACTCAAGGAGTAGCAGAAATTAGTCCACGTGGGGAGTCCTTTGGCCCCCCCCAGTTTCCCCTTTTAATTACTTGGAATATCAACACTTTGTCAAAGTGTCTCTCATTCATTAAGGTGTGTGTGTGTGTGTTTGTGTGTGTGGAAGGAAGGTTTCCCTCCATTTAATTGTCAGTTCTTATGGGTGGCAATATGGGGATTGGTTTGATGGCTTTGGCTGGGTATTTTCTCCTGGGATAATTACTTTCTTTCTGCTGTTTTATTCATGAGCTGCACTCGTGCCCATAAGCATTTGTTTTCGTTTAATGGATTCCATTCGAGAAGTCTCTAAGCTAAGGTGGTGTGATGGTGATGTGGCCCTCAATGACACACATTCGATTTGCTAATGAAAGGGGAAAAGCATATGGGAAATATGCCACTGAACATAAGGAAGGCTTGGGAAAGAGGTTTCCACCTAAGGAAAAGGCCATATATAGAGTAGGACTAGTAAGCATCATCCCATATTCTTCAAAGGCGATCTCTGTATTTAAAAGATAGTTGGAGCAAATAATCTATGGAACCACAAACATGTATATGCCCTCAGGGTTACAAAGTCTTAAATAGACAGTAATCTTTTGAAGATATCATTGTCTCATTAGCATAATTCAATTCTTCACTCAATCAATCATTTTTCTAAGAAAGATCCCTTTAATTTTGATCATTTTTCAATGCTCTAAAATGAAGTTCATAATCTAAGACTTTTGGGAATTTAAAGTTTCTTTAGTTAGAGAATATTCCATCAGCTAAAAAATTAACAGAGAGCAAGTTGTACCTCTGTCAGGATATTCATTGGAACAGGGACTGCCATTCCCTTAAATTTGATACGTTTTTTACCATTCCCTACCCAAATCGAAATATTTAAAACTTGGCTATGCATTGTTTCCTCTTGAAAACTCACTTTACCCAAAAATTGGACTAGCTAGTCCTTCCCCTAGATCCCCTTTGGCACTGCCACCTCCTGCTGCCCTGCTGTCCTGGCCGCCTGCCGCAAAAATAGAATGGAAGCGATGAAGACGAGGCGGATTATGTGCCCAAGTGTAACTAAAGAGAATAAGGGCGAAAAATCAACGAATCATTAATCAATCCTTTCATGATGTGACGCGGTGCGTGTCCTTTTATGTGTCAAAAAAAAGAAAACGAATAAGAGAGAAAATCCAACAACAGCAACAGAAAAAATAAAGTGGGAGAAATCCAAAACAGGCGAAAGGAGGAGAAAGCGAAAAGAGAGCAGAGGGAGAGACGACGCAAAAAAGAAAAGTATCTTTTTGCACGAGTTTGAGTGACAGATACGCAGGCAGCGCGAGACGTCCAAGTGGATGAACAGGATATACAGGATCAGGGATGGCTGAGAAAAAGAAATGGAAAGAAAGCAAGGGAAAAAAAAATGGCGACAATGTTTGCCCAAGGCCTGGGCCTGTGCCTGGGTCCCATTTACATTTTGAGGTCGCGCTGATTAGCTCTGAGTGCGAGTGACAAGGTTTCCCTTTCCCCCAAGGAAAGCCCACTTTGGTGGGTACCCCCCAGCCCCAGCAACCCCCAGCCATGGGCTTGCGATAAGAAATGAAATTAAAATTCGTAAAAGGGAAAGGTGGGAATTTATTGCGATGATTATAATGGTGTTTGAGTACCCTGAAGCCCAGTCCTTGTATCCCACCAATCTGTATATAAGTAAGGCTTCGTTTTCTATATTTTCTGATCGTTCAAGGTCTCCAGAGATCTCTCGAGATCTCCATTAGCAAACCAAAAGAAAGAGCAAACAAAAGCTAAACAGGAACCTTCCAGCCACTAAACCTGAGCTTCACTTGTCTGTCAACTTGGTGGCTCATGTATATTTTTGGGTGCCACGAGGGGAGCTCTGGGCGTGGAGGTCATGGAGTAGAGGTCATGTGGCTGCCATGGGCCATGAGTGATGGTCAGAGAAAAAGAGATGGTCTCCACTGTTACCAGACACCCAGCCAGACGGACAGATAGAAGATACGAGTATGCAGGCCATGCTAAGCAGATGCCGTGCCCAAATGCAGATGCATCTTTTGTGGAAAACGAAATCGTAATCTTTGCTATCTGCTCGTGTGACGGGTAAAAGTCTTTCTCTCACGTGTCGCTGCCGTACGCTCGTCACGTTTGTCGGTCACAGAAAAGTGACAGTTTGCCCGGAAAAACAACGAGACGGGAGACAGCAAAAGAAAGATGGTGAAATCTAAAATCAAACAGACGATGGACATGCAGGCGGTCTGGCGTGCAGAGAGAGAGAGAGAGAGTGAGGAGAAAGGAACCGCCGGAGAGCAGTCGGACCTACACCAATGCGTAAATATGGAGCACATCATTAATTATTCCCAGGGGACTGGGACTGGGACTGTGCCTGTGCCGGAGCATCCTGAGCCGATTTATCTGACATTTTCGTATTGAAAAGTTTCTACTTCTTCTTTCGTTTTTGCTCTTCCTGTGGATTTCTTCACAGAAACAAAAATAAAATAAATGAAAGACCCAAAGAATTTCACTCACTTGGGTTTCCCTTTCGACTTGCGATCATTTGTTTTCCTGGCGACACATGCTTGGACCCCGGACCCTGGAACCTCACCCTCACCCAGCACTTATAAAAGTTACACCCTCCACGAACCCTAAAGAACAAAAAACCTTAAGCAAAATGGGAGATCAATTCGATTTGGTATAGGTTTTGGGTTGCTTCAGTGCCCAGATCCACACAGATCTTCGGGGTAATTGAGATGTCCCAAAATATAATAAAGTATGAGGACTCCCCTCTCCTCTATGGGGAAGTTCTGCTCTTTGACGAAACTTCTTTAAAAGTTGGGCCTCTAAAGGTTGTCACAGATCTTACATCTTAGCTTTTAGGGATGTTGAGATTGAGGGACTTTTCAGATATGGAATTATCCATTAAGTACGAGTATTTTCACAGAGTTCCTATATAGCACTTAAGATAGCTTTAGCTGGCACCGATATGAGTAAGACAACGATGATCGAAAACTTTTTAATATTATAGAGATAATATATATTCCTCTCTTTTAATTGAGTTCCTATAAAGCACTTAAGATAGCAAAGCGAGTGAGCCGGGGATTGGCTCACGAGTGAACATTAACAAAAAAACAGAGGGTATCTTTCAACATTGTTTAGGAGTAGCTATGACTTCTAATACTTAGATATTTACAGCTTTACTTTGTATAATTTTTTCCTTGGAATAGCATATACTATATATCCAAAGCTAACAAAAACAAAGATTCAAAGGTGCTTTAAAATGAACAAAAGGGAAAATACACAGGTCTACCTGAATACTTTTGAGTACCCTTTAAAGTTCTTATAAAAAGATTTTAATTTTTAGGAAAACAGAGTATTGTAGAGGCATTCCATTGGGTGTATCTTTGCAAGAATTAAATTAAATCTGAATAATTATTATATATTATATAAAGGGCATATTTTAGCCTTAGCTAAAGTTACTTCCTACCAGCGAAAGAAATCATTTAATAATCGTTTCCTGCCACTAAACAAACCTAGAACGACCCAGACCATTTGCCAAGTGTGTAAGCCACTTCAATGGAAAAGTGTGCAAGCCTTCGCTTCGTGACTTGGAAAAAGTGAGTTGGAAAAACTGCAACTTGGGCATCAGACAATTAGGCATTGTTCATTAATTAAAGCGTTCGCTCGCTGGAGAGCTGCAATCGCTATACGAATGGCGAATGCGATTGTGTCTCTAATCTGAGCATTACACCCGAAGTACTTATCGTTATGACAAGCCAAATGAATTGCTCAATTGTGGAGAGGGGGTTGGGGATGTTGAGCAAGATGAGAAGTCGAATGATAATTATGAATTTTGAACTGAACCTGAACTTGATTGGAGTCGCTTTGGGAGGGGTGTATTGATGGAGGGGTGTAGGGTAGGGGTGTGGGGCTGTAGGGAGTGCTAGCAAGTCGTGAACATATGCAGTCAATTAAATAAACATTTATTAACCAAGCCACTGCACAAAAGCTGTTAACAAAGCCATTTGGCCGATTTCAAGTAAAATGAAAACGTTCTCTCTCTCTCCAAAGGGAACAACGACTGAGAGTGTGTCTCTCTGTAAGAGATGGAGAAAAGCAACAAGAAACAGCGCTGTAATTGATGGTTTTGGCCAGGACTGTGACTGCTGCTGGCTGCAGTTGTTGACCAGCATGGGAGCCCCACATGCACTTTCGTGGCGGCGGCGGCAGCGGCGGCCTCTAACCGTCTCCCTCTCTCTTCGCCAGTCGCCAGTCTCTGTCCCACTCGCTGGATTGGGATTGGTATTGGGATTGGGATTTCACGCATGGAACACACAGTCGGCGTCCCGCCTGGTCTCTGGTCTCTGGTCTCCGGTCTCTGGTCTCTGGTACCACGGTTCCCAATCGCATTCGAGTCCCTCCCGGGCTCTATACATAGTAAATTCGAATTGAATTTTGGCGGTGCGTTCATTAATCATTATTTCAATCATGAAACAAATGTGCTCTTTGGGTGCTGATGGTTGTTGTTGTTGTTTCTTCTTGTGTTGTATCTTGTGAAATTTTTGTTGTTGCTTCGTTTTTTGTTTTTCTGCCTGCCCCGCATCCCTAGGCCCCATCCCCCCGTCTTCGATGCGCTTCAAAGATTGATAATCTCTGGGATATCTTTAAATTTAATTAGTCACATTCATAACAGACCAGACCAGACCAGACCGCCAGGCCTTACCAAATTACATGTTACAAGCAAAACTGAGCCTCGCTTTTAGCCATGTTTATGCCACTCCTCCCTTCTGGGCCACCTCTGGATCTCCTCTCTGGATATGTTGTAGCTGCTCCCGATCCATTCCATGCCCAGATCTATGTGTGAGAAACAGAATTCCAGTTCTCTCGGACTCCAGTTTTCTTCGGCTGCTGTTCGGCATTCTGTTTTCCGTAGCCCTTTAATGAAAAATCGCCGTTGTTACTAATTATGATTGACACAGACGTAATTGGAAATTTGAGTAAAGCTTTGAGCAAAGGCCCATCCATCGCGGCATCGGCTTCGGCATCGATCGGCGGTCTTCAAAAAGTTTCACTAAATTAAGGGTTTTCGGCTTGGACTAACCAGAAGAAAAACTTTCTTTGATGGATAAGCGCTCTAGTCTTTTGTTTTTTCGGGGGCCTTTTTGTACCATTTTACACTCAAGCTGGGCTTTGGGAATGAGGGTACATCTTAGGCTTGGTGTGAAAAATATTTAAAGAAAGTTTTGTAAATAATTTACTTCCTCTTGGGAAGAATTTGGGTCAATCAAAGGTGGATTAAGGCGGTTAAATTCAAGAAGAGTTTCTTCCAAATATTCCATAAAATGGAGGAGTTCTTTGATGTAATTCCGATTATTTTTAAGCAGAATTTCCCTCTTGAAACGTCAAGAACTTCCCCGATAAAATCCATCATTAGATGAGTCTCAATTTTTGATTAATTCTAAGAATTTATTGCTGTCATTTGCCAAATGATCCATAATTATCATAATATTAAGCTAAATGAGAAATTCTAGTGAATAATTATTCGTCTATAAGTATTCGTTTGATGTCTTAACTAATTACGAAATCGGGAATGACAATTTTTCAATTAAATGCCAAGATTTTAATGGAACTTTAAATGACTCAAGCCTAAATAGTTCCTTGTAGGCCGTAAGACCTTCCTCTAAATTTCTGGAGTCTGTTGGATCTTGGGAAAACTCCAAGAACTCTGAAAAATAAGGGGCCTTAAACTGCCACCATCATTAAACATAATTTGGTTGGAGATTTCTCAAGTTTTTGGAGCTAATGCGAGGCAATTACGGTTTCATCTTTTTCAACCAATTGGCGGCAAAAAAGGCGATCTTTTGGCCTCGAGCCCTTGCCTGGTCCACATGCAGCGGCTCTCCATTATGGTCTTGTGCAGTAAACGTAAAATCAATCAGAGATAATCTGTCATGGATAATGGGTGCCTGTCCAGTGCCCAGTGCCCAGTCCCCAGTCTGTAGTCCCCAGTCTCCGGTTTCAGCTTCGATATTTGTGCCCCCAAAGCGTTCGACTTCGACTCATTTAAGTGATTCGTGTAATTATTTTAAACAGCCGCAGTGTAAATTTCGTTAAACATTCATCTCCCATCTAGGCCCCGTTTTTGGTTATAATATGACAGGTAAACAGTTGGGACAGTTGATAAATGGCCAACAGACGTTTGAACCACATTTAATTGTTTCAGGAGTCGTCTCTTCGCGTCTAGACTCCATGCAAAACTTTCGATTCGTCGTGTAAAATTTGACTTTAATGCCTATAAAAGTCAAATCGGTTAGAAGCTTTAATTTCTTAAGCTCCCAGAGACACACACACACACACGGGGGCTCCAGTCAGTCAGTCAATCATTAATCACTCAATCAATCATTTGGCAAGCGATTCCTTGGAGAAGAGCCTTCGTTGTCCTGTTGTTTTCGCTGGAAGCAGAAGGCGAAGGCTCCTCCTGGAGGTCTCTCCAGCTAATCAACATCCTGTGATGTGATGCCCATTCCCATCCCCTCCACCCCGCCAGAGTTCATCTCTGGTCTAGGCCTGTTCGACTCCATCGACTTGTCAACATGTCGTTAACACAATTTCCATACCAGATTGATTGGAATGCCAGTCTCTGATCTGAAGGCTGTCTTGAGGGGGGGTTGGGTTGGAATTGGGAATTGGGTTTGTATTTATTATGGGAAATGGAAATTGAAGAATTAAAGCAGAGATTTGTTCTTAGCTAAGAGATGAAATCTTTCAGAGCCTGGACATGTCTTGGAAATCTCTCAGAATATTTATAAAATATTAGATTGTACCCCCATCCCTGCTATTATTAGACTAGCCTTAATTACACACATTAGTCGGTTAATCAGTGACTTTGGCTGCCTCCCATTTTGCATAGAAATAACTCGTTTTTGGGTCTCTTAAGTTTATATCAAAAACTTTTGATGGCTGGCTTAAAGAACAGAAAACAAAGAACCCCACCATATATGGGGGGTATAAATATATATAGTATATATGTATATATGTATGTGTTTGTTTGTATATATATTCGCATTGGTGGTCGTAATATGGCTGGGATGTGGATGTTGCGATGGTGGTGGCATCATTAATCACATTTTCTGTGTTGCCTCGTGCAGCAAGTGAACTTCCTTTTGCCGCCGCCTGACAGTCGCAACTGATTGCTGGATCTGAATTGGGATTTTGGACTCAAATGCTCTGCACACACACACACACACACACACAGACAACCCTCCTTCAACCATCCTGTGCCATCCCAAGCAATCCTCTTTCTTTGTATACTCCCATCCTCCCATCCTTCCTTGCCACTGACGTAAAAGCTCTCAGAGAACTCTCTCTTCTCCTCGTCTGCGTCCGAGTTTTGTTCCCTGGGCTCCCACATCGGACTGCCTTCCTTTCACCTTAAGCAGTTCTGTCAGAGCTGAGTAAATTCAATGTAGCAGCCCCACTAATGCGCTCTCGGGCTCAAAAGTTCCATCAGACTCCGGAGTCTAAAGAAGTCGGAATGGAAAGCTAAAGACGGTTGGGATGCAATTTCAAAGTATTTTTTCTTTGTTTTGTATGAAGTTTGGAAGGATTTTCGAATCTACTTGGTCTTAAATTATATGTCAATTATAGGTTTTTCTATGAAGAAGCCTCTGATGGAGGGATGTCTAATATTTCCAGGATTACTTAACTTTTTGGCCTGCTACTATCCTTTACTCACATCGAAATCAGGGTAAATAAACCTATCAATACTCCTAAGAAATTAATGCTAATCGAATCACTGTGCATTGCCTATAAATAACAAAGATCATAATGAAAAACACACAATATCTACTATTAGTTAACAAAAAGTCCCCCCTATTAGTGTGTGCATTAGTGTGCACTAGTCAATTAATTTGAACACTTTTGACTACAAAATGAAGACCTAAACCCACAGAAATTCATTCACATATTCGCATGTATTCCACATGGCACGAACCACAAACTAAATTTAAGTTTTATACACTTAACGGCACCTAATGACGTTTTGATGGTGACCCATCAAAATCGAATCAGTTGGAAGTCGATTAATTAGTGGCCATACACACACACATGGACACCGATTGTGGAGGTGGTATATATAGTAGGTGGGTACATAGCACGTGGACCCAATTGGGAGAGAGTAAGTAGATGGGAATGGTGGTTGGGGGAGGGATGGAGGTGTTTGTTTCGTATCGTGGTTCAATTATTCGGCAATTAGGCAGCGACAGACGCGGTCACACATGGCAAAAGTGTGAGTCAAAGTGTTTTTTTTTCTCTTTTAAAAAGTTAAAGGGGCAATGATTTAATGGTTTTGGGTGGAAAGTCGGAGAGCAAGTCTAAATATTTACAAAAAACACATATTAAAGCGTTAAATGCACGACCTTCTGTGGCATATACAACAATCATTCTATCGATTTTCCATGTTGGGTCCGCTTCATTTGAATATCTGCCCGTCATGCTCATCTCAACAATGGAATCACGGTAGTAATGATAACAAACCCATACCCCTCTCCATACCCTCTCCCTCCCCCACCCTGAAGCACCACAGACAAACCACAACAATAATCACATAAGAGAACATAATGCCAAAGTGATATTCGTTCGATGTTCAATTGAAAATATTGCAAGTCAGAGCCCCAGCAACCTCTCAGCCTCCTCTCAAGTCGGTAGCCGATTCCGTCAATAAACCTCTTTTTCCTCCCTTTTCCGATCGATATTGCTGGCCAAGAGTCGGCTGCATCTGTACATAAGAAAAGTCCGTTCGGAAAGTGGAAAATAAATGGTCTGGTTCTGGTTCTGGTTCTGGTCCAGAGCCACACACAGATACAGTGTGCGGGATCGATGAAAGCCTGCTGAAAATGGGCGGTGCTTGGCATTCACTTTGCGAGCATGCGCCATGACTGTCAAATTACCAGCAAACACACACGCACACACAGACAGACAAAACAGCCGAAAAGGTGTCTGTGTGTCCATGTGGTGGCTGCACAGTCGATGCTGTATGAGTAGGCACAGTGGTGGGCTACAGTAGCGGGCAAGAAAAAGGATATGGCTCACTAACTGGAGTTCCTCTATCAAAGTAGTGGAAGGAGAGATGGGAATGACTATAATAATAGCAATAATTTAGTTTTTAATAAATTCAGTTTCTTTCAGGGATCACAAATAAAAGTTATGGGTGGTTCAAATAATCAAGGCCGAAAATAAATAATAATAAAAATGAGAAATAGGTTTTATTTTTAATTTTTATAAAATCAGAAAAAAAAAAAATCATTTTGCAATTTTTAAAATAAAAACCAAAAATAAAACTTGTGTCTGATTTTTATAATAAAAGTCAAAAATTAATTTTTATTTCATATGGATTTATTATAAAATATTAAAATTGTACAAATTCCATTTTGGAAATAATAATAAAGCCAGTTGCCATGGTAAAGCGTTAACTTTACAGAAAGTTTGACTTCATTTTGGTATATTCATTTATATTTTTAGAAATTATCACAGTTTTCTGATATATTAATATCCAAATCTTTTTCATATCTATGTGTACGTAAATAATCAATTAATATTAACATATAATAATACTCTTAAGTAAATAAAAAATATTTTATAAATTAATACTATATAATATGTAAATAATAAACAAAAAAAAAACATATTAACCTAAAATTTATTTGATCTGTAAGAATATTTATTATTTTTAAGAGGGTTTTCATATATTATTTCACAATAGGTCTATCATAAAAGTCTCTGAATCTCTTTCTCCCAGTCTTTCACTAGTCTCAATATTCCGCCCCGCGACTGTCATCCCATTCAATGGGTGTGACCAAGAGTCGTGCCATCTCGCTCTGACTTACACATCCCTGTCTCTATCTTAAGCACCGGAGAGAACGAGACAGAGCATTCGAATTGGTGGTGAAAAATGGCGTGAAACGAAGAGGAACCACAGCCATGGCTTCCACTAGAGGCCCAAAGAGTCGCTACCGAAACACTCCATGTGGGCCGGCCTTCGGTGTCGGGTCTGTCTCTGAAACCAGTAAATCGGGTTTCGTCTGACAATGGAATGGCGGTAAACAGAGAGAGAGAGAGAGAGCGAGAGGGAGAGAGCTCGAGTGAGGGAGAGAGGAAGAGTGAAAAACGGAGACGGAAAACAGGTTCGCTTGCGCCGAGAGCTCGCGTGCTCGAACATAACAAAAGCACGGCTCGAATGGAACGGAACGGTTCTCCGACGTTCGCACAGCACTCGTGAGTCAGAGTCAGTTTTTCCGTTGAAGTCTCTCTAATTTCCCGTTTCTTCCCATACGCCGGTTGCGCGAAAAGCCTCGCGTTGTGTTCCAAAAAGCCCCCCTATGAAAAGAGATAACCCAAAGAATGCAAATATCATAAAGAAAGCATTGAAGAAAAGTGTGTGAGAAATACTCCAAAAGAAAAAGAGAAAGAATATGTGCGAACCGAGTGAAAGTGTTGGAAACTGAAAAGTCAGCAAACCTAACCAAACAGATCCGGAAATCGGAAATACTAGAATATACAGTGGAGCGGTGTTGCACTGGTGAAAGACCAAGTGGTGCTCCGACGAAATCGAAGTGAAGACCAGGCGGTGCTCCACGGCTGATCCGTCAGCATGAGCTCATTCCTCATGGGTTATCCACATGCCCCCCATCACGTCCAGAGTCCCATGTCCATGGGCAATGGCCTGGATCCGAAGTTTCCGCCCGTGGCCGATGACTATCATCACTACAATGGTCACTATTCCATGACCGCCTCCACGGGGCACATGAGCAGTGCCGTCGGTGTCGGCGGCGGTGGTGGCGGTGGTGCACTCGGTGTTGGTGGCTCGGTTGGTGGGGTGACAGGTGGTGCAGCAGCGGCCATGTCTGGTCACCCGCATGCCATGCATCCGGCGGATATGGTCAGCGACTATATGGCCCATCACCACAATCCCCACACGCACTCGCACTCGCACACCCACCCGCACTCGCACTCGCACCACCACAGCAATAGCGCATTGTCCGGCGTCCATCAGCCATCCGCCGGTGGCTACACCACCAACTATGCCGCCGCCACACCGCCCGCCAGCCACCATCCGCATTCGCATACGCATCCGCACGCGCATCCCCACCAGAGCCTCGGATACTACGGCCTCCATCATGCCCCCGAGTTCATCCCCGCCGGAGCCGTGCACTCCGATCCGGCGCCGCTTTCGAATGCCGGCTACGGGCCGTCGGTGAATCTAGCCAACAGTGGGAGCGGCCCTGGAGGAGCTGCCATCGCCAACTCCAATGGATACTACGGGGGTTACGGCGGGGGCTATGGCACTGCGAACGGCAGTGTGGGCAGCACTCACTCTCAGGGCCATTCGCCGCACTCCCAGATGATGGATCTGCCGCTGCAATGCTCCTCCACAGAGCCACCCACGAATACGGCACTGGGTCTCCAGGAATTAGGTGAGTTTGCAATCGGGAAAAGAATGAACGGGGTTAGATTTCGAATCGGGGTAGTACTATGAAGGGAATGAAGGTTTTTCTAAGGTAGAAATGAGCTGTAAAGAATGCCATTTAATTCCTCCTGTCAAATGGAATACCTTAAGTTTCAGGGGGATCTTTATAACAAAAATCATTATCTTAATCCGCTTCTTTCCTTGTAAAATCACTCCTAAACATCTCCAATCTTTGCTCTAAAGAAAGGATCGTCTGCCCAATTGCTCTCCGTAGATTCCCCTATAAGTCTCTACCCTTATATTAATGAAAACACCCACTAAATCCTAAGAAAATTTTTATAAAAACCTTTAATAGTTATCGTCTTGTAACCCCCTTATAATAATCTGCTCTCAATGCAGGTTTAAAACTAGAGAAACGCATTGAAGAAGCTGTACCTGCCGGACAACAATTGCAAGAACTGGGAATGAGATTGCGCTGTGATGATATGGGATCCGAAGTGGTAATTAGACCCACAAAATAAACCCTAGAAAGGTTATGCAAATTACCCATTGATTTATTCAGGATGATATGTCGGAAGAGGATCGTCTGATGTTGGATCGATCACCGGACGAACTCCTCTCCAACGACAACGACGACGATCTGGGGGACTCAGACAGCGACGATGATCTGATGGCGGAGACAACCGACGGCGAACGGATCATCTATCCCTGGATGAAGAAGATCCATGTGGCGGGTGTGGGTAAGTCGAAAACGTCCCACTTCCCCACTCCTTTCCCACAAAATCCCCAGACATTGTGCCCCCATTTTTTTTTTCGGGGTATGCTAATTAAATTACTTAGCTGCCAACACCCACTTGATCCACTGACAGGCCCCTCTGTAATGTTCGCTCTTTGGCGAAAAATACAGAGACCAGAGAAAGAAAACTGCGACTGCGACTGCGACTCCCAAAAGCTCATTAATCAAAATCAAGAATGCCACGCCTCATGTCGGAGGGGCTAAAGACCGTGTACCAGCCCGAGTGACATGTTCCTGTATATACTGCTCCTATGTATACTATATCTTTGTGTTTTTTATGTGAGTTTTCTCTGTAAAATGTATGTCTTTTGAGGGCCTCTGCCAGTGGTTCTTTCAACACTTGAAGTTGCTTCGACGTCACAGAGTCAATTGATATATCATTGGATTGATCAAGGAAATTTAGGAATGTATATTGCACTTAATGGGAAAGAAGAACCCTAGTGATTGAGGGTAAATGTCAATGATTTCTTCCTTAAGAAAGTGGGATCTTAATGGAGTTGTGTTTTAACAAAAATGTAAACAAAATCGATGGTAGAGATTGCTTTATATGCAGGATGATACTCTGACCTTTCGACTAGGAATATTTATTTATAATTCCTACGAAATATGTCTGCAATAGAGTAATATTTGAGGCATATATTTTGATGGCTGTAAGGCTCCAATAAATATTGCTACATTTATTATAATTCAGTTTAAATTCAGCTTATCATTTACATCTTCTAAATGTAATTTTAAGAATCTTGAGCGACCCTCTAAATTTTCTGAAATATCTCCAACAGCTCCAGCCATTTATGACCTCTCATTGAATACTCATTCACTCGCAGAATCTTTGAGCGCGCCTTTACAACATTTATGAATATACAGCCCCATTAATGCTCTATACAAAAACTCAATGCAGATACGAGAACAGGTTTCCATTTCAGTGTCCAAAACCATTCACCAGAAGGCAAGAGCAGCAGCAGCAGCAGCAGCAGCAGCTCTGAATGAGCCACAGTCCAAGTCCACTGCGATGATGTGGCACAGATAATTACCCATAATTGTCGCAGCCCAAAACGTAGGAACTCATTCAGCCGTGTGTCCGGGTGTCCGGGTGTCCGAGTGTCCGAGTGTCGAGTGGGTTACCAACTGATGATTGTCGTCGCTTATTGTTTTAATATTACTGAATGGGGGGGATCGGCTTGGCATGGCAGGGCATGGGAGTGGGTCGCCTTAGGGGCATCAAGTAGGTGTCGACTGCATTTACGCGGAGGCCCACGAGGAGCCTCCACACACGGACCCTGATAGATTGCTTTTTAATTAGCACAGAGACAGAGAGAGAGAGGGAAAGAGCTGTGATGGAGTACTCCAATTTGGGCATAACCTTGACCCAAATGGGTAATTATAATGTTTCGTTTTACGCCACTCCGACGCGCCTCATCGAGCCGCTCCAGTCCAGGGAGACGCTTGGGGAATTGACTCCGACTCTAAGCATCAGAAAAATCAAAAATCAAAGTAGTCCATCAGACAGACGGACAGACGGACGGACAGACGGGCAGACGGACGCACAAACGATCGCTCAGGGGCATGTTTGACACAGAGTCGCAAGGTACGTACCGTACCCGACTCCATCCCCACCTCCGACTCCGTCTCCGTCTCCGACTTCGACTTTGACTCCGACTGAGTGACGGATGGTCCGTGTCATTTGATGTTAATGTTGTGACATTTATCATGAGCGCACGACTACGAGAACAAGACGAAACTTGATTATCGCCAGTGCATCATCTCTCTCTCCCTCTCTCTGCCTCTCTCGTCTCGTTATGTGCCCCAAAACCTGTGTCCCTCCCCGCCCCCGTACCCCAGCGGTGTCATGTTGTTCCCTTTACAAATGACTTACACTCGCTTAACACTTGCCTCTGCCGACTAGAGGCCCAAAAACAAAAACAAAAAAAAAACTATGGGATGTGGCGTGTGGTCTTTTGCTCAATTTATTATTATAGTTTTTTGTTTTTGTTTCTGTTTTTGCCCTACGGCCCCACAAAACACAACACACAAAACTTGTTCAAAGTTTGTTTTGAAAGAAAAGTGTGAAACGGCATTTAGAGAGAAACTTTGTGGATTATTTAATAATTTCAGTAAGAAAGTGTTGAAAAGGTATCAAAAAGTGGTGAGTGTTGGTAAGGAGACTGTTGGGGGTTTGATTGGGAGACTTAGGTTGATTTGGGGCAAGGGAAGTTCTTCAATGGAAGTTGGGGATGACAGTTGAAATAAGTTTGAACTGGTAAAAGTTACATAAATTGTCAAAGAGTGTTATTCTTCTTTTTTTAGTGTTGAAAGGCATGCAAAATAGTGTTGAAAATTACATTTTGATATTCCATTGGGAGGAAGACACTGTGATAGTCTAGAAATTTGCTAGCATTTCATTACTAAAATGATTGGTGACTACAAATAGTTTCGAACCACCATGAAAAGTGTTAAAAAGTGAGAAAAACAGTGTTGAAAAGCGTGATTAGCTTTTTATTTGAGCTGAAAGTGGGAAAACTTTAATTAAGAATCGTAAAATTAGCCAAAGTAGCCAAAAGGGTCTTAGTAAATTATCTATTAGAATAATATTTCATATAAATATGGTTATATGTATTATGAGTAGGAATAACTTTAGTCTATTATTCTGTACCCACATTAAAATTCGTTAGAAAATGAAGCTATCTTCCATGCAAGCTCCCCAAATTGTTGTTCGGACTAGACACAGCTTTAACCTGCTATGAAATTCCCATAGCTCAAGCCATTCCCCTCTCAAAGTATCGCATGCTAATCTCCCATGTGCGGGGAAACCTCTCATAATGTTGGGTGAAAAATATTGATTTCATGCACGACAGAGTGGCCCAGGAGATGAGGTGGCTAAAACTTGTACAAGTTTCATGTTTTATACGATATACAATACACACAAAGAGAGAGATACTATTCGAGAGATACTCTGATGCTGCTGCTGCTGCTGCCTCTGCTGCCGCTGCTGTGGCGGCTGCGGCGGCTGTGGCGGCTCTGGGGCATTCAATAAACAGTGAAACGTGAACAGCCTTGTAACTGAATTTCAATGGCAAGTCCACGATTAAGTTTCCACACCATGAGAGGGGCGGCAGGAGGAGGAGGAGACCTGAGACCGAGACTGAGGCTGAGAGTCACAGTTACCCGATGACTTGCGGAAAAGCCGACTCAACGGCAAAAAAAAAGTGCAAGCTAAAGATACAGATACATGAAGGCACACAGCACACACACAGATGCTGTAAAAACTCGACTGGAATATTGCGCCTTTTGCAAAATGTTTACCGGCGGCGGCCCAGGCCCAGGCACAGGCCCAGGGCATGACAATGATGAAAATGACGCAGTAAAAATTAAGAAGTTCGCCTTTTATGACAGATGAGGCACGAACGAACAGCTGAGGCACAGACACAGATACGGGGGACTCAGACACAGATACTGGGGACTCAGACACAAAAATACTGGACCTGAGACTTCGAATCAGACCCAGCCCAGAGACGGACCGTTGAGTTCTTCGCACAAAGCATAATTAGCGAGATCCCCCTCCAGCAAGTGAATGGAGCTGCCCTCTCTTTCTTTTAGCATACACCCGTCTCTGTCTTGATTTGGCAATTTACGCCAATAAAAGTTCTCGTCTCTGAAGCTGCCAACTTGCTTGCAAATTATTGAAATTGGCATTAATTAGCGTACATTTATTGCTCTCTGCCATTCGACCATTGTACTTCTACTTCTGCTTCCATACTTCTATATCTTTCGCATAGACTAGAGACAATTTTGGAGAGGTTTGGTTTCATCATGCCTCCTTGTGTTCTTTTGTTGAGAGCAAACGAATCTTCAAGGTCGCTCCATTGTTTGTCCGGAGACTTAAAAGTCGTGAGCTTCTTACTGTCTTTCTTCTGGGTATTTGTGGCGGCTCCATTCCATTCTATTTGCCACAAACAAAACGATTTCGCGTCTTGGAGCAAGTGCCTAAGATTTTTGGCTTTTAGTTGAATAATATTTTCGATGGTCATTTGTTGTTGTTGTTTTTTTGTGCTTGAGAAGGCGAAAGTGAAATAAACACAATTTTTTTGGAAGGGAAACGTGATTTTGGAGGGGTTTTTGGTTTTTTAGTGGGAATTTTTGCAACTATATTTGAAGGTATTCAGGAAGGCAGAAGTAAGGAAAGTCTCTAAAATTCTTTCAAAATGTTTGATTGGATATAATTAAATTTTCTTTCCGATTTTCTTAACTTTAAAAGTAGATATATTGTTGTAGAACTACGAATCTAAGACCTAAAAAACCTAAGACCCAAAAGTATTTTTCGCGTTTAAATGAACAAAATTCATGGCGTAGAACAATTCTCCCACAGCGTGGCGGTGGCGGCGGCGGCAACCAGTTCAAGTGCTGCTGCGGGTACTTTACTTTGGAGCCACAAAAATACGTATATATATGCTGTATGGATACATGGGGGCTTGGGTGTTCTCTGGGGGGAGGGGGATGGGCAGGGGGTGGGGGGCACATACATGTGTAAGTAGCATGAGCTCATGTTTATTTTTATTATTTCGCCTGCCTCTGCCACACAAATTGCAAGTCACTTGACAAGCTGCTGATGCAGCTCCCGCTGTTGTTGAAATGTTGACTTGCCTTTTTCTTCTTTTTCTGTATTTTTCTGTATTTTTTTTTGCCTTGCCATGAGCTCACACACAGATACTTTAAGGGGTAAAAAAAAAAAAACCAAAGTTTAAACTTGGCATGGAACCCCAGCTGGAATGGATAGCATGGCGTATGCGCAATGCGGCATTCATTAGTGCAGATCTCAAAAATTATAAATTTCCAGCAATTTGTTTAAAACTGCAACGTGAAACGACGTGTTCCTCTGGGGAACAGGTTTTTTATATTTTTCTATAACTGATTTGTGATGAATGTTCATCTAAATGAATTATGACAGATGTTAAATATTTTTTTGCTTGATTTCTTTCCAACTTTTCATGTTTTTTTTGTCTCCGGCACGAGTCAAATTTCTTTTTTAAGCCACAAAAATATTTACACACTCTCTGGCTTTAAGTTTATCTGAATAATTAATCATTCAAACGAATGCAAAATGAATGAAGTGCCGGGGAGAATCGAATCGAACTGAGTCGAAAGGAGAAGCCCGGAAGTTGTCTGGTGGCACCACCGCACCTCGAAATTGGGATTGGTCTTTGGATTTTGGATTTTGTGGAGATTAGGGCCCACCAAATGAGGCCGCCAGACAAAAGAGATTATGAAATAATGTCTGACATAGTTTCCCTCTTTCTCTCTCTCTCCCAGTGCCAGTGACTTTTGCCTCTCTTTCTGTGAATGAATTTGTAGAGTCACAAATGCATGATAAATCATATGAATTTTTTTAGGATGGGACAAACATGCCGACAGCCAACAACAGTTTTCAGAATGAGTCAGGGGCTTCGTATTTGGAATATATTGTAGGAATACTCGGGAAGGATCAATGTAGAGAGAGCCATAGGGTGGGGGTGCACAGAAAATCCCACTAAAATCCCTAGAGAGCGCCAATTTCCCAGATATTGCAGCTCTCTCTCTCTCCGATTTGGCAGCTCTTTAGCGGCTGGCCACATGCAACACCACCACTGGGAGGGGCAGGGCACGGGGGTACGTACGGGGCTCTTGTGCAATCTCGATTTCCTTGGCCTTGTATGATTTGGCATTTTCATAAATTGGCTGCCATTCTCATGGCAGTTTTAAATGCAATTGGCACTCTTTTTCGGTCCCTTCTTTGGGCCACGACCATGACGTTGCCTTTTGCCTTTGCTCTTTTCTCTCTGCCGCTCCGCCTCTCCGCCTTCGTTGTGTTTTTCCTCCTTCTTTTTTTCGGTCTGGTCTGGCAGTTTCGTTGAAATGTTGAAATGAAATGATACGCACTTATTAAAAACGAATTAACGCAGCATGCCGCCCGCCGCCAACGCCAACGCCACAGACAGCGTCATAGGCCCAAGCCCCTGCCTGACGCAGCAGCAGCTGACATTGGGTCTTGTCGCACCCTCTCTTTCTATCCCACATGTCTCTGTCTCACTCTAAAGGTGTTGTTTTCTTCCCTGTACCGTCCCGCTCTTTCTCTGGCTCTTGTAATTGATATTGCTGTTGTTTTTGCCCTTCGATTTGGTTTAGTTGAACTTCCTTTTTCTTCGTTTCCTACTGGTTTTTCGGTTTAATTTTTCTTCATTTCATGCCGCGAAAATTTGTCGAGTTGTGTTTTTTCTTTCGGTTTCATGATATCTGTAATTTCAAGAATTTCGGCATTACATGCAATTACGGAAAGGAAATTGGAAGCGAAAAGGAATTTGTTTTCGATTTTCAATGATTTCTACTTTCGATTTAGGAAATTCGGAATATCTTAGAATATTCTACGTACGTTATACTTTTTTATGATCAATGTTCAAGCAGAACTTCTATTGGGATTTCTGTAGAAAAAACATCTAAAGATATTAGTTTATTTAATATGAAAAATGTCTATCAAAATATCACAAATTATATAATAATTCATTAATGGTCATTCTGGGAAAGAAACAGTCTCAGGATAAACTTTTTAGCTTAAAATGATGAACATTTGACACCCTGAACCCTTTTTCCCAGGGGAACATATTACTATCTATATAAAAATAAATAAATATAAGAAACTACAGAATCTTTGTACATTTCCATAAAGAAATCTCCCTTAAGCGGGCCTCTTCTGAACCCAAAAGTTTCCCCTAAACAAAAGCAAACAAAAATCTCTAAAACAACTCCCACAAAACAAAAAAAAACCACTCCTCCCCAATGACAGATGACCATCCCAGAGTGCTGGCTGTCCACCCTTGAAGTTTACAATATAATCTTCATTTTCTCAATCCAATCCAATCCTCTGCTTCTTAAGGAAAATACAACTTTGAAACCCACAAGCTAATATGTATGAAAGAAAAAAACTTGTCAGCAGATCTTAGGCGCATCTGTTGTGCTCTCCTTTTTCCAATCGAGTGACCCATGTTCAAGCATTCCCTTTGTTGGACCACCCAAAAAGCCCAACCCAACCCAACCCAATCCCAGCCCCACCTCCCTCCCTTTGGGGCTGTCAACGGATGGCTGGCTGGACAGCGAAAAGCGCTGGACACACACGCGGAAAATATCATTAATCTATGTTTTCGGGCCTCGCCTGGGATTGAAATATTTCTATCAAATCGAAAGCTGTCTGTCACAGATGCAATGAAATTTTTATAAATGCGCCATAGGAAAAGCCGAACGGAAAAGCGGATATGAAACAGTTGCACAGAGCTGGAAACTCTGATGGAAACATCAACATCAACGGAGATGTGGCAGCAAATTGAAATTGATGGAGCGTACATCCATTTTGATCCAATGGACACCAAATGTCTGTCTGTCTGTCTGGGCATCTTTTGGGTCTTTTGGTGGCAGGTGCGAGGCATTTATTTGGCGGCGGCGATAAAAATTAAAAAATAATAAGACAGAGGAAAAGACGGAAAAGACGTGAAAGAGGAAAAGAGGAAAAGCGGAAGGGCTAAGGCTGGGAGGGAAAAACTAAATTGCGGCCGCGAAATGCGGCAACCTTCGATGGACAGACAAGGACAAGCGCGGCCCAGGCGCGCTATTTGATTTTGATTAATTATCCTGCCACGGGGAGGTCTTTCATTTCCCCGCTGGCACACACCTCAACCTCCATCCCCCATCTCCTGCTCCCAGCCCAAAAGTCACATCCTCCAAAAGGAGTTACAGTTCTCGTTCTGGCTTCCAAGGTGAAAGCAAACTTTTTGGCTTTGGCGGAGGCTTTTTTAAGGGTTGTCAAGTTATCTAAGAGATTTATTGAGAAACTCAGTTTGAAGTGTATTAATTGTGGACGCCACTCCCCTTCCCATATAGTGTTTCCTCCTTCACGACCATTAATTATGGAAAATATTCTCTCGTTTTTAGCGAATGGCTCGTATCAGCCGGGAATGGAACCGAAACGCCAACGCACCGCCTACACACGACACCAGATCCTGGAACTGGAGAAGGAGTTCCACTACAATCGCTACCTGACGCGACGGCGACGCATCGAGATCGCCCATACGCTGGTGCTGTCGGAGCGTCAGATCAAGATCTGGTTCCAGAACCGTCGCATGAAGTGGAAGAAGGACAACAAGCTGCCAAACACCAAGAATGTGCGCAAGAAGACGGTCGACGCCAATGGCAATCCAACACCGGTAGCCAAAAAGACCTCCAAGAGGACCAGTGCCAAGAAGCAGGCCCAACAGCAGCAGCAGCAGCAGCAGCAGCAACAGTCGCAGTCGCAGTCCCAGAACTTGCCACAGTCTCAGCAGCAGCAGCAGACTCCAGTGATGAATGAGGTGAGTGGATCGTGTTGAAAGTCAACAGGAAAGGCACTTTAAGTGCGGGTCCTCGCACTCCCTTGGGGTTTATGCGTGGCCTGAATCAGAATATCATTAATTGATAGGAGGATCATGGGGCAGAAACAGCTGATGGAACTATTTCTCGTTCTAATGCTGCAAAAACACAGGATAAATACATGGAAAATATGCTAGAGAAATGCATAAAACCATGAGGAATATATTTCGCATTTCTCCCAAAACTGCTGAGATTTATACCCCGCATAAACCCACAAATAATTCCCCAATAAACCTATAACTCCGTACTTAAACCATCTTCTTTCCTCCCTTTATTCCAGTGCATCCGTTCGGATAGTTTGGAGAGCATCGGCGATGTGAGCTCCTCGCTGGGGAATCCTCCCTACATACCAGCGGCCTCTGAGCCGGGAAATGCCTATGTCGGATCTCAGCAGCAGCACCACAGCAATAATAACAATACCAACAGCAATAATAATAATAATAACAATAGCAACCTCAACAAACACAATACAAACAACAATCAAATGGTGGGACACACGAGTCTCCATGGGAACCATCACCAACAGCAGCAGCAGCAGCAGCAGCAACAATCCGATCTCATGACCAATCTGCAGTTACACATCAAACAGGACTACGATCTGACGGCACTGTAGGCAGCAGGACTATGATCTGAGAGTAGCCCTAAAGAAACCTCCAGCAAATGTAAATTTCCCAACCCAAACCCCAACCCCATCCCCACTTGCTTTGTAGATCTTTGTGTTTGTTTTCTTTTTTAAAAACGAAAACCTTGTGAGCTCTGTGGACAAGGCCAAGGACAAATCGGAATATACAGTGAACAAAAATAGTTAGTTAGACTAAAGTTAAGCATCGACCATTAGGTAATCGAACCCTCACTTAATCCAAAATCCTTTGAAACCCCCAAACAAAATGTTGTATATGAGATATATGTGTACTTAAGCATCCCCCCAAGAATCAGGTATAAGAGAGTTTTTTGTATAAAGCCTAGAAAGATTTGTCATAGTCATTAAGTGGTATACCATAATAGAGATCTATATATATAGTGTTTAGTATATAGGATTGCATATATGTATAATTATGATTATGATATAATTATTATTACTATTATTATTAAATGTAGTGTGGCACTTGTTGTGCGTCGTCTAGATGTATGTAAGTTCGTACGTATATTTTATGGATACAAATAAATGATATAAAACGAAAGATATATAACGAAAATCTAGAGGAATGTATTATTTATTTTAGTTAAAGAAATGGAGTGAAATGTGATTGTGTTTTGGGTAAGAAATTAAGGCAAATCTGCTTTGATTTGAAGGAAAAAATTTATATATAAAGCACTGAGAAAAAGAGAAACATTTAGAAGATTTAAGGAATATCTACTAGGTAGAGAAAAATTAGATCCATAAATTCTATGCGAGAATATTTTCTATATTTGTGGAGAATATATTATTTATTTATATAGAACTTATTCTATATTTTTGGAGAATATATTATTTTATTTTGGAGAATTTATTCTTTATTTTATGAGAATATAGTCTTTATTATAGAGAACTTAATCTACATTTTTGGAGAATAAATTCTATATTTTTGGAGAATATATTCAAAGAATATTCAATTTTAACGGACATGTTCTTTGGTTGTCCATTCACAGGGAAATTCTGCATATAAGAACCCCATAGAAACCATAATTTTCAGCAGGAACGCGGCATGCAGCAGTGCCCATCGGTCATTATGCCTTTCTCCCTAAGATCCGCTTGGTTCGGTATTGCTTGGGCCACCTCATGCTGCAGTCGTTGCAGTAAACTCTCAGAAATACATAACAAAAATATCTATAAATGAAAGAAGGTTAAAAAAAAATTATTATTTAATCGAATTCCCCTGTCAGAACTCCCTCAAGAGTAACCAACAATCGCAGGCCAAACTTTATTCCTGGATGACTGAACCACACACTCCTCTGGATGGATGGATAACCTCCCCTCAAAAAGACAAGTTTCTTAACCCGCCTACACACAGACATCGCATAACCCAAGTAGTAGATTTATCCGCGATGATAATCCGCTGATTCATCCATCGCTCATTGTCAACTAATTAGGACAAATTTAAACATCATGGCCCAAACGCTGCTGGGATCCCGAAACTCCTTTTGTGTGCTTCGTATTTTGGAGGGGGATTTCGCGCTAAAGAATTCAACAGGCCTTTGTTCCCAATCAGCATTTTGCGGCAAGGACGGGGGCATGGGGCACGGGGGCAGGCAGGGTCGCCAAATGCTAACAAGAGTTCTTAATTAAAAATCGATTCGTCCAATGATTGATCACAGCCCATTGGCACCTGTTGGCTTCTGGAAATATGTTCAACAAGAAATCATCTCTCTGAGGAAATTGCATAGCGAATGGGGAATGGAATGGAATGGGGATCCCGAAGGGGTGATAAACTGGTCTTCGAATATCGAAGTCCTATTGCGAATTGTGAGTGGTTATTCAAGCGTGCACTCCTCCTCGTTGACAATGACCGGAGAGAGACCAGAGGCAGCGGCTCCTCCGGGGGATCGGGGGATCGGGAGTACCAGTACCCTCGCGGCTGGGACACAATCAATCTACCCCTGACTTTGACAGTGGATTGTCGTGCCGTGGTACATGGAAACACTCTTAGCGCTTAATTTATCATTGCGAAATGATCAGCACTGCCTGGCTGGCTGCTCCTTTGGCGTCCAGTCCACGAGCTGGAACTGGAAATTGCGCGCCGCACACTCGCCTCTTGCCTCGAGCCTCGAGCGATAAAAGGATTAAGACCTACTTATAGACCGGAACGAAAGAAGAGCCCGAAGACGTGGAGAGGAGACCTGAAGTCAAAACAGAGACGAGGACGAGGACGCGGATGAGTACCAGCAAAGAGTTGACATTGCGTTCTCCCCTGTCGAAATTAGCAGCTCAAAGTGATTACGAGAGCATGAGCACGTGTTATGGAAATAATTTAACACTTTGACAGGGATAGCAGTGCAGTGGAGAGAGAGGGGCTTGGAGGGGCACGCGGGCTATGGAATATCACTCGTAATTATGACCAACGGTAGCTTCAGTTGTCACTGGCCCTCCGAAGAGGACCCACCGCAGACACGGTTCGAGGTAGCGAGGATTTTGTGACAAGTTTTTCGGTGAAATTTGTGGAAAATTAAAGAAAATATATACAGAAAATAACATAAAGAGGTGTTCAAATAAATTACTTAACTAAAGAAAAATATACGATAAATATATATGGGGGAAAGAAGAATTCTTAACTATGAAATCTCTAAGAACTGAAATAAAAACCCTTCAGAAATCAATCGAATTCGATCAGAGATCTACAATTTCAAAGCCAGAAACCCTTCCTAGAACCCCTTCCCGTCAATCCATTAAACCCTCGAAAACGACTCTCACACCTTTGAAGAGACCACGAAATCTGTAGAGTATTTGTTCTAAATGATTTTTAATAGACAAAACTCAGCGCAGCCATTCGTCCGACCATTTATATTCCATCCTCCAACCGACTGTCCATCCATCCATCGTATGGGGTAAAAGGAGGCCAGGCAGGAGGCAGCAGGCTGGAGGCACTCGCATGGTCAAACATAATACATGGGTTAATGGTTACAAATTAGGCCTGGATCGGTTGCACGCACGCAGGGAGGCAGGCAGTAGAAGGCGAATGGAGAATGGAGGATGGAGGACGGAGGAGTACGACCAACCGCAGGCTCCCTGCCACAAGATGTGGCAAATGGAAGGAGAGACTAAGCTGCCAATTTAATAAATGGCCGGGCATTAATTAAATCGAAAAGAAGAGCCAGTGGCAGGGGCACGGGGCCAGGGGCAGGGGAAGAGGCATATACACAATGGAAGGGGACGAACGACTTGAGTGATGAGACTTGATTGATTCCTGCCGAGGGCCACACTTGAGGTGCATTGTTGCACATAATTGTGGCTCTGGCCTTGGGCCATGGGCTGGCTGCACTACCACATTGATTTATGCCCTTTGTGTGTTCTTGCCACACGGGGAATGGAATTTGTTTCCAATTCAAGAACAAACTTGATGAGAATTGATGCCACTTCAAAAAGGTATTGACTCTGATTTCAGTGTTTATTTTGACAGTGCCATTAAATGGCCAACTAATTGGCAGGAAGAAAAACAATTAGATGGCAGTTTTCCGTAGAATCCTGCAGGACATAGAATCGCAGGACATTCAGCTCAGAACGGTAGCCAGAACCTTGGCAAAACCCACCTTCGGCATTCATCAAATGGCGTATTAGAAGAAGTCAAACCTCGCAGCAGGAGAACCCTAGAGAATGCCTCCTGGAGAATCCTTTTTTCGGCCCCTTATAATCCCCCTTCACCCTTCATCCTTCACTTGTGCCGCCGCCAGACATAGCGCGTGGGCGTTGTTCTTGTGGGCGTTTCGCTATTCCGATATGCAAAAGAGGTATATGCCGTGCCTTGCCGATCCGATCCAATGAAATTAGCAACAGTAGACGCAGCTAATGGTTTTGTTTTGTCTCGTCCTTTTCCAGGACCGGCAGCGGCACAAAGGACGAGATGGCACAGCCGAAAAAGGGTTGAGCCGTGTCCCTTGACTTCCGTTGGGATAATCCGGGATGAAAGAGGATGAGACTGGATTACAGAACTACCGCTGCGACGGAGTCAAAGTGTTAGAGGCAATGAGATGCCTAAAAACTGCATATCCTTGAATTAGAGGAAAAATTCTCCAAGATTAGGGACTGAAATATAAGTAAAACTTAAAAGTTTTAAAAAGAATATGTAAGAACTATTCTCTGTGATTTTTTAAACCAAAATGTAGTCCTTTATATACAAATACCTTTATATATATATGTGTCTTTGAATTAGAAGAAAAATTCTCTATGATTAGGGACTGAAATGTAACCAAAATGTGGAGGTTTTTAGAACGGAAATTTAAGAACTGTTTCCTGTGATTTTTAAACAATTCTTAAACCAAAATGCTGAAAAAATACGCTACAAATTTACAGACCATCAAAATGGGAATGGGATGATATTCTGGCTTTCTTCTAGTTCTGAAAACCCTCAGAACAGATGCACACATACATATGTATAAAATATATTCGAATACCTCTATATAGGACATGTCCTAATACCCCCTACCCTACCATTTTGGCTCTTTGCAACGCCGTGGCAGGGGCAGGGGCAGCACCAGCAGCACCAGCAGCAGCAGCAGCAGCGGCAAAAGTACGAAGTATCTGCGGTAATTGACATTCGATCATTAATCACGAGGCTGCACACTGCAGACATTTCCTTTCGTTCGTTTCATTTCGTTGCGTTTTTCGCTACGAAATTTTATTCGATTTCGAGAAAGAGAAACATTTTCTGTTTTTTTACAATTTCCAGCAAGTGGAACGGCCTTCAACACCTTCTCTTCTTTTTTGGGGGTCCTCTTTTGGGGGCAAGGCAGTCTCCTTTTCGGGACCAGGAGTCTCGAGTCCCCCATCTTTGTGTCAGCATCATGGCCGCCCTGGTCCTTCTGGCGCTACTGAGTGCTTTGTTCTTCCGACTGACAGCTCCTTGATGTGGCAGCAACAGCAGCAGGCGGGCAAGCAGGCAGGCGGGCAGGCAGTCAGGCCTTGCCTTGCCTGAAGGGTCCGTAAATCCCCCATATATGATGTGATGTGTGAGTGTATGTGCTCTCACCCTCCCTCATCCCTCATCCACTCACTCTGTCTGCAGTCCGCCAACCCTCGAGGACGTCACCACCCTCGAAGTGCCAGTGAAAGTTCTCTCTCTCCCCAGAAACAGAGCCCAGAACAGATGAAAGTAGCCAGCAATTTCCAACCATTTGCAATTCTCTGACAGTAGCAGCATTTCTGATGAAATTTTATTCCGTTCACATAGCCGTCAATGTCATTTCTGCCGCTCGCTTGGACCCCACGATTTTTTATGTCCTTTTGTTGATTATTTCGTTGACATGCCGCCTGTCTCTTCTCTGTCTCCCTGTCTTATTCGCAGTTGAAGCAGCATTAGAAATAAAGGAAGAAGATGCCCCCACAATCCACACACTTTTTGGTGACATTTTTTCTTTTGACAAATGTTACGCTTTTGGCGTTGTTTCTTTATTTGGGGGAGTGGTTAAGGGTCTGGCTCTGGGCCTGGTTCTATGTTTGCTTTTTCGATTTGCGTGTTTTGTGGTGTGTTTTAGGTTTTAGGTTTTTTTTGGCCACTCCAAAGATATTTTGAACAATTTTTATTGGATTTTTAATAGTTTTTGGATGGATTCCACAATTCAAAAAATTTGGGATTGATTCTACCAAGGATTAAAATTGTATTAAAAAAATATTCATTATGATAATGATAATATGAATGATGTTACATAAAATAAAGGAAACTAAACGAAACTATCCTCCAACTGAAGGAAACTCGAAGAATTTCAGATTCAAAGATTCAAAGAGAATTTCTAGATATTATATGAACCTATTGAGTCAGTGAGTTATTTTCTAGTAATTAGGGAGGATTTATTCACGGATTCCATGGCTGTGGCCACTCCTACTGAAATTTGTACAGAAATTAGATGCATTGCATTACATAATACATTTCCAGTGTGTCTTATCACTACCTACACATTTTCTTTATGCGAATAATAAAGTGAGCAAAAGTCTCTACTTCGTTTGGCGAAAAAATTTTAATTTTTCCATACGTGTAAATCGACGCGAAGGAAAAGGTAAGTGCAATTTATATATAGACAGTAATGACAGATAGATAGACATTAAGTGACGTTTTAATATCCCTGCCAAATTCGGTTGTGGCCACTCGAATCGGTTTGTTTGGGGACAGCCCCTTTTTTCACAAACCAGAAAATATTATCCTTGATGATGAAGTCCGACTAAGTCACAGCCATCTAATGCTTAAGTTTCCCTCTCTTCAGCTTCCATTTCAGATGAGGAAAAAAAGAAATCATTGATTGGCAGAGCGCAATTCTCAACTTCTAAAAAAGCACCTGAGCGTGAAGCGAAGAAAGCGGCCAAGAAAGCGAAGAAGGAAGCCAAGGCAGCGATACGAGCCAAGTCATCGGCTAAGCACGGCTAATATTGTGACGAGGATGAAGAACAATGTCAAAAGTGCCATTTCTGCTGTTTTTAATTTTGTACAAACCTGCAGCGATTTCCTCGAATTTTTTCTCATTTTGATAATGATTTTCAAATGTGACCAAACAACAAAATATTTTGCTTGGGCTAAATATTACAAATAAATGTTTATAATCGGCAGAATCAATTTATTTAGCTAAGGTCTATAGCTGCCCGTAGAGAAGAAATGATTCCGAGCATTTAAAATATTAATTTTTAAAGTAAGTTGCGTTGCCTGGCGCCATCTGTTGCGGAGTAGATGCAAGATGAGTTACACTCCACAAACATTCCACAGATGCATTCCATGGTTCAAGTACTGGCTAACGAAAGAGACAACCATACTATACATTGCTGAATATACCAAAGGGGAAACATTTTCAGCTGAATGGCTTAGTCGTGACATGAACCCAATGTATGATGTAATGTAAAGTAGATGTAGTAAGAACAATTCGATGCAATTTAAATAATGATATTTCATATTATTTTATTTATTTAAATATGTAAATAATATTTACTAAATATGAATTCGGTCTAGTCTATGGTTCCCATGCAAATATATGTCATTTTCGAAATATTGCTCAATATTTCAACAACTCCCTTCTCGTACACTCGGAAAATAAAATATTCTAGAGTATTTCTTCCAAAATTTTATTTGCAATTCCTTCTATTTGTAAGAAACAAAATAGTTGATCGATTTGAAGATGGACGATCAAACCTGTCATCTTCTGGTTCGAGGTCTGCTGAATCTGAACACCATTGCCACCTTGGAAGAGATAGTGGACCGCCTAGTGAAGCGCAACAATGTGAGATTCCTGTCCATATGAGGATATCCTCAGTACCGGTACACGTGTCCATTCAATGCTTTCTTCTGCAGTTCGAACCTCGTCAGCGAAAAAAACTATCGAAGCTGATAGAGCGGACCCTTGAGGAGACCGTGCGTTTCGGCTTTATCCGGAAGGAGAGGGGTGCCTACTACCTACTGAAGTCAACGTTCTCAGCCCCGAAGGAACAGGATGGTAGCCCGTCGATGGAGAAGCCATCTTCGGCAGAAGATTCGGCGCTTTATCATCGCTTTTTATTATCGGTGCTTTTGAAAACAGTTTCAAGTGCGGATAAAATGCATTGATTTATGGATTTCGATTTGTTCGTGATTAAATGGTCATGAACTGGACCTGACCCAAAAATAATTAGCAGCGGCGGCCACAGCTGCGGGCAGGCCAGGGGAAGCTGTGGGTGGCCCGAAAATGGTAGCTGAAAATGGGAAATGGCAAATGGCAAATGGATGAAAATGAAACTGAAACTGAAACTCAAACTAAAGTTGGGAGGGCAATAAATTCTGGCATTTCCAGTTTATGTTAATCCAATAAATATTGCCACACAGCTTCCACAGCTCCCTGCTCCCCGCTCCCCTCTCCTGCTGCGGAGTAATCAATTTTATTTGCAAAACAATTTGTATTTATTTGATGGTGGATATTGTGTCCTGGCCTGGGTGCTCATGGTGCTCTTTGGTGGCTCCCGTGCTATGATTCAGATACTAGTGCTCCTGCTGGTCCTGCTCCTCCTCTGTAGCTCCTCACAGTCCTCTGTTCCTCTGTTGCTCTTGCCCTCTCGTTGCTCCTCTTTGTCCTGCTGGTCCTCTGGTCGTCTGGCTCCATGTCCTGCCATCCCGGTCCATCCTCTTGCACAAATTTAAAAGCTCAATTTGTCCATTTATGTCAACTTGTCACGCGAAGCAAAATAAAACGAATTAATAAAATAGACAGGAATGGGAAAGGAAGACAGCAATGAAGGATATACTAACAGACGGAGAGGAAGGAAAAGAGAGCACTGATACAGGGATATCCCCAGTAGAAAGAAATGGAAATATCCCTTGGCAGAGAAACAGAAAGAGAGAGAGCGAGAGGGCGAGAGGGCGAGAGAGAGAAGGCAACTAAGCGCGTAAAATATATTCAGCAATTGTTTGGTTTGGTCTCGCGCTCTCTACTCTGCTCGTTGCATGCGGATACAAAGATACTTTAGCGCCAAGATACGGATACACCATCATTCATCGCTTATGCTGCCCTTACCCCCCCTTCCCCTGCAGCAGTCCCTCCTCCTTGTGGCAGGATGGCACTCGTATTGTTGTTCCTTTCATGGCATTGCAAACGAATGGCAAAAACTGTCGCTCATTCGCATAAATCCTGACGAATGATTTCAGCGGCAGGGTTCATGGCGAAATGGCAAAAGGGGGAGTAAGGCAGGGGGCTGGGGGCTGGAAGCTGGAAGCTGGATACGGGAGTGTTTGGATAGATGGATAGCAATAGATCCGCAGCGTAACAGCGTGAGAGGAGTGCCGTGCCACACAACAAAAGCAATTATATGTGCGAATCATTTTACGAGCTGCCTCTCAATGGTTCCTCATTCCCAGCCCCAGCCCCAGCCCCACACCCACCCATATTTTCCACATTTTCGCCATGTTGGCAGCACACGGATACGATACGATACGATACGACAATGTGCTGAAAGCTGCAGCAAACAGAAACATTCGAAAAGTGGCAACAAGGGAGTGGAAATTCCAGAGCCAAAAGGAGTGGGAAAATGCGGGAAAAACAAAGCACAACTAAAACAAAGGACATGGTGTGGATGCGGGAAATGCTACAGGCGGGAGCCTGAACATCGGGAAACCCGAGTAAAACAAAGGACATGGCCAAATCGAGTAAAACAACCGAGAAACAACAACGATTTCGAAATGACAAAGAAATTGCCAACAAGAACTTTGGGGGGAAAAAACCTGGGGGAAAACCATCCGCTTAGAACCTCCTCCCATCCCATCCCATCCCACCCCGCCCGTCACCACTCGTAAAATCGGAAAAACGCAACGAAAATCAAACGATTGTCAATGCGAAAATAAATCGCATTCTTTCATTTGCTTTTCCTTCGCCTCTCCTCCCGCCTCCTATCGACAGCCCTCCCCAAGGACAACAGCTGCCATAAAACCAGAACCAAACCCCCACCCCCCTTGATGAGACGTGAGGCATTTTTATATCACTTTGGAGCACTGACAGTCGATTCCTGTTCCAGGACGCAAACTTTAAATCTACTCGAACGGAAACTGTCAATAGCATGGAATTCAAATTTCAAAATATATTCATAAAAAGAGACCATTAAATTTGGCCATCTAACAGATTTTTATAGAGTTTCTATTATCTCAGCTAAATGCAGTGGAAATGAGTTTTATTTATATTTTATGAGGTGATGAATCGATGGGGGTTTTCTTTAATTTCCAGCATCATCTGCAGCCAATGATCTATTTTATTAATGGGCGACATCTAATTTATAGTTTATTTTTATAGTTTACAGTTATTTTTCTTACCATTGATCCCTTACCCATTATTTCAATCTCTTTTCGCAAAGGAAAACTTTTATTTGCTGCCATTTTTCATGCTCAAACTCTCACCAGTTTCCACTAAGAACTCTCATAACTTTTCTAATACCTCAACAACAATTTTCTTTCCATGGTGTTAATGTTTGCACTTTGACATTAACAGCCATGAAAAGGAGGGAAAATCTTTTTTTGGCCAGGCTTTGAAGTCATTTTTCTCGTACAATGCGATGACAAATGATATCAAAAGTTCTCAGACAAAGTGGAAATGTAAAGAAGAAGAGTGAAGCACCAGAAGAAGAAGAATAACAATCAGGGGAGGAAAAGGAGGAAGAGGAAAAGTAAAGTAAAGCAATAAGCTTTCAGGCAACTTGTCGCAGCTGACTTACCCAACTACTTAGCACATAAAACATCAACTCAACTATGACAGTGCAGACAGTGCGGAAAATGGCATGGAAAACCCGGGGAAAGCCCCGTGGAGAACAGGTGAAAACTTGCCAAAGCGCAGAGTGAAGCTGTCCAATGGCTGCCCCAACAATTGGCGTTGCCTTTTAACGTTTATTAATAATTCAGGCCCACATAAAAGTTGCGCTTCACTTAGCCAAACTCCCTCGCGAGCGGCGGTGAAGGTGTGAAGAAAATCGTGGAAAATCTGAGGCGAAAAATCACAACACAACGAACACGCAGGGGAGCTAACACCAGTGCCATTGTCTGCAGATGCTTAAAGCAAAGAAAATGCTCGAGTGGAGGGAGAGGGAGAGGCAGAGGGAGAGGGACAGGGAGGACCTGGAGCTTTTCCTACATAAATAATGATTTCGATGGGCCCGACTCTGTTCTTTCTCTCACCCATTCTCCATCTTGGAGTCTCTCCTTTTCATTCTTATTTCTTCTTGTTTGCTTTGGTTATGATGACGTTTATAGGTGGGTTCTGGTTTAGGTCTGCTTCTGGCTTAGGGTCCTGCCTGTGGTGGTGGTGGTTCTGGTTCTGTTCGGTGGTCCGTGGTCCTGCTGCTGATATTAAGTATACGCCGCATGGTGTTTGCCAAGTTTATGTCTCGTATTTGCTTTTGGGCTTTGATGGTCTTTGGTTTTCCTTTCCTTTTTTCCATTTTCCTTTGTGTGTGATCCTAAAGTAGAAGCAGAAACGTTGAAAGCTAATGTTGAATGTCTGCCAACAATGAAAAGGCAGTTTTATGGGGTTGGTTGTTGAAAATGGACTGAAATTTAAGGGAAACTGCATTTTTACTGTTAAACCTTTTATTTAATATATATCAAAAATGCTTATCTCTTTAATGAAAATATCAAGAACACTATCAAAACTTATTTAAAAGCTTTAAATATACTCCTTATAAGGGAAAATTACACTTAATTTCACATAAATTCAACACTTTACTTTATATCATTTTCTTAGCCATTTTGCACTTTCAAAGTCGTTTCTTTCTACCCTGTGAGATACCTGTAGAGACGAGCTTCTGATAATCGACACGAACACTCGAAAATACATCGAGCGGAATATAAACAAAAGCCCGGAACTACAGGGTAGGTCACGGGAGCGTTGCAATCAAAGATCCGATCCACGCACAGGGCTGTATTCCGTATTATAGTTGATAGCCGGAAGAGAGGTAAACAGACAGCCAGAAGAGCAGAACAGCAACAAGAAGAACTGCCATAAATATGGGAAAAGAGAAAACTTTTGGCATCGTACAAGTATCTATCTACCCAAAGGCAATGAGAAATTTTCCACAAAAAAAAATATAAAAAAAAAATAACAATTTGGAAAAACAAGACAAACTTCTGAGGCAAAAAGATGGAGAAAACAAAATGGTAGACAGCAAAGTGTACTTGAGGCAAAAGTTTGTTTTTAGTTACTTCTGTTCTCTTCTGGACATGGCCGCTGCTGCTGCTGCTGCAATTCCAGGGGAAGTCGCAGCGACAACCCAGCAGATGTCCTGTCTTCCTGAAAGGACAATACCTATCCATGGCAGCAGGAGCGGCACCCAAACCAAACCAACTCTTACCTTTGCCCGGCACTGCCACTGGCACTCCCAGCGCATTTAATATTTAAATTTGTTTGCATTCTTAACTTGGTCCAGTCCAGGAAATGCTCGTTGAGGTTGGAGCCTGAAACGAGTTCAACTTTATAAGCAGAAATCATAATTTGAGATACACATCCATACAAACATTGGATGGGTGGGCAGGGGGGTGCTGTGCGTGTTTCACAATTTACGATTTTGTGTACGCAAATGTGCAATTAAATGAAAATGAACTTGTAATTTATGTCTCGAGATCCAAAGCGATGCAAACTTCCGCCTGTCCCACATCCGCACATCGGGAGGGGGCTGGGGCTGGGGCAGGGGCTGTGGGCTGGGTTCCGTTTCATGGCCACGCCCAGTTGGTTGCATTTTAGTTTTCATTTTAATCTGTAATTTACAGCAAAATTGCGTTTTATTTATGATGCCAGGCGAAATGCGCATAATGTGCCCTGGCAACTATATAAATTCTGTGTATATACCATATCAGATGTATGCGATGCGGCTCGTAAAAACATATGTACTTGTGTTAATTATGTTCCCTTTTCGTGCTGCTGCTGCCGCTGCTGCTGCTGCTGCTGCTGTTTGTGTCGTATCTGTACCAACACTATAAATTAACGGACGAACAATGGAATGTCCTGGCCAAATTGTTTTCTGATTTGTAATTACATTATTACTGGTACATGGCTGTGTGCTCGACACGATAGTTAGTTGCATTAATTGCAACCTCAAGCCATTAATCAAAGTTATAGTCAAAAGCATAATGATATCTGTTAACCAACGTCAGAGCGGAGCATATTGTTTGTTCGGTTGTGTGCATTCCGGTAAATGTTGTCAAATCTGGCTGAACAAATGTTTGTTGTTGCTAAGCCTCCCTCCCCACACAGTGCAAGAGATCGCTCCATCCCGCTTACCCCTTTGTGTAAGCGGGCTGCTTGCCAATGGCAAGGTGTTTTTATATCAGGTGACGAATTCGCGACGGTCACCTGTTTTGTGCTACTGCTGTGGGCTTCCATGCGATCGACAATAGAGTGGCGAAAGAAAAGATGCGACTAGAACACCTCAAATGCTTCACCTTATCTACTGACACCATGCCTTGGTCTTTGCGGAGAGCAAGCTGAAGTTCGCTCTTTCTCTTTTAAGTACTGGCTAAGCTAGCAAGCCTTCGTTTCGGTTGCTAATTCGTGACTTCTCACACCTACTTATGCTGCAGCTTCGTTTAGACAGTACCTTACTTTACGTGCAATTGAGAGCGAAGTTTGGAGAGCATCAATCATTGGCTCTCACCTGCTGGCGAAGTTTTTGTTGTGCGGTTTCTATTTTGAGATTCCCATTTCTCTCCATCTCGCTTGCACTAATAAGATGCATTTGCGCCTTATCTTGTTTACGATCAGTGCGTTTGCTGCGGGAAGCACAATTTAGGCACTTTGAAACTGGGCGAGAAAAATGAATTCATGTGGCATTTAAATTAAACATTACTGCATCTGTAGATGAACATTTGAACTGAACTGATGTGGATCTGATAGGACTAATATCTCACTACCCCTAGCATACTTTTTGGTGCCATTCCAGTAAAATTTCAATCATATTTCTTTATTCTATTCTGTATTGTGTAGAATAAAAGTTTATTTAAATGCTGGGTTTCTATTTTGCTTATCTCTGCCCAAAAGTTTTTCAGCAACCGCTTTTGGGATGGCAGCACTTCTTGCATAATAATTTGTATTTCCCTTAATTGAATCCCTTTATCTGTGCATGTATCTGCATTTGTAGCAGTAAATGTAGTTGTATCCGCACAATGTCTGACTCAGAGAGTGCAGATTGCAGCCAAAGAAGTCAGGGACGTGGTCCATGGCTGCCGTAAACTTTAATTAAATTAGTTCCACAATTTATCATGGCCTGGCAATCGCTTAAAATGCCCAACGAGCTCGGAATCCTTAACTGAGACCAGGCCCCAGTCCCTCTGCGCTTTTCATTCCTTAGTTTTTCCTTCGTTTCTCGGGTTTTTTCGGTTGTTCTGCAGCCTTGTACTGGAATTAAAAGCTCTGCCAATGCCCATTCCTTTTCGCTATACCCCCTATTTCTCCCCCTCTTTTTGCTGTACGCTCTCTTCCTCTTCTCTTGACTGCAGCAGAAGGTCATTCGCTGTGAGTTATGGGCCAAAAGACTCGGGCCACGTAGCCGTAGCTCTCTAATGGGCGCATTTTGACTGCGCTCAAAAAAAAACCCAAAAAATATGAAGAAAACTGTATTGGAAACAAGCCGAAAAGTGTATTCCCTACTCGATTTTTACTTAATTATCTATCAAATCTGTTTCGCTTACTTCTTCCTTAAGAAATGCTGATTCTGTTGTGTTATATTCCGATTCTAGATCCATATGTTGGTCAGACTTCTCTTCAGTTTCTAAGTCCCCCTAAAGCCAGTTAGGGTATGGAAGCACTCTGCCAAACTGCACCCAAAAAAGCTAATGAAAAATTTCAACCAAGAAAAATCCGTTTAAGAGCCAGAGAAAGAGCTGGCATAAAAAACGAGTGTGAGCTAGAGGAAGACAGACAGACGGACGCACATAAAGCGTGTGCAGGAAAGAGCAGGCATAAAAAAACGAGTGCGAGTCGGAAAAGGAGAGAACATTATTTTGTGCAGGGCCTGGTGCCATTTGTTTTCAATTTGTGCGCTGCACTGAACATTCGCATTTGATGTTTGCTCTGGCACTTCCTCTTCTCGCCCCCAGTCCCTCCCTCCGCCCACACGTCCCGAAGTGGGGCTCCCGCTGTGCCACTCTGGTTTCCGTTAGTTTCCATTTTCACTTAGCATCGTCTTCTTCTTATGCCGTTCACTCCTTCTTAGGGGGTGGCGCTGAGGGGGGCAAAATGGCTTCATCGGAAGGCGACTGTAAAACTCACGCTTTTGCGGTTTTTTCGGGAATAGCTAGGAGGACCTTGCGGAGCGATTCGCACTGAAAATGCACCGGATGCAAAAGTAATTTCAGCAGCAGCATGAGCTCAAGAGCTCTCTCCATTGCCTACTCCCCAGCGGAGCTTTTATGCTGCTGCCACTGGCAGAGCAGAGCCATGCTTTAAGACCCGCTACATGGTGCCTGGCCTGGCCTGGCCTTGCCTGGTCAAAAGTTTACGGCTGGGAAGTGGTGCATAAATTTGGTTCCAAATTAAACAGGCATAATTGCATGGCCCTGGCTCCGGCTCCGACTCCGGCTCTGGCCCCGCCGCACTTTGGGGCGAGTGTGGCCGGTGCAATTGCAGATACACGCATTGAGATACATTTGCAGATAGAGATACAAACACGGTGGCCGCAGCTGTGGCTGTGCCCGGCTACATACTCAAATATGAATTAGCATAAATTCAAAAGGTAATTAAAATCTCCAACTCCAACTCTGCTCTGCCTCTCTGCCACGCCATGCCACATGCCCCTATAACCATTATCTTGCGTGTCTGTGCTGTGCTGTGCTCTGCGAAATGAATGCAAACGGCCATTTTGGAAAGCAGTGGAAAATGCCCCAGGGCTGGGGGGGGCATGAATCCGAGTGGAACATGAAAGTACATGTCGGGGAGTGCATTAAACAATTAATTAGTTGCGGGAATTGGGGAATTTTAATTGGGGGATATAAAAGTTACTTAAAATGCAACGAATTGGGTGGATTGATAAAGATTGAATTATCGCCACATTGTAACCAATACGAAACTTTGTAAATACTTTACCAAACTACAGGGAACTTCCAAATTGAGTGGAAACCACGCAATAACCATTTTTCAACAAATATTCATCTACTAAGATCCTTAAATTAGAGAGAGAGAGGAGAAGAAAACTACGCCTCTGATACGCCTCCAATCCAATTTCCCTTCCCACTCGCTCCGCTCGCCCAAAAAACAATGCGGAGAACACATAAAATACAAATGCGCCAACAGCAAATAAAACAAAAGCAACAACGAAGAAGCGTAGAAAAACAGAGGCAAAAACTGAAACGCAAATTATATGCAAATTTTTATGCGAATAGCCCGGGGTTAGACCCAAGTCAGACATCATCGAGAGGGGTAGATGGAAAAGGGACTAAGAGTGGGTGTAGGAGTGGGCAGCAAGAAGCAAAAGTGGAAAGTCCAGACACACCTCTTTAACCCCCCACGTCTGACCAGAGCTGAGCGACCCACACGCATCGAATACGTAAATACCAACAACAAGCAGAGCGAGAGAGGCAGCAGAATTAAAGGGAGAGAGAGGCTGAATCATGGGCAGAGGTAAAAGCAGAGGGAGCATCAAAGATAGCGGCAGATTGAGAGGCGGTAGCTAAACGGAGATAGATAGACAGACAGACAGAAGCTGAGAGACTGACTGGCAGAGCGGAAGCTTGAGCAGAGACTTAAATGCTCTCTTTGCTTCTATGAGCGACGTCTGGAGAGCGCTTGATCTGCTGGTCTATGACAAGGTGTTCTCAGATAAGGTGATGCGTTTCCAGTAGTCGCTCTCATGCTCTCTCATATTTCGTTTCAGTTGCGTTTTCACGTGGGAAGCTAAGCCACCAAGTGAAGCGTGGTGCTCAAGCAGAACCGAAGACTAGGCCTCACCCTTTATTAAGACACCTTGGCAGAAGAAGAGCGAAGGACCAGGGCCACTCTCAATAATAGAATCAAAAGCCGAATTAAAGACTGAGTTAGCAGCAGCGACAGAGCTAGCAGCAGCGACAGAGCCAGGAGAAGATTTACAGGCAGAGCCCAGTAGCAGAGGTAACGGCATATTCAGACGGTAAATTTCTCCACGGTCCTTTCCTTGACTCCTGCTCCTTCTCCATTCCGTTCCGTTCCGTACCGCCCCCGCTCAGAAATACGCAATTGCAGATGCGACGATGATGCTGGCGATTGCGGCAGTTTATTTATAGCAAAGAGAGCAGCAGTAGCGGCAGTAGCAGCAGCGGCAGTAGCAGCAGCAGCAGCAGTGCCAAAGGCATGAGTGGGAGTGGGAGAAAGGACCGGCAGCAGCAGCAGCAGCCGTGCCAGAGCGAGGAGAGAGAAAAAGGACCACCAGCGGGAGACGGTGATGTTTGTCGTTTTGCCGCTGGAAGGAGTCGCCGCTTGGCAACATTTTAATGTAGCCCACGACCATGATGTTCCGCCTCCAACCCGCCGCTCATGCTCCTGCTGCTGCTGCTGGTGCTGCTGCTCCACCCATGAATTTCATCTGCTGGTGGGTGTGGCTGGGTGCCGCAGTGTGGATACTCCTGATAGATACACAAGCAGCTTGATGCTGCCACGGAGATACATAGATAAAGATAAAGAGAAGAGAGCAATGCGACGCGACGCGGCGTGCGATGCATGTTATAATGAAAACCCCTTAAACCAAATAATGTCCACCCCCAACCAGCCCCCCCTCACCACATGCTACAGGAGGAGAGAGAGATTTAGCTGCAGGAGGCGAAAGGAGTGTGCTGGGAGAGGGAGCGGGTGCTATCGTGGGACATTCATTACACAGCAGATTTCTTCCAGATTTTCGCGCAGAGATAAATTGCTCATCATTTCGCAACGGATTTTGGCTTTTCCCGACAGACGACGCCAAGAGAAAATCAGATTTAACCATCCGAAGGTCTGAAGGTCCCTGAGATGCAGGGAATCCATCTTGTGGCTTCAAGGAGACATTTTGTGAACGAAAAACTAATCAGATTATGATTTGAGGAGGACATTGCAGGAGATTCAGATAAATGAGGGATTATATGCTATAGAAATTGATGTAGATGGAAGATAAGGATGATTGGGATTCATTTCATAAATGACCTATGCATGTCGTGACCTGCCCAACACCTCTCCGATTAATCAAAAATTAAATTTCAATTACACACCTGTCTCATTTGCATGATTTATGATACCATGAAAATTACTCCCACCTAAGGCCCTTGGTTGCCCGTTTTAAGACCTTTGAACCTATGCAATCAATAGCCAATCAACAGGACATTAAGTACCTGCCCCAACAGCCCCCCTCCGCCCTTCCACCTGTACCGCAAAGTTCATTGTGTCATCAGGCACTTAAGTGAGACACAGCGAAAACATAAATTAAATGTCAAAAACATAAATATATTTGGCCCAAACAGACGCACACAGAGAGAGAGAGATAGCGAGAGCCCTCCTGCAAGGACCTCCATTCTGTTGTCCTGTCCCGAGCTCCCCATCCCAACCCACCCCACCGCACCCCAAATTTTACCATAAAAGACGGAGGAGTGTACACCGAAATGGCGGTGGCCCAGAACTTCCGCCAGAAGCTGCCAAAAGGAACCAAAAACCACTGCCAGGGAGCAGGATGTGGCCAGGAGGCGGCGGGGAAAATAAAATGCTAGCAGTGCGAAAACTTTTAACATGCAAATGCGTTGGCAGCGCGCGGCATGTCTCTTGGTTTTTCCTTCATTGTTTTTCCCAGTTTTTTCTGTTCTTTTTTTTTTTTTTTGTTTTATTTTAATTTCATTTCGTTTTTAATTTTCAACAATGGAAGAGGCAGAAAGTGTAAGAACCCGAAGCAGAACGTGATATTGAAGTTCGTCGAGATAAGTGCCACACGGCCACACCCACTGTGTGCCTCCCCCTGCCCCTACCCCCGCCTCCACTCGTGGTTGGTCGTCAAGGAAAAGTTTTAATTTCAGTTTTTGGGGTGACACCAATTTTTAACAGCCAGACGCGCTCTCCGAACGCATCTGTCCATTCGAGTATCTGTATCTGCATTCTGCATTCTGCGCCCTGTATCTGTATCTGTTTCTGTTTCTGCACTTTGCATTTTAATTGCAAATGGAAACAGTTATCTAAATTGGTCGAAATATTAAAACGACATCGCATCGGACTCGGACACCCCCCCTCCCCCCCAGCAAATGGGCGTGGCCAGCGACCAGATGGGACACACACAAAAAGGCACATTTCGCGGCCGAATTCCGCAGCTGCGAAATGCGAAACGCGCTACACATTTTTGGCGCAGGGCCAGCACCCAGGCCAGAACCAGGAACCAGTTACCAGTTACCAGGGAGCATAAAAAAACGCTCCTGTCCCCCCCACCCCCCATTAAGCCTCCTCTCTGCAGTGGTTACGAGTGTGGCAAGCCGCGCCTCATGCCACCAATTCCTTTTCCCAGCAGCACTTTTGAATGGCCTTTGAATGTTGCAGGCTACGTTATCGCGGGGCGAAGAAGAAGAGTTTTCCTGGTGGTAAATGAGATCGTTTAAAGGTGCCACAGGAAGTTGTTCCAAAGGTGGACATTTAAAGGGGAAATCAGGAAAAGGTAGCAATGAAAATCGTTCTTAAACACCAAAGAATTTCCTTTAAAAATTTAGATAAATTAAAACAAAGTCCAGATAAACCTAGATATGTAGGGAATAGTTTACTTTCCAAGATATTAATTCAAAGGGAACTCTAATTTGAAGGATCATAAATAGATTAAACCGAAATTTAAACTCAAAAAGATTATAAAATTTCAAATAATAAATAAATTAATTAATAAAAATAGTTTTACTTAAATAGGGAACTCTTTCTCAAAGAATCCACATCGAATATAACCCTCAAAAAGTACTCCATTAATGATCATCTTTCTTTTATGCAATCCCCAATTCAAACACAAACTTTGTTCCAGCATTGATATCAAATTGAAAGGCTAATTAGGGGATCTTCAGAATGCTTTCCAATTACTCGAATTAAAGAGGAACAAGCCATTCATTTGAACCATCTTTAAGGCACATCCCCACCGAATGAATCACTGGGCATTAATTCCCCGAGTAATCCCCGAGACATAAACCAAGGCAAAACTCTTTCAATTCATTGCCAACTTTGGAGTCTGTCTACGACACTGTCCACCACGCCCCCCTCCGCCCATTATGCCAGAAGTTTTTGGAGACCAAGTTTAGGAGGGATTAGTGGCCCGAAAGGAGGAGGAGCAGGATGGATGCCTGGCAGCCCAAGAGGAGGGGCCAATGGGACATCTATATATATATACATATATCTGGTTTGGCCAATGCAAATCGGTATTTCTGAGCTTCTGGCTGTTCGGGCAATTAGTTAAATTTATTATTTGAGCAGCAAAACCACAGACCGCATGTGCCACACGAGGGGAGCACAGGGGGTGGGGGGAGCAGTGGGGGCAAGAGCAACAAAGCAGTTGGCATTTGTCTCCTCTCCGCATGAAGGGATTAATGACAGCGCAACAAACAAGCGACCGACCGACCCAATCCCCTAGGATCCTCTCTGGCTCCCTCATGCATATGCATGCCATGCAGATTGCATGTCATTCACATTGCAACCCTCTCCCACCCACCCCCACTCGGTCCCACCCACTCGTAAATATTTGGCTTTAAGTCAACGCTTGGCTAATTCGTTTTTATGGAATATTTAAATTATTATTTATTGCCGCATTTTTTCCAATTTCCATTTGCCATTTACCATTTTTCCCATTTCAGTTTTTCCTCCCGCCCGCCACCTCTCCTGCTCTCCTTCGGTCTCTCTTTTTCCAACGGATATGAGGGAAAATGGTTATGCATTCGTCTATAAATTGCTGGGCCGCTCATAAATCAAGCCATCGCGAGCGTGAGACTTCAATTAATGCCCCACTATTGCCATCGATAATTCATTTACTAATTTATCTTTCGCAAACAGAAACACACACAGAATGGAGAATGGAGAGCGGAGAACGGAGAGCGGAGAACGGATAACGGAGAGCGGAGAGAAGAGCAATGGCCATGCCATGCCGCATTAATTACAATGCAATTACTTATGGCCACGCAACATGGTCATAATTATCTGATTGTAGGCGTGGCACTCATTCATTTGCATCTGCCACAGCCCTGGCTCCCTTCCACCCAACCACCCAACCACCCACTCAGTGGGATTCTGCGGGAGAGTGAGACATCCATAATTGGGACATTATTCATATGGCAGAGGGAGAGGCTGCATTGAAGCAGAATTTAAAAGTAAAATATTTCTGCGGATGCTTATGGCATTTTTAATTTAATTTAAAATTTTTAATTGTTTTTTTAGGTTTAAATATATTGAAAATATGACTATCGATTTGTAGGGATCTAGAATCAATTTTCCATGCATTAATTCATTATAAAATAATTTTAATTCATAAAATAATATTTAAGAGTATAAGTAGGGATATAACTAGCTTCGGGGACCGAAGATTTATAGTACCAGCCTGAAGGCCTTATTGCTATAGTATTAAAATTGTGCTACAGCATTAATCTTAGGCTAAAATTTGGTAAAAAAATTAAATAAGACACCAAGATGTTGCTTAAGGCACCAAAAAACTGTTCTGTGGCGGGAGTTTTCGTGGGTTTCAATTTTCTTTTCAGCTTTGTCTGTTCCGTTAGTCGGTCTTAGAATCCTAAAGCATCCGAAAATGTAGAATCTTTCTTTCAGAAAATGTGCAGCAATAAGTTCCCTTGTATCTGTATAACTATAATATACTCTTCTAGCTAAGCTTCAATGCTAAACAAGTAGTCTTATGATCATCTTTAGTCAACTTTTAGATTCCGTTCAGTGTTTTTCCTTAGCGAATATGTGTAAAATTCTATGCAGAGGTTTCCCAGAATGAAGAGCTTCAAGGACAGACAGTCGGAAAGCTCTTTATGACACGATCATCAATAACTATTACCTTTATAGGGTTGAAAATGGTTCCATCTGTGCCAAAGTTCTTGCTCATTTTGCAAGCCAATGTTGGGTGTGTTTTTCGTATATTTCTAATTTGGCAACTTATCAAAAATACAGTAAACAATTATCCTGGCAAGTAGCCAAAAGTAAAAGCAGAAAAGTAATGGTCCAAATGGAAATAAATCACCATAGGTTATGGCATAATATACCTTCGGAAAATTGGATCGAATTCTATTCAAAAACATCACAAAAACAGCTAAATATTCACTAGAAATAATAAAATTCTTTGACTAATTCCATTCACATAATTAACGCTCTAAAAAGAGCTCTCAAAGAACTATTCTCTGGCCTGTCATTTGGCACAGACAAAATTCTCATTAGCGGCACACAATTTAGGGGGTGGGGGGAATTATAGCAAATCTTTAGAGTAGGGATACTCACCCAATCAAATTTCACATTTCGTTGGACACATTTGGACGGCGATTTTATTGCGACGACAAGTTCTCGAATGCGACTGCAGCTGTAGCACCATCAGCACTATCATCAGCAGCATCTTGAGGCACCCACCAAGCACTAGGAGCAGCGTCCTGCCATCATCATCGTAAAACCAGCACCAGAGCCTTTGTTTACAACTTAGAAGGTCGTAAACGGACGACGGACCATCACCACAATACGGCAATGCGGGAGCAGGCCACAGAGCATCCTTGCCGCCAGATCCCAGACGAATGAACGGTGTCGAGTCGTCCGAGTCGCCCTGGTGGCGGCGTCCATCAGGGCAGCCAGAAGCCTTCTGTGCATGTTTCGATGGTGTTCCAGGTTCCAGCATCCAACATCCAACAAAAGTGCAAGTCGCCGAAAGGTAAACCAATGGCCGGCAGTGCGCAGGCGCCGAACACACAGCTTCCAACCCCACCCCACTAACCCCCCCATGGACAAATGCATTCGTGCGGACTCCCACACTGGAAAGACCATCTACAGAGCCTTTAGCCAGGACCTACTGTTGCCATTTTCCGTGTGGTCCTGGGGGTGGGATGTCGATGCCGAGACGCGCTCTGTGCAACACGAATTCCACCCTTAAGCCGCTCGCAGAGCCACAGCCTGCGTTCCAATCGACTTTTGCCGAGACGGTCGTCTCTCTCCGGGGGTTGGCTCTCAACCAAAGGAAAAAATCAATAAAACTCACGTCGACGTCCATGATGGTCGGTCGCTCTCTGCTCCCCTCCCTCCCCTCCTCCCCGGCCCAGCCGCTATGCCAGAGAGGCAGACAATGAAAGGATGTTCCTAAGGAAGGAGGATGCACGTGTTCTGCCATACCCCGTGTCGCATATCCCTGTAGTGCCTTGCGAATGCGTGCGAGCGGGCAGCAACAATACCAATTACAATAAAGACAGACATTTAGTCAGGATTTCATTTAGTGGGAGAGAGGGGGTCGGGCCAGGCCAGGCCAGGCAGCGACAGGACATGTGCGAAAAAGTCCAACAGCATGAAAAATATGTGGCCAAATGTACTATAGTATTCTGAATGCCACAGCCCAGCCAACGGGTTTCTAATGGAAACAATTAAGTCATTAGCAAGTGTTGATTTTAGTGAGCGATGTATGGGAGAGGGGGAGGTACTGGGCGGTCTCTGCTCTGCTCTGCTCTGCTCGGCTCTGACTTGGGGTCTAGTGAAACTAATGTCCTCGAGCCGTAATGGACCCAGCCAGCCAGCCAGCCACCCTTTCTGCGGGGGGTGGGGGATGGACATGCCTCATATGGCGGCGCACACACACGAAAATAGTTGTTGCTCCTGTCGGTGGCAGACCTCTTACAAATGCCTCCGCATTTCTCTCAATTACAATGCGAACAACTTACTTTCGGGTTCACTTTTCATCTCCCGGTGCGTGTCAAGAGGTGAACTGGCTGCCATTTTTTAACCATGATTGAAGAGTTAAATGTTGTGGCACTTTGAGCGGGCTCTGTTAACTTTTTGCTAAATGACTTTTTCCCCTCCCCCCACCACTCTACCACAATAAACTGTGCGGGAAAACTGTGTGTGCTTGGGTTTTGGGTTTCGGGTTTCGGTCGGGGGCCACTTGTGTGCTCGCTTTCAGGTGGGACTTCCACTGGAGGACTTAGGGACTTTTTCAAATGTTTTTTATTAAAGATGGATTACTGCGGACTTGTTGAAGCAGAGACATATCTTTAAAAAAGTACAAAAACACTGTGAGAGGATTTTTGGAACTCTAAACGATCTATTTCTGACAATATGTAAAATATAATCCATAAAGATGGGATTATGCATAGATGGATAACCGTTTTCAGTATTTTTGAACAAATTTTAATATTTGATAATATGTTTTGATCATATAACCATATTTTTCCGCATTCTTTACTGTATTCCATTATCTTCCATCACAAGATCATATTTATGAGCAACCCTTACCACATTTAGTCCCCAGCAGGCTGCCGCCATATAGGAAAACACCGATTAAACTTTATCAAAGAACATTATGTACTTATACTATATATGGTATTGTTGTATTTGTTATACATGCAAAATGGCATTCTTAAGGCACAAACAGTCGAAAGATTTCAAGTGTATCCGAAAATATATGAATCTGAATGAGAGCTAATTGAATGAATCATTAATAATATGAACAGGGACCGCATCCGGAGCGATCCGAACCGATCCGCACAGACACAGAATTTGCCGAAAAAAGCGTTCATTAAAGTAAAAGTTCAAGTCTTATATGCGTGGGAATGGGAATTCGGGCAGAGCCGACCCGACCCCTACGACTGGGAGGGCACTGGGATGACATTCTGGAAGAGATGGAGCCGGGCATCGGCGTGACCCAGCTTGTTGGTGGCATTGCAGTAGTAGTCCCCATAGTCCTCCTCGGACACGCTGGCAATGCGCAGGACCGAAGTCGTTGTCTCGAAGGATGAGGCCGTGTTGGCCACCTCGTGCTGGCGGCTCGACTGCAGCTGGACGCCATTCCGGTGCCAGACGACCGTCGGAGCGGGATAGCCCTGAACGGAGCACTCCAGTTCCACGGCGTGGGAGAGCTTCTGAGCGATCTTGGGTCGCTGAACGGCAATCTGTGGCCGGAACTCGACCTCCACGCGGACCAGACGACGATCGGGCTGGCCCTCTCCGTTCTGGGCGATGCAGTAGTAGCCACCGCGATCCAAGCGGTGCACGGACTTGATGCGCAAAGTGGGCTCGGCCAGCAGATGCCCTCCAGCTGGCATAATGGCATTGTTCTCGCGGGCCCAGGCGATGGTGGGCTTGGGGAAACCATTGGCATGGCACGTCAGCTCCAGATGCTGTCCCTCGGTGACCAGAGTGGTCTTGGGCGTGCTCTCCGTGATCACTGGCGGCGTTTTGATCTGCAGATTCAGCTTCTTGGTGATCTTCTCCGAGGTGGAGACCAGCACCTGGCACTCGTACGGACCCATATCGTTCACCTCGATCTGATTTATCCGGAAAGTGTAGATGGCATTGCCCTTCTTGGGATCCTCGGTGACGGACACATTGTAGCGCTGATCGGGAAGACTGAGCATGTTCCGCATGGAGAGCATGGAGTTGGTGTCCGATTTGGCCCAGCTAACGGACAGTTGGCCCACCTGCTCCACCGTGCAGTTGAACTCGACGCTGTCGCCGACGCTGGCGACCAAATCCTTGGTGATGTAACTGATGACAGGAGCGGTGCTGGCGGCGGCAGCGAGGCCCAAGCAGAGGCAAAGGCAGAGCCGGAGACGAAGCCTGAGATTGGTCATGGCTGATTACACACTCTCTTCGTTTATCTTTGTTTTTGTCACACCGTTTTTCTCTCTTCCTCAATCGCGAGTTCAATGTTCAATGCGCAACGTTCGGGATTTGAATGAAACGCTGGCGATGATGGACCCTGAGCCCGGCTCAAGTTTGGTTTTCTGCCTGCGCTTCGTCTTCGTTTATGCTGCCGCTGCTGCTGCCGCTGCTGCTGCCGCTGCTGCTGCTGCTGCGCCGACGCTGACAGTTCGTTAGAGATAGCTGGAAAGAGCAGCACCGAAAATTGTGCACTGAGAGCACACGAAGACGACGGAGCGAGAGAGAGAGAGAGATCGTTTTAAGGTGATTATGTGTGCTCAATTAGCGGCTGTTGCTTTTCTCTCAGTGCATTTACCGAACACAAAGTCAATGACTGTTTCGGGGGATCTTATCGCCCTGCCCTTCGTCTTGTTTGTTTTTATTCTTAATGCATTTATCTCTCTTTCTATCTGTTTGATGTTTGTGGTTCTCCTGCTGCTCACTCACTTATCAAAGGTAGATAGAGCATAAGGTAAGGTAGTGCAAGATAGGCACCTGTATATGGCACCGCAGCGTTTCGAAAGGAAACCGCCAGAGAGAGAGGTGCTCTTCTAGTAGAGTGGTACCGCCTCACCTTTTGTTTAGTATACCTTGCACTTATCAATGCACTCTCACACACTCGCTCGCTCTTTCTTTAATTGATTTGTTTTGCTCGATGTTGCTCGACGGCTGCCCTTTCCCCCCGATTTCTTTTATTGTTGCCCCCCACACTTCGGACTTCTGACGATAAGAGTGGAGCGGATTGCAGTGTCCGTCCGCGCAAGCGAAAGAGCCGCCGCGGGCAAACTGAAATTCAAATTTGTGCCGCCATTCGGCCATAAACCGTTTAGGGGTTCTTGGAAATTGTGGGAATGTTGTGCGTACACGCACACGCACACAATGACAGGGAATGATTTATGGCATGGCGCGCCGCCAGGATAACGGCAACAATAGCGAACTTTTCTGGAACCTTTCGCCTTTTTTGTTGGAAATGCCGCGCGGTCACGATCCTAACGGTCCCAGGAAAAGAGCGATGGAGAGAGAGAGAGCCATCAAGGACGGGTCAGGCCGTCTCTTTCTCAGGCACGGTGCATAGCAGAGGGGCGCAAGCGCGAAAACTGGAACAAAAAGGGGTGGCAGAAACCCTGGCACTGGGTGTGGGATATTTCGGCCATACTGGGACTTTCTAGGGGAAATTTAATGCGAGAATTCCTGAAATTTAAGATGAAACTGAAATGAAATCTTTGAAATTAAACGATATTCGTTTGGAAAGCTAGGATTAAAAGGAAATAAGATCATAAAAATTAAATACAAATATTTACCCATTAAAAAAATATATAATTTTACGATATATTTACTTATTACTTTATTAAAGATTCGAAAACGATTTCCAAAAAACATATGGCTGTAGCAGCATTTTTCCCTACCGAAAAACCCTCGAAAATTCCACTTAATTTCCATATTTCCCAACAGAAGTAAGATATGTCCTTAAACCAGACCCCTAATGAGGCCTGAAGCACAGTTCTCATTGGAAATGATTGATGATGTTACCACCAGACGGTGGTTCTTCGGACCGTTAAGAGACACCGACGAAAACTGGGCATTTCCATAGTTTTTGGGAAAATTAAATCAAAATCTTAAATCGTTTTCCACCGAAATGAGGCTGCAGTCGAGATGCAGCCGGAAAATGCATCCTGCACACCGCCTCTAAGCCTCGTTCTTGCTCCTCTCGTATATCCCTGAGTGCACATTCGAATCAGATAATTGTAAATTGTGTAAAATAATAAATTTCAAGTTAACTATCTGGTGGGACCCCATAGGGCGCTGCTTCTATTATATGTACGTATGTCCTTGCCACATATCCCATCTCTTTCGCACAGTTGCATCCACCAGCAGCAACATCATCATCATCATCCTCATCATCATCATCATCGCTGTCGATGTCCAGGGTCCCAGGGTCCTGTCCTGTCCTGGGCTGCTTTATGCACTCGAACGCAACGCTCGACTTGGCTCTCGGACCAAAAACTGGACACAAACCGAAAGAGACAGGGCTACAAGAGAGAGCGAGAGCGGGAGAGAGAGAGAGACAAGTATGGAAAGAGACAGAATGAACGGCTGCTGGAAACCGGGCTGAAGGCTTTCTCTGTGTGTTCGTTCACATTCAAGCGGATCCAAAACAGAAAATGTCAAATTTTGTAATTTATTACCCGAATCCTGTTTCTGTCAGTGACTCTTTCGGGTGTTTCGCAGAGCAGCAGGGAAAAGCGGCAACAAGAGAGGCAGAGGCAGGGGCAGGGGCAGAGAAGCAACCAGAGGGATTCTCTGTGGCAGCACAGAGGGGAGTACACGGATCCGGGTCTGGCTCTGGGTCTGGTCTCCGTGCAAGTCCTTTTGTCACACAAACTGCGTGTGAATTTTGTGGCCCACTGTATGCGTATCCGTATGCGTATGTGTGTGTATGTGTGTGCGTGTGTGTATCCTTTGGCTTTTGGGTGGCGCGTAGTTTTGTTTGCCTTTTGGCTGGATGCCCGCTCTCTCGCTCCAACACACTCGCCCACTGTGTGGCTCTGTCTCTGTCTGTGAATTGACTTTTGTTGCCAGTTGCCAGCGGCAGTGGCAACAGCAACTACTTGCCACATCCACAAAGCAAACAGACAATTATTCCGCAAGTGTCATTAGAATATTTCACTTAGCAATTGACAGAAATGTGCACAAAAAACAGGCTGTAATGTTTAGAAAAAACAGGAATATCATAAGGGATTTGCTTTTAAATATAAAGCAGAACATAATTTATTATTAATTTTATATTTTATAATAATTTATATTTAATTTATTGCCTTAACATTAAAATTACATTTCTTAAATTCAAAATTTTTTATTTTCAATAATTTTTCAAATATTCCGCCCAACATTTCGTATCAATCAGCTTTTGACATTGGGCAAGTTGATTTTTTTAGTTCCATTTATTTCCGGCAGAGGGCAGTATTCAAAAAGCGCTCTCTGCCAGCAAAGAAGTGAACTAAAGTTCAGTAGTGCTGCCAGACTGATCGTATTACCGCGCGCTATTTTGAATTTCTAGCTGGCAATTAAAAGAAAGGTGGAAATGGGAAATATTAAACATGTTTGAACACTTAATAACTGCGAGCCTACATTTTCGCCATACCGGGCACTTTTAACCAACAAGCATTGCATAAGCAAGGCGTCAACTATTAAATGAAGGCGCCCTCTGACTTTCATGAAGGGTACTACTCGCAGCGCTGCCAGACAGACTGCTGACGACAAACTTTCAACCTAAACTAAACGTCAATTAACAGTTATTAGCAATATTAAAGCTATTATTTGTTGCTAATTTATTAATGAAATATACTACAATCGCACAACGACCCTAGCCGATATCCCTATCCTGCGATCGAATGTTTTTGTTAGCCCTAGTCGCGATTGCCCATATAACGGCACCTTGCATCTGTAAATATGTATGTATGTGTGCGCGTATGTAAATGGATCACAAAATGCTGGAAAGATAAGTTTGCGAGAGCGTCTCGAACGTAACCGGTTACCCCATCAAATTAGGAATTGAACCATTTTCCCGTTCCCAATTTCGAATTGGAAGCGAGACATTAAAACGAGTGCTAAAGTGCCGCCAGCGTGGTGCAGGAGGAGGAGGAGTTGTGGGGAAAATGGCGCAACCGCCGCCAGATCAAAATTTTTATCATCACCCGCTGCCGCACACACACACACACCCACCGCACCCCCACCCGCACCCGCATCCGCATCCGCATCCCCACCCCCATCCCCACCATCCACATCAACATCCGCAGCTGCAATTGCCGCCACAATTTCGGAATCCCTTCGATTTGGTAAGAATCATTCACTCAAAAGAACGAATAGATGGTGTAATATGCGATCCCTGATCCTGTCAAGCTTTTCGATGAGCGAACGGGTGCCATTAACTACAATTACATCCGACCCTATCTGCCCAACCAGATGCCCAAGCCAGGTGAGTGCCAGATCACGCACAGAAACACACAGAGAAAGACATTCCTAAAGCCCCATACCCCCTCTCCACAGAGGAGCTGCCCGATTCCCTGGTGATGCGACGCCCCCGACGCACTCGCACAACATTCACCAGCAGCCAGATCGCCGAGTTGGAGCAGCATTTCCTGCAGGGACGCTACCTGACCGCACCGCGACTGGCCGATCTGTCGGCCAAGCTGGCTTTGGGCACGGCCCAGGTGAAGATCTGGTTCAAGAATCGTCGTCGTCGCCACAAAATCCAATCGGATCAGCACAAGGATCAGTCCTACGATGGCATGCCGCTGTCGCCGGGCCTCAAGCCCAGCGAGGGAGACCCGCCCAGTCTGCAGAATCTCACCCTGGGCGGGGGTGCCACACCAAATGCCCTGACGCCCTCGCCCACGCCTTCTGCCACGACAGCCCACCTGGTGGAGCACTATGGTGAGACATTCAATGCCTACTACAACTACAATCATGGCCATGGCCAGGCTCAGGGCCAGCGCCATGTGGGCCACGTCCATGGGCAGTATTCGGGGGCACCGGGACCCCAGAACGGAGCACAGTTCTTTCAGGCACAACAACAGCAGCAGCAGCAGCTCCATCAGCAGCAGCAGCAGCAACAGCAGCCGCCACACCACCACCAGAATCAGCAGCAGCAACAGCAGCAGCACCTGCACCATCAACTGCCGCACACCAACCACGTGCCGCATCAGATGCAGGCCCAACAGCAACAGCAGCAACAGGAGCAACAGCAACAGCAGCAGCAGCTGTACCATCATTTTGATTTCCAGCAGAAGACGGCCAGTGCCTGTCGGTTGGTCAAGGACGAACCGGAGGCCGACTACAACTTTAACAACTCGTATTATATGCGCTCGGCTCTGTCTGGGGTTGGTGTCGCCGCCGCCGCTGCTGCTGCTGCTGCTGCAGCCGCACCCGCACCCGGAACAGCATCGTCGGCCGTTGCGGCGGCGGTGTCGACGGCGGGTGAGGTGGTGACGTCTGCCCTGTCGCCCGGCTCCGAGGTCTATGAGCCATTAACACCCAAAAATGACGAGAGTCCCAGTCTATGTGGCATTGGCGGCCCCTGCGCCACGGCTGTCGGCGACACGGACATAGCCGACGACATGGACGATGGAACGACCAGCAAGAAGACGACGACGCTACAGGTGAGCGAGCGGCTGATCTCTCGGCCTTCCTCCAGCACCACTAGATGATGCTTCTTTCCATTCCCATTCCCACATAGAACCTGGAGCCGCTGAAGAGCCATACGGTTGTTGTTGGTCTAGACAAAAGCTGTGACGATGGCAGCAGCGATGACATGTGCACGGGCATGCGGGTGCTGTCGGGTCGCGGCGCCTTTGCCAAATTTGGCAAACCATCGGCCGGACAGGCCCAACCACCGCCCCCGCCATTGGGGATGATGCATGACACGAACCAATATCAGTGTACGATGGATACGATAATGCAAGCGTATAATCCGCATCGTAATGCCGGAGGCAACACGCAATTTGCCTACTGCTTCAACTAGTAGTACTCCCGGGGTAGATTTCGATTTAGACTTAAGCGAGAACAACCATATCTGTTGTTTACCGATTGTACAAAGACCAATTGATTGTAGATATCTGCGCGTAGTTAGATGTAAGCCTGAATTGTAAATTTGTTCTTAGTGTTTTATGTACTAGCCTAGTCAGCGGGCGGCACCTTTCAATGCTCCTTCAAGTGATACTACCATGTCTATTTCTCTCCTATTTATCGCCAACTTTCCCTGCCATACGTTCGTTGACTCGTTTGTTTTTGGTTGGGGGTTCCCCCAAAAGCCCAGGAATTCCCTGCTGAAACCGAACGAGGTCTTTCATTGGGCTTGAGCGTATGCCGGAGAAAGTTCTTTGCCACATTTTAGGCTCCTCAAAAGCAAAGGAATCCCGTGTTCTGTAACAAATTTTGTCATGGCTAAAACCTGTACCTATCGAAATGCAAAATGTTTCTCTTGGTTGGTAATCATACAACCATTTATTATTACCATCTAAAGATTGAACATTTAAAAAATTCAGAATATGCCATGGCAAAAGCGTTGGCCTGTTGCGACATTTGGACATTCTTTCTACAAGAATTGTCAGCAAATTGTCTGCCTAAAACAAGCCAAACATTTGTTCCGTTCTGGGACTCCTTTACTGAATTATTTATATATTATTTATGTCCTAAGTTCCCATTTTGATATCACTTCAAGCTGCATTGAAATCTGTTTAGCTTCCATTTTGTAGCTTAAGAACCCTGGTGCACCATTGTCATATGTTCTCTTTTATAAGCTTTTTTGTGTGTAAAGTAAATCTTTGGGAATATATAAACAACATATGATATGCTTCCCAAAAACTGTGCCACCAGGCACGTATGTATGTTACAAATCTTTCTCAACGAAAACTCGCATGGTTTTTCCGAAAATCTTATGAATTTAAAAATGCACTTTTTGGGCCTGGGCCGCGTTATCCTCCCGCTCACACATGCATGTCGTAAAATCTGATTCGCGATATTTCTACGAAGCCCGCGAGTCGTAAAATATTTTGGCACCACCAGCAGCTGCCTGTGTTTATATAGTTACCTGATCCGCTGAACCTAGCCGCGACCCGACCCGACCCTATCCGGCTGCGAGTGTGTGCACTATTTAGGTAGGCCATGTCAGGCTGAGAGTGGGCGCCGTTTCTGGTACTTGTTGCCTCAATTTTCTTTGATATAAATTATGGAAAATCCAGAAAACCAAAACGCTCTCTTTACATGAACGAATCTCGATTGGAAATTCCAGCATTTCCCAATTTTTATTGAAGCCCAACACAAATGGGCGCGTTCTCAACGGTGGATTATTCCCCGATGGATGTGGGTTGTGGGCGGGGAAATTCCCAAAGGAAGAATGAATGCTTTTAGAAAATAATCCACATAATTATATGAAAATATATAATAATTATATTTTATTATTATTTTAATTTATTATGATACTTTTAACAGATTATCTTTTTATATTTTATATACAAATTTATTGTGTGATAAATGTGGAACAAAAACTATAACATCTAAAGGAACTTAATTCCTTTAGCATTTGATGTCTTGCAGGAATTTATTGTACAATAATCATTATATAGTTAATTTATGTTTTAATATATATTTTTGAATATATTTGTAACTCCTATTTCTAATCATCATTTTAATAAGCTTAAATATGTTTTATGTTCGGTATAATTCGACACAATTATTGAATATATTAAGAACTAATAAAGCTCATGTTCTGTCCTGCCAGATTCAGCAACATCCTTTTTTCCATATTCATATAAATCCATGATTCGTTTAAGGCGAATAAAAGGAGATATCGAGTTATTCCCACAGATTTTCTCTTATCCTTTCCTTATGCATTTTACCACTAAATATCCAGATCTCCTTTGCCTAATTTAATAATAATATTTAATATTAAATAATAAAATAATATTTTTGTTTGCCAATTTTCCCGATTAATATTATTATTATTATTTCAACTTAAAATCCTCCCCTCAACTGTACCACAGACCTCTCACAGATTCCCCTGTTATGACTTCTCCTTTGTTCCGCGGATATTTTTAGCGAATTCCCAGAAGGAGCAAATCCGATAGCGCCAGTAATAAAATGTTTGCCAAGTCCGAGGATCCGAAATACCGCGCCAGATTCGCATAGATTCACGGTAGACAGGGATATAGTCTGAGGCTTCTGCTGCTGGCTGCAACAAAACGAGTGCCATAAACTCCCCGAGGAGTATCCTTTTTCGCAGCGTTGCTTTCATTGCATTATGAGGATAATTGTGGGACGGGGCGAGCGACCAAAAGCCGCGACGCGAACACACAGGGGAGGGGTGCACATCGGTTTCACTTTCAGCGCCGGCCGGCCGAGGCGACTCGAGTCGAGTCGACTCTACTTCAACAGGTGCTACGAAGCTCAGAGTTCTCTTTGGTTTTGAGATCATCATCGGGCGACTGTCTACCTGGCTAGACTCTGGCCGCGACCCCGTGGCAGTGTCTCACGTAACTGCCAAATCCTTGGTTGGATTTTGATCAAAACAAGCCTCTAGATTGCCCATTCCGAGGACTCCTGGAGGACTGGAGGACTGAAACTCAGACGCAGGAGTCCTGGCTAGTCTGGATGGTGCCAACGGCGGTGCGACGGCGGCGAGTGCGACGAAAGGAAGGCCAAAAAGGGATTTATGACTCGCGGGCTTAGGCAAATTTTTTTCGCAACGCCACGAACCCTGACCTGCAAGATGACCGACCCTCTACCTAGGCCAAGAGTTCCATATAAAGAGAGAATGTTTGCATAGGGCAGCATATCATTCTACTCTGGACCGTTCCGTGGACAACATCAGCAGCCCGAAACCGAGATCATGTCATCCGTCATGCATTACTATCCAGTGCATCATCATCCAGCAACAGCACCGCCAGTGGTCAAATACAGCGATGTAAGCAGCACCTAAACCCTCTCTCACTAAAGGATCTGACTAATTTTGGTTATCTTTTCCCCTCAGTTGCTCTATGGACACCATCATTCGGCGAATCTGCAGCCCACCTCCCTGCAGAATTACACGCAGCACAGTGTCAGCAGCATACCAGAGCATCCTTCGCTGCAGCAGCACCATCATCATCATCAGCATCTGCAGCAGCAGCAGCTCTCCTCCGACGAGAATCTGTCCTCGCAGCCCAGCCAGGATATGCAGCGTGTGAAGCTGAAGCGTTCTAGGACAGCCTTTACCAGCGTCCAGCTGGTGGAACTGGAGAACGAATTCAAGAGCAACATGTATCTGTACCGGACACGTCGCATCGAGATTGCCCAGCGATTGTCGCTCTGCGAGCGACAGGTGAAGATCTGGTTCCAGAATCGACGCATGAAGTTCAAGAAGGACATCCAGGGACATCGTGAGGCCAAGGCGAGCGCCAAGCTCGCTCAGCCCCAGGCGGAGCAGAGTGCCCATCGTGGCATAGTGCAGCGATTGATGTCCTACTCGCAGGACCCCAGGGAAGTGGCTGCCAGTGCGGCTGAGAAGCGTCCTGCAGCTGTGGCAGCTCCTGTTCCTCCTGTGATTGCTGCCCCACCGCCAGTGGTGGCTGCTGCCGCTGCCTCGTTCTATGGCCAACCGAAGACCAAGCCACAAGCGATGCCCACTGTCCCAACCAACAACATCAACAACAACAACAGCATGTGCTCCTCCGATCTCAGCGAGATCCTGGAACATCTTGCACAGAGCACAGCGGTGCCAGCTGCTGCAACAGTGATCCCCTCTGCCTCTGGGGCAGCCATTGGCGGCACTACTTCTGGATCTTCTGGCCACTACTCCTACAATGTGGACCTCGTCTTGCAGAGCATCAAACAGGATCTGGAGGCAGCTGCCCAGGCCTGGTCCAAGTCCAAGGCAGGGCCTGTCCTAGCCAATGCCCAAGCCTGGCTTCCCAGTGGCGGCGGCTCCTCCAGCAGTGTCCCCGCGGTGTCCCATGCGGCGCCCTCGATGAATCTGTCGTGGGGCGAGCCAGCGGCCAAGTCCAGAAAGCTGTCCATCTCCCATATAAATCCCTGTGTGGCTGGCGTCGGCTACAACTATCAGAACTAAGAACTAAGAACTCAGAACTGTAGCTACAAGTGTGTATCTGTATCTGTATCTGGTGTGTGTATCTCCATAGTCTTAAGTATCTTTAGCGTTTCTCTAATCTCTAAACGTCTCTGGCACTTGGACGCAAAATTCATTTGTCGCCCCCAAACTCAGTGACAAGCACAACTTTTGCTTATTTCGATATTATTATTAAGTTTTTTATTGCAATTTAAGAATATCTTTATAATAAAAACCATGAATATTACTATGAATAAAATATAATATGTAGGTTGCCAATAAAAAATCAAAGATTTCTCGATTTTCAACGAAGGAACTTTGAAACAAAGTTTTTACAACCTGAGAAAAAATCCCTAGCGTGGAAATATTCAAATGGAAAAACTTTATTGGATCTAGTATTGGATCTAAATATAATTCAGACTTAAAATAAAAATTTTCATATTTAAATAAAATTTTTTTCGTACATATTGAATAATAGGTATATTTATTTTACTGTGCTTTTAATTAAGATTACTTATGGACTTATGGATTAAAAAAAGTCTACATTATAATTTAAATCATAGTGAGTTCTACCAAAATTCTTTATTTTTGTGTTTAAAGCACAATATTTATTTAAACTATTTTAAACTTTAACAGAAATTCACAATCTCAGGATATCTCCATTTAAAGTTCCCTTAATTCGAGAAAAATTGCTTTAAATAGTTTAAGATAAGGAATGAAATGAAAACTGTGTTTGTATTTTAAAAACAATATTTAATTTAAATATTTCTAACTTGAATATGATAAAAAAAATATCATAAATTGGAATCGATTTTTTTCATTTCAAATATTTAAGTAATCTTGAAATAAATGTATAAAATTAAATAGTATCTACTCGTACTTTTCGATATAACTTCCTGAACTATCTTGACTCCCTTTCCTCTACATTCTTTCTACTTTGAGATACATTTCCCCTATCTTTGATACTTTTCCGAGCTAAACTTTTGCTGCCATCCCACAAAAACCCATCAATCCTGTAAACAACCCATACACCCCATAAAAGTGGATACTTCTCTGGAGAGAGAGAGTTAATTTTTAGCATTTAGTAGCAGCATTTATTTGTGTCCCAGTGTTGGCTGTCTTTGGTTTCACTTTTGCATTTAATGTCCCATTGCGGACGACTTGAGGTCAAGTCGAGGAATTTCCATTGTATTTGCCATCTATTAAGGTCGTTGAAAAGTGTCAACCGCATTAACTTGGACAGGTCCTCGGTGCTGGACCCTTGTTCGGCTTGGACCATGCCGCACGGTGGTCATCTTCGGAGGCTGCCTGCGAGGTGGTGTGTGTGTGTTAGGATTTGATTTATGGATATTTAACCGCACACATTACTTGGACTCTCTGGGCCTTCTGGCGAGTGCTGCCGGACAGCGTCTTTCGGCGCGGAAATGCGACACTCAGCTTCAGCCTCAGCTCCAAGGAATTTCCACCACACAAACACACTCTTTTCCAGCTGAAGTGACACTCCTTTCTTCGTTTTGGGGGATTGAGGAGAGGAAGGACATCCCTTTTGGGCAGGGACATGCCTCGCCTCTGGTTGTGTGTGGTGTGTGGCAAATTGCTTCCCCTGGGAGGAAATTGTCGCTGCCACTTGCCACTGCCACACAGAGAAAGCCAGGGAAAATAGTGCCCAAAGAGAAACAGAGTGTGGTGGCCATGTGGATCAGAGAAGGGGTGGAAGAGGCGAGGGGTGGGTGTGGAACCATGGAATTTTCATGCGCATTGTTGACATTTCCTGACATGTGGTCCGGTGCGGTTCTGCTTGGACTGGGAGCATGTCCTCCACATGTTTTTGAGGCTGAGACTCTCTCTCTCCCTCTGCCATAATGAATATAGATGCGAGTCGTGGGCGTGGCTAATCGCTCGGCAATCGGCCTGGCCCGGCCCGGCCCGCACAGCTAATCAAACTCAAATAAAAACCAAAGAAAATTACGCGAAATGCCAATGTAATAAACATGTCCAACAACACAGCACAGTCACAGTCATAGCCACAGCCACAGATTGTTTCTATTATTCAGTTTGGAATGCCTCTATTCCTCCTCAATCATTCCGGCAACATTGCGGTTTTATTAGCCAAGGCTTGAGCCAAAGACTGAGCCAAAGACAGAGCCAGAGCCACAGTCGAGTGCCTGGAGGCCTCTGATGACAATGCCACTTGCCTTGGCCCGGTCATAACAATAAATTCTATGGCCACAGCACAGCCTCAGTCTGCTCTTCCTCTGCGCCAAAAAAACATTTCAAATTGTTTCTTGTTAATTAAATTAAATATTCACTTGGCTGTTTCCTCCTCCCCCCTCCCCCTCCCACTCGCACTCTATGCATGGACCACAGCGTTTTGTAATTAGATTGAATCTATAATTTTTATGGCTAATCGCCTTGGAGCTTTCCCTCCTTTCTGGCATCGCGCAATGAATTTTGAATTTGCGGCCAGGACAACTCGCGGAATCCTTGGCGACAGCCGACCAAAATGTATTTTCTGTGCAAATGAAATGAGCTTTCGCTGAGGAATAGTTCTGTCTTTAATTAACGGAGGAGACTAAGGGGAGAGGGGACTTTAAAGCTGAAATTATGAAAGTTTAAAGCTGGAAAAGTCATTTAAAAGTGTGATATATATATACATATTGTTTGCTGAAATATATTTGTATAAATCACTCAACCAAAGGTAGTTCTCCAAAGTTTCTGCATTTTTCCATAATTTATAAACCATGAAAACTCTCTCAACCAAAAGGTTATCCTCAGAGCTCTATCTATCTCTATCTCATACCCACACTCTCTCTCTCTCTCTATATATATATATATATATATATATTTTTAGCCAGAATTTGAATATTTTTGGCCAGAAATTTGAATATTTTCGGCACGTTTAAACGTTATGACATTTTACAGACGTGTCAGTCCCTCAACGCCCGACGCTAGGGCCAACACCTGTCGTATAAACAAATCGTGCAAAAAGCGCAAAAAAAACTTTCCATTCCACATATGCCAGCGGTGTTGTCCTGCCGTGTCCTGTCCCAGGAAAAATATGTATATATAGTGGCACAGCAGGCAAAAACTCGACTTATTTTGTATTCCAGGGAAGATTGTGAATGCGTGAAAAAAATCACTTCAAAATTTGAATGCCAATTGCTAAAGGGGGAGCCCCAAAAAATGAAATTCTTGGGCATACAATGGAAATTTTGTTGCGCCTTTCCCTTGTGTCATGAGGGGGGTCGTGAGCCGTGAGGTTGTTGCAAGCATCTGTTGCTGTTATTTTGGGTTTTCAAATACCCTTCAAGCGGGTATGTCTGAACAGAAAAGAGGCAAGAAAATGCCTCTTGGAAATGCCCCATCTTTTGCCTTGAATGTTGTGTGGTATTGAAAGCTTCGGCTTGGCGATTTCTTGTTTCATTTTTTTGCTGAAATATATATTATTTTGGGGCAAAGGATACTCTCATGATATGGCCCCAAACAAGGTGCCACACAATTTGATTAGCGCTCTTTCCATCTTTGTTTCCATACCCAACTCCAACCCCCACCAGTATACTGGTAGACCAATTTCATGGCTAATTCGGCTACCCCTAACCGTATCTCAACCCTCTCTCTATTCCATTCACCATCTGATATCTGATGTGCAACATATGCAAGTGACCGCCCATATATAGTGTAGTATAGGGGTTGGGGTTGGGGGTTCCCATTCGTATTTATGGCCCGATGGCTGGTATATTTCTCATCGGTCTAAAACCCATAATTAAATTACGTGAAATTCATTTATAACAATTACGTCGAAATGGCAATCTATGCTGATGATGCCGCCTCAGTACACACACACACACACAGTCCGCAGTCCTCTCTGCCACAAGGAACTGACTGTGGAAAAACTCTAAGCAGCAGAACGGCAGAAAATAAATAAAAAATGCTGTGCGTCATGTGAGCAATTTGGTGTCGTTGTCGTTTGTCCATTTGCCCGTGTGGCAGTGGCAGTGGCTGTGGCTGTGGCAGGCAGGCAATGGCAATGGGTGCCACAACCAGTTCACTCGGCTCCTGGCTCTCTCGCACAGTTCTCTGTGTCTCTCCTTTGCAGTGCACTGCAATTATTTATTCCTGTGCATTTGGTGTTTCCCTCTTTCCGTTTCCTCTCCTTTTGCTTGCATGGCGCTTAAGCATGTCCATGTCCGGTTTTTGCCTGTGCCCGTGTGTGTCCGTGTGTCCGTATGGCTCCTAAATGCCTGGAACACACGACACAGACACATATCCGCCACCCATAATGTACCCCTCCTCACTCCTTCGGAGGAAAAGGCGGATCCAATGCAAGGTAATGTCCCCGCAACATGCACTTCTACACTGAGGAAAAAACTAAGGAAGATTTGGTGGATTGCTGAGGATTTGAGGTTATAGGATCTACAATCATTTTCTGCTCCTTCTGTCGTTTTGTTGATTAATTTTACTTTACATATATGATCTCTCACCTCAAAAGTATAATTTGTATAGAAATAAAATACCATTTGTTTCAGTGTATGAAATATGGAGGGAAAAGCGAGTGGAGTGCTGTTGGTGGCAGAGACCTGGAGAAGGAGTCGAGGAAGATGGAGATCCGAAGTATGGGGACTTGAAAGAGGCTAACTGATGGAGACCCGCTGGAGCGGTGGAGCTGGTGGAGTTGTTGTGCAGATCCAAAGGAGAGTTGCAGGGGTGAGGAGGGTTGGGAGGGGCTTTTGGAGGTTCAGTTTTGCGCTCAGATTGCGGCTCTACTATTATTAGATGCCATTATGTTTTATAGTCTATAATTGATCCTTTGAGCCAAGCAACGCTCATGCACTTTTGTGGTATGCATTTCTTTATCTTACAAATTATATGAGATTAAATGAAAAGTAATGTGAATGTGCATGTGAGCACGAGCACTAGTATGAGTGCTGCACGAGTGTGCGCTAGTCTGCACCCATAATCATGTAAGCGATTCACGGCAAATGACTGGCGAAAATACACTCAGATAGAGGTTTAATGTGATATGGTATTAGATATAAGTAAATATTTGATTAAAGTTAAGAAATGGAGAGACAGGGAGAGAGCTAGATAGAGGATTCCTCAGACAATCGCAACTTCTCGAGAGCTCCATTATATCGAGCCCTAGCATCGAGGGCTTCGGCTCTCGTTTATTTTAATCCATAATAATCACTTCTTAAATGTCCTCTAAATCATCGATACTATCGGTATTACAGGCACTGCTTTCTTAAATAAACAGCGACTATTGCTAGGGGCAACCCCATATTCCGCTTTTTTGCGGGTTGCCCTGCGATACGTTTGCCCAGCTGTACGAACCACAAAAGTAAACAAAAGCCCAACAAAGGCCAAATCAAACACTTAAATATTTACTCAAATCCTTTGGACTTTGGGCATTAATATCTGGGGAGAATATGTTTTCGTTGCTGCACCCGCAAACGGATGAAAGTTTTCTGGATACGGAATCAACAGTTGAGGATGTCATTCGCCTACTACAAAGTCTGCAGAAGCCAAAGGAGTAAGTGATGGAAGAGTTTCCCTACAATTAAACTCAAATACCTTTATATTTAGGGAAGAAGAAGAGGAGGCAGAAGCGGTTAAGGAAGATCTGAGTGGGGAAAGTGTCACTGACGACAATTTTATGGTCACCGCGCGGCAGAAGCCTTTGGCTCCTAGAAAGATTCCCATTTCCATATTGAAAACTAAGAAAAAGAAGAAAACAGATGGGAATAAGGATGGGAATAAAGATCGCTTTACATTTATGAGGCAGGTCGATGTGGACCCGGATGAGTCCTCCAAGGCGCGTCTGGAACGTGAGCGAGTGGCTCAAAATTTTCGAAAGTAAGTGAAACAAATCAGAATACATAAAGATATATATTTCCCTCCCATAGATTGGGCAACTCTGAGTATCGTCAAGGCAACTACTCGACTGCCATGCGCCTGTACAGCAAGGCCATCGAAAACATCAAGGATAGCTACATTCTCTACATAAATCGGGCTCTTTGCTTCATTAAGTATGAAAAAATAACTTCAAATACCTTTGGGATAATCCTTATAAAAGGTTCTTCTCTCTCTCTCTCTCTTTCATCTGTAGATCTGGCCGATTCAAGCGGGCCATAGTCGATTGTGATTACGTTTTGAACAAATTGGATGAGAAGAATCTGAGGGCGTGGCTGTATCGGGCCATGGCCTACAAGGGGCTCAACGATGAGGCCAATTTTGAGAATTGTGTGAAATATGCCCGCAAATTTAATTCCAAGCAAATGGCGTTTATTGATGGATTCCTGGAAAAGTTGAAATGAAACATTTTTGGGCACTAGAAATACAATAGTAAGCCTGAAGGGGATTTTTTTGTATGCCTTTCGATTGGAATAAATTATTGAAGAAAAGTAGAGATACAAAATATATTCTTCCTTATGAATATTCTTGATTTTTTTTTCCATAAAAATAAAGTATATTTGCCCTAAATCAAAGCTGATTACAAAGTTTATTTTAAACTCTAAAGCAGGGCAGCCCCCTTGCCCTCTCCCAACCCCTAGAATATTTCAAGTTTTGTTTACATATGACAGCAGGAATTTCATGTTTGGTAGCTCAACTCTTTCGATTCGATTCGATGCCATTCCAATGCCATTCAATCGAAGTCAGACAACGACAACGACAGCGACGACGACGACACACATCCTCTGGCTCTGGCACGGGCACTGGCTCTGGCACTGGCACTGGCACACCCCTCCCATCCCTCTGGGTTGACTCTCTGTTTCCTACCCTTCTCTGGATGAGCAGGGCAAACAATTCGATGGCGGTAATCAATCTTCCTTCACTCTCTGCCAGCTGACAGCTCCGTGGTGTAGAGTCAAATTGCGATCTTTGTTTGTGCCCCCGAGAACGGGATGGGTTACGGCCATGGCCAGGACGGAACAGCAGCAGCAGCAGCAGACCGTAGAACGGAGACCTGACACTCCAGCAATGGAATATGCTTGGGGATGGGAACCGTTCAGGGGAGGGGGGGGAGTGGGTGGTTGCTCCATTTATGCGTGTCAAAGGTTGCGTGGCATAGGCAGAGGGCGACAGATTGAAGCCCCAGGCAGGCTGGCAGGCAGGCAGGCAGGCGACACAAATGTTGTACTTGTCACGGTTGTTGCGGTAGTTGCATCTTGTACTTGGCAGCTTCAGGGGAGGGATGGGGCGTAGGGGGCCAGGGTTGAGAGGGTTGAGAGGGTGTTGGCCCCCAAAATGAGTCGTTACCCGTCTGAGTCGGCACAAAGTTCAGAGCTCTTATCTCACTCATTAATCCTTTCCATTTAACTCAATTATCTGATATTTGTTCCACCATGTTTATTGCAACTGAACAATAGGATATGGTTAAATATATATAGAAATATAGCAGCCCATCAATCAATTGTTTATGGATATATTTTTCAGCAATTCATGGCACTTTTTCTTTTGATTGTAATTCCGTTTTGTTTTTCTGTTAACCAATCGACTGAAAATATATCAATTAGAAAGACATTAAGCCACAATTCCCGATCATGATAAGAATCCAAAATAATTATCTATTAGGAAAATGTCTGTAAATATACCCAAAAAAACTATGACTATTTTGGTAGGCACAGAGATATTTTTTTATGCCCAACAACTTTATTCATTTATCTAGAAAAATATTATTTTTTTAAGACATAACTTTATCGATAATGAAATTCGACTAAGTTTTTATTATTGGCATAATCAAAATAACTAATAAAAAGACACACGACTCGGACGACAGCGACAGCGACAGCTGAAGATGAAATATTGTTCACAAAACATGGCCAAATCTAATATGATCTGACGGGACACTCCTCCTCTCTCACATGTGACACACCACACAGCATCCGGGACAGCAAAGCCAACGAAAATTTCAATATGCTGGAAATTACTTTATGATGTGATGACACCAATTTATCTAAGAGAACGAGAGAGGGGGATGGGGATGGGGATGTGTCTGGGGCTGGGGCTGGGGCTGGGCATGAGATGTCCTTGTCCACCAAAATGTTGTGGCCAAATGGCTGCCATTTGCTCTTGATCTTTTTAACCAGCTGAAAGGAGTCTCTGAGGTTATCAATTTGGCCGAGAAGTTTTTTTAGTTTATCCTTTCATTTGTTGAATATTTTATTTGGTTATGGTGAAAGGAACAATTTCTATTATAAATCTTAATAATATTACCCTTCCTTTTGGATTCATATAAATATTTATGTACAACTTTGGCAACAAACAAATATATACAAAAATGTCTTAAAAGTCTATTAAATTCTGTATAAAATCAAAGTCCACCGCCAAGGACTCACCAGAAGAGCAACTGTTTGAATCCCAGCTCGGGGTTTGTCCCATAAAATGTTCTTGTGCGTAAGGATTGAAGCTGGGAGTCTGTAGACTTGGAGTTGCCTCCGGCTCAAACCAATTGCTGGGCCAATTTTGATCCAATTGATTGATGGGCGGCTCCATTTGGTCGATGGGAGCCTCTGCGATCGCCAAGGGTGCTGGACAGAACTCCTGAAGGTAGTCATATGCCTGATAGGGTGGAGTTATGTGACCTTGTTGCAGGGGCATCTCAGTAGGTGGTAGCGACTCAAGCTGTTGGGGTACCACAGTAGGCTCTTGTTGTGGCACACTCTCCACAGCTGTGTTCACATATTGCAGCAGACGTTCCACAATATGTTCATGTTCCAAAAGATCTTCACTTGGCTGCATGTTGCTCAACTTTGTGGGGGTTAGAACTCCCCTGGCCACCTGCTTATTGGCCAGCTTCTTGGACTTCATCCTGCGGTTCTGGAACCAGATCTTCACCTGTCTTTCGGTCAGGTTCAGTCGGTGGGAAATCTCAATGCGTCGTGTCCTTGACATGTATTTGTTCAAATGGAACTCCCGCTCCAATTCGAGGAGCTGGTGACTGGTGAAGGCCGTGCGGGATCTCTTGGACTTCTCCATGGATTTTGTGGCAGCCACGGGAACGACTTCCATGGGCAATGATTCACTGGGAAACAGCTAAAATATTAAATAAAATGATTAATAAATTTAAATGTTCTCCTATGAAGGTGCTCTCTTCAAACCTACCAGAAAATCGCAGATGGAAGAGCTGTCAACAAAATAGTTGGTATTATTTGGGGAGAACATTTTCCTCGCTCGCTTCTTGCTTGTGGTCGGTGACAGTTCAGTTTTTTAACTAGATGCTTGAGAAGTTGTCTCATTTGCTTTTATAGCAAACACCTCAGGTACTCCGCCCACACAGGGGACCGCGAATCGGATCGGTTATGTCCTGTCCCTCTACCTGTAGGGCGAGACGCCAGGGACTTCTGGGCAGCCGGCTGGTCTGCTCTGTCTCTGGGCCTGGGCCTGGTCTGGACAGCGACTTATTGAAGTAGATGTCTCGTCTATCGGAATCAGAGTCTCTCAGCTAGCGACACTTTCCCCGATAGCGACACGCGGTGGCGTGAGTCCTGATTGCGTCGTTTGTGTCTAATGATGGAATCTCGAATCTGCCTGGAATCTGATGAAAGTTTTGAGAGCAGTGAAATTATGGAATTTAAAGGCTTTTTCTATAGCCTTCAAAGCGGAATATAGAAAGGATAAGGGCTTTCTTTATTGTTGAATCTGTGCAGGAATAAAGTCCAAAATCTTTTTCATCTTCTGGTAATGATATTTATTACATTTTTCCTAATATCTATGTACTGAACCCGTTTTTTCAAAGGACTATTCTTATCAGAAGGAAAGCCTTTTAATAGGTAGAAATCTCCCTTCAAAGTGCAGCCGAACTTTTGCAATCAAACCCCCATCCCTCTTATCAGGTAGCCATCTATCATGAACGAGAAAGATTTCGGTTTTCCCCGGGGTTTTCCATGCGAGTTATGAATATCTGAGGGTTAAACTACCTGTTTAGCATACGATCCGAAAACACTGATCCCCTGACCATAAAACGTGTGTCACTTCGAGCTAATCCAATCACCCGCTATAAAAACCTCTCCTTAGGGGCCCACAGCCATAGCGACATGTGCTACGTGCTGCATGCCGCAGATTTACAAGCGTTCAGGCTTATGCAAAATCTAAGACGAGTCCTTAGACTAGTCCTGCAACAAGTAGTCCAGTCTACAGGAGAATCTCACGAGTGATCAGGTGATCATGGTAGAAATCCTTAGCCCGGTCCTTAGACGATAATCAGTAAGAAACAAGATCTTCAAAGCCCTATCTTTGTTGGATCTGTGGGAAACTTTTGCGAAATATAATTTCAAAAAAATATAACTTTTTTTTTAAATGGTTGATATTGTTTAATGCTAAAATTTACATATTACAGATAACATAAAAATTTCGTAAATGGCTGTAACTATAAGAGCTACTTATATGGTGGGCAATAATATCAGAAAAGTGTAATATATCACTAAAATCGTACAGTTGCCATTCATTATACAATTTGATAGGTTAGTAGTTTTTTTTGTAGGGAATAATAAATGTCTTAAAAATAGGTCGCTCTGTTTTCAGTGCATTTCAGTGGAGAGTGGAGAATGGGGAGGGATTCATTCCCTCCCTACGCCCACTTATCTTTGGATCGCTATATGTTCAGGTAAATACAGTCTATTGACACGAATTGAAAGTACTTTGAAAAGTCACAATATTTTTTTTCCAACCCATAATATTTGTTGCAGATGCTGAGTGAAAATTATAAAAATGCGCAGTCACAAAATCAAGGTTTTTTTTTTAATTTTTAAACAAACTTTGGGGGTATATATTGAAAATTGTAAGTATAAGGAAATTATCTACTCATTCAGACCTACAACCTTATATTCTCCTCGTGCAAAATACATTCAAAAGTTTTCATTTTGTATCACAGTATTACCTATCGGTCTACCAGATATATCTTTAATTTTCGTAGCTTTTTCCTTTTAATCGAGCGGTCATAAATATACACCTAGAACCAATGAATAAATAACAAATAAATTCTCCCAAAACCATCAAAAAGAGTGCTTATGGGCGCGATATAAATTCCTAAAACTCATATCAATTTAGGCCCCAATGAAAGGTGCCTGGCCCTCATGTAATATTCAGTGTAATAGTGTTATTTACACCTGTAATGACATGAATGTATTAATATCTACACATAATTACAATATTTTACAGTGGATGGTGGGTGGGTGGGTGTAGGGAGGGAATGAGTCCCTCTCCATTCTCCACTCTCCACTGAAATGCACTAAAAACAGAGCGTGAAAAAGAATGGGAGACAAGCCGCAAAAACAAAATAAAATCGGGAAAACAAGCGAGGAAAAACAGTGAAAAGCGAAAGATTGACAACATGATGGTTAGACAAGAGAAGAAGCGGTGCCCAAAACAAAAAGAGCGATGAGCAAAGCGAAATGTCAAAAATCCCCAAAAGCCAACAAAAACGGCAGAGAGAGGGAGAGCGAGAGAGAGAGAGGAGCTGCTGTGCTTTTGCTGCGCTTTCTGCTGCCTCTGCTGCACCTCTGCTTTATCCTCTGTTTCTTATACCACTTCTTCTTCTTCTACTGCTGCTGCTGTTGCTGCTGCTGCTGCTGCTGCGGAATGTGTAAATAACAAAAACGAAATAAATTCCGTCACAAGCAACACGTTCAAAAACAAAAAAAAAACGCACAAAAGCAGAAGAACCGCGGGCACAAAAACAAAAAAAAAAGCCGCTGCGGAAATGACAGCCGACAGCAGCAGCAGCAGCAGAGCCAGCAGCCACAAAGCGACAGCCACCACAAAGATACAAAAACCAGCAGTCGACCAATCAGCGCCCTGGAGACTTTCGTGTGTGTGTGTGTGTGTCGTCGTATCTGTATCTTTTGGTGGGTTTGGTCTTATTTACCCCCGACGACGGCCAAGTGCCGTGCTGTGCTGTGCAGTGCGCAGGTCCTGACTTGGAAATTTACTTGAAATGATTTGCTGCCTGCCGCTCAAGTGCTGGCGCGCATTTCAGTGCGTTCGGTGTTATTGGATGGGTTGGTTGGTTGTTGGCTGTTGGCTGCCTGCTGCTCTCTCTCTGAAAGCTCTCGGCCCCACAAGCACAAGCCGCCCCAAGTCGCGCCACCAGCCAGTCGCTGGTCTCCGTTCAGTCGGTCTCGTTTCTCTCCCTCTCAAAGTCGCGACGGAGCCGCCAATGTTTATAACTATTCCAGCAAGAATTTTATTAATAATAGTTATCAAATACTTGGCTTATATTAAACTAGAACAAACTCTTATCTGAGCCGCATCTTGGCCACCATTGGAACCTCACCTGAAACAGCAACAACAACGATATCGAAAAACCGGTTACTAGCCACCTACCGAATGCCAGACAGAGACAGCTAGTGTGTGCGTGTGTGAGTGGAGAAAAGTGTCTCCGCCAGCTTGTGCGAGTGTGAGTGAGTGAGTGAGTGAGTGTCACTGTGGCCATTGACGATCCTCTCCAAAACGAAGAAAAACAAGTCTACACAACCTCCACATACGCATACGCACCGTGGTGCTGGCCTGCTGCTGCTGCTGCTGTACTTGTAACTGTGTGTTTTGGCCGTTTTCGCCGTTTTCGCGTCCGTCGTCGCCATGGCTGCCACCAGCAGAGGTGTGTGCAACCGAAACCGATACTAAACCCAAAACTGTCGTCGGTGGCAGCAGCACTTGGCGCTGCAGCGCTTGAGTACACAACGAAACGGAACGGTCGTCGGCCATACCACAATAAGTACTCCGTGCTCCCATTTCCCCTCTACCTTTACCTTTACCTTACCCGTTCTCGTTCTCGTCGCGGTTCGGACCCCACAGATAAGCCATATAGGCCCCGCCGCATGGGGGTTCTACTTCCAAAAACCCGCATTGCATTGCAAAGAGTTGTGCAAAACCAAACAAAAAGCTAAACTAAACAAATTGTGGTGGAAAAAGTGAAGACAAAAGTGAAGTGAAAATCCCCAAGTGAAAAATAAAATAGAAAACCTTTTAGAACAGAACATACCCGTACCATATGGAATTGAATCAACATTGAAAGATCTTAGCGAAATGGTAGGTGAAAATATATTACAATATCATATTGATATCGGCTTGGAATTAGTAAAAAATCTGTTCAATAAGAATAACGATTTGCATTGAAAAGCTTAGGAATAATATTTAGATATGATAATGTGATATTTTGAAGGAAATATTGTGTAAATTTCTTTCAATTATTTCAATAAATTTCTTTCAAGAATTTCTTTCAATAAGAGTCGATCTACATATTTTTGTTTTTCCGACCAATCCTAAAAAGAAAATCCTACACAAAGAAAGTACTAGTTAGGTTCTTCTTCCAAGGCCCAAAAGGCGATGCTCCGATTTCCGTCGGCTTTTGAAAATGCATTTTACGCTTTTCATTCGCTTTTCTGTGAGGATTTTTGTGATTAAACTTAATATATCTTAGAGACTCTTATCAAAATGCAAAAAGAATTGAAAAAATTAAGAAAATACAGAAAAATACATATATTTGTAGTGGATTTTTTTAAGAAAAGGTTTTTGTTTTCTTTTGACTTAAACTCTGTAGAATAATTGTCTCCCATATTCTCCTAACTGCCTGATATTAACCCACATCTATATTTTCTTTCATTATAGGTTTCTATGCCGATAAATACATAAGAATCTCCCAAAAACTCCTAAAAACAAATAGAAAAAAACTCAATTAGAAAAGAAAGAAAGCTTCCAAGCCATGCAAGAGGTCTGCAGCACCCTGGACACAACCCCAATGGGGACGCAGATCAAATCGGAGTCGCCGCTCAATCCGCTGCAGGTGCAAACGGGCGGCCAGACCGCCCTCCCCGTGGGTGGCGTTGGCTGTGGCGTTGGTGGGGCCGCTGCTGTTGGTGGGATGGTGGGTCAGGGCACGCAGCAGGGTGCGCCAGCGGTGCCGGCGGTGATGCTGGTCAACAAGATGGCCTCGAACTGTGATAAACGGGCCGCGGACACGGCCTACTGGATGGCCGCCTCCGAAGGTGGCTTCATCAATTCGCAGCCCTCGATGGCCGAGTTTCTCAATCACCTGAGCCCGGAGAGTCCCAAGATGGGAACACCTGTTGGCGTCGGCGTCGGCAGCGGTGGTGTTGGCGGCGTTGGCGGTGTCAATGTGAATGTGAATGTCGGCGTCGGATATCCGGTGGGTGTGGGTGTGGGTGTCGGTCCAATGCCGCAGACACCGGATGGCATGGACTCGGTGCCGGAGTATCCCTGGATGAAGGAGAAGAAGACATCGCGGAAGAGCAGCAACAATAATAATCAGGGTGAGTCCAAGAGTGAAATGCGAAACTCTCATTAATCAAGAAATCAATGCGATTTACCTTGCAACACGACGCAGCATGGCGGCGCCTTCTCTAGAACGGGGCACCCTTTTCTTTCCTTTCCTTTCCTTTCCTTACGTTTGCCACTCGATCAGAGACACACACGCACTCGTCGCGTCTCGTCTGGGGGCACGGCTCCTTTGATGGACAGCTACGGAATGATGTGCCGGCAAAGATCTGTTATTTGCGATCATTTGTAACAATTTTCGAGGCAGACCAGTCCTCGGACCGGACCGGATCGGACCAGACCAGACCAGACCGGAGCTCGCTCTGGAAATGCTTCATTTATTTCCCTTCGAATGTGTCGATTTCATTTGCGCAACAAACTTACGAATACTCGTAGGAAAAAACCGAGAAAAGATCGAGGCACAGCCACATTTAAAATAAATGAGGTATCAAGGTTGTCCGACCATACGTTTTCCTGTCCATGTTGCATGCCACTCCACACCACACACCACACTCCACCCTCTCCCTTTCTCGCTCTCTCTGAGAGCGATTGCAACCTGTTATTTAGGTTCATTTGTCAAAATATTTTTTCCTGTCCCCCTTTTAGTTTTCTGCTGCCCTCAATCAAGGGGGGAAAAGGCAGAAGCAGAAGGCAGGGGTTGGGGCTGGGGCAGCATAGCACCGGTTGCCGTGTTGCAAGTTGCAATTGCAAGACAGGCAGGGCCTGGGGATAGGCTTTGTGTAGCACATACAATGTTTCGCGGCTGCTGCTGCCGCTGCTGCATGCACCATTTTAAAGCTTTGCCTCCCATTCGCCATTCTCCCAATTCATTCCCCCATTCACTTCGCCCAGGGATATGGAGCGGTCACGAGAGAGTGAGAGAGAGTTTCAATTAATCACTCTTATCGGATGGACAGAAGGCGAGCAGCAGGCAGCAGCGGAAATTTGAATGTGTGAGAAGCGGTGGGAGAGCGAGAAGGCAGGAAGAAGCCTTGCAGCTGCAGTAGATTTCTTTCCGGCAGAGCTCAGAGCTTGGGAGCAAAGTTTATAGGAAGAGCAGGTGCGATCTCTTTTACTCCTTAACGAAGATTAAGCTTTGCAGCTACTTTAGCTATGTCTCACAAAAGCTTCGACTGTAAAGATAAGCTAGCCAGAAGAGCAGGTGAAGCTTTGATGATCTTCCTTACTCCTTCATCAACTGACAGTTTGTGACATGCTACGACCTGCCTGCCTGGAGAAAAGAGAGAGAGCAAAAGTGAGACTGCCACTCACGTCAGCCTAAGCTTTGCCTTACTTCTTCTGAGAATGAAAGAGATAGAGATCCCTCAGCCGTAGAGTGGCTTCATTGATGATCTCTTCTCTCTCATGCACTTGCTAGGCTTTATTTTGTTTACTTCTAAAGAAATAGACAGAGAGAGCGAAAGAGATCTCATGTCGCCTCTCGAAGGCACTCTTTCAGCTAATGATTGCTATGTCTTTGTTCTATCATTCAATAAATACCCTGAAGAATGAAGATCCTTCTGCCAGGTCAGCATATTCCCCATCGAACGCCTCTGTTTCCCTCCTGCAGCCTTAACTAATGCAAATCTCCGTGAGACTATTCGCCCCTGCACTGACTTGAACTAATACAATGCCAATTAATATTGACCACACACTCACACTACCACCACCATTATGTTGACAAATGAGTTACACTAATCCCCTGGCAGGAAGGTGTCTAGGAACACAGTAGTAGAGTCTCCGAGTAGAGTGTGTGTTTAACCTCAGAATCCCAGCACGTGGCTGCCGCAGTGCAGAATGTGTCCAGCCCAGCAAAAGGCAACATGCACGTTGTATTCCCCAGAGAGGGGAGAGGGGCGACGGAGAGGGGGAGAGAGAGCAAATCTTTCCTTTTCTGGTCCCTCTCTCTGTAGTTGCCCCGGGTGAAAGTGAGCCAATAAATAGCCGTGAAGCATTCCGAAGCGCCCGACACTGAATCCCGTTGAAGGGTCAATACATCTTTTCACTGCCACACACTCGGCGGCAAGGGACTCGCTCCGATGATGGGGTGAGGGTGAGGAGGACGGACGACATGCTGAGCGATATGGATTACAAATGATGTTGTAAATGTCTGTCCATACCAGGAGATGGAGAGATGGAGAGAGCACACCGCTGTGCTCTGGAGAGTGTGTATGTGTGTGTGTTGGTTGGAGGAGTGGAGTGGAGTGTTTGTTGAACAGTTTAATTTGTTAATGTTGTCAAATTAATTCCTTGTCAAACGGTAAACGATCTCAACGAGACTCTGGAGGCAAATCTTTGCAGAGAAATGGCTTTTGATTGAAGCAAAGATCATTGCTGAAAGGAAAAGGAGTGAAAGGAAGTAGAAATAGACCATAAACTTCATTTAGAATGAAAAAAAAGAATTCTTTGAAAATTATGGAATATCTTGACCTTTCTTTCCACCTTTAAAACAATTTCCATGTAGATATATCCCCAGGAAACATTTTTACCACCCAAATCAACAGTTGAAAGTCGAGTGAAACCTTTAACATCCTTTTACCAAAAACCTATGGCAATACCCAACATAAAATGCCTTCTGCCGCCTGGAATAACAATTTGTTGCCTTGTTGCTGCTGCCTCCTGGCGGGGGCACTCATTGTTTGCCACAAATTGTTGCCAACGCATCCTGAATTTTAATGCGTGTGCCGCGTGGAGTCCTTCAGAGGATGAGCACCATTCCATGTGGAGTATGGGATGATGATTGTGCCTGCCGCCAAAAATTGTGCTGTAAGCGCCACTCGAATGAGTGGAAACAATAAAATTTGTGGCAAGTGTTAATTAGGCGTAATGAACTGCAAGCAAAAGTTTGTAATTGTCGTGCAACATGTTCAAGTTTTCAGCGTCAAGTATCTGCCAGATACTTCATCTCTGGAAAGGAAAGGAGAGAGATGTGTGGGATTTCCTGGGGGTCGGAGTGAGGGAAAACCAATAAAAAACAATTTGACTTTGGGCCCCGGTCCAGGCGATTGAAAGGCGGCAATCCATTGGCAGCGCCATCTGTATCATCCACTCCACTCCACTCCTACACTCCAATCCACTCCACCCATCGACCATATGTTGCGCCAGGACCAAAAGCAGTTCATCCTGGCTCCTGGCTGAGGTTACGAGAGGAATGGGGTTCAGGGGTTCGTTCAGGGCATAAAAAATGCGTGCGGCACGACTGGAAACTTACCCACCGAGGATTACGATTATAACAAACCATTTATCATAATATTTATGTTGATGCGTTGTGCTTTTTCTCAATGAAGGTCCCGTCTCTCTCACTCTCTCTCTCCCACTCTCTCAGAGTCGCGGCGCGCGGTGCCTTTTTATTAATTTTATTTATGATGAGTCATTTGCACATTTATAATTTTAACCTTTACACTCGAATTCATTCGCAAACCAAAACCCAGTGCGAGTCGAGTGTGAAATACGAGGGGAATGGAATCCATATCAATTCCAGTTATGCAGATCTTGCAGGCAAAATTGAACAGATTCCCATATCAAGTCCTTCGGGGGTGGACGGGAGAAGGGTTGCCGATAGATTTAGTTAGTTATTGATTGAGAATAATTGTGTGGTTGACATTAATAGACTTTCGATGCTGCAAATGAAGGGAAGGTCTCTCTAATATCGAGTAAATCAAGGGGAATGATTTATGCCACTATAACATTTCATGCTGGCCTCTCCGAGTCGATCGCTAGACGATATAGGATTAAAATAATTAAGAGCAGGTATTCTAAAGCGATTTAATATACAAAAATTCGGATGAAAATGTTATTCAAATATTGAAAATGGTGAATAGAATTAAATAAAGCAATATAACATCAATTAGGAGTGATTTTACTGCCATTTATATACAAATATCAAAGATGACCATAGATAAAATACGTTATCGATCAACTATGTGTAGTAAGATGATCACTAATTTTTATTCCTCTCACAGAAACAATCATCCATCTTTCAAAACACAGAAAATCCCAGATAAACCTCTCAAAATATATCCCGAAAACTCCTTTTTGAGCTCCCATTCCCACAAAAGGCGATATCGATGAAACATCGGTAGTTTGCGATGAGCTTAGGACTATTTCCTATTAAAAATGATCAATAATTGTTATACCTTTCACACAAACAATCATCTACTTTAAAAAAACAAATCAAATACCAGATAAACCCTTAGAAGGATATCCCATCAACCCCTTTTGAGCTCCCCATTTAGATCCATTAAACCACAAAACTCCCAGTAGATAAGTGCCTCCTTTCCACCTCTGCAAAAAGGTAAACCCAACTCCATTGAACTTGAAATTCATGTCGCCGAGCATTAAATTAATTGGGGCTCGTCAAATAATTTTTTGGTGGACTAATTACGCGTCAAACGATGAAAAATATCCATGGTCTACGTCTCAGGATTTCTATCTTTCACCTCAGTTGGGAAGCTTTTGGGGGATTTTCGGGGGTCGTCTTCAATTAATTGTTACGACTTTATTATGGAGATAAGTGCACACAGCGTCTTGTGGCCGGAGACAACAAAAGGGTTCTAATTGGCAGAGACCGCAGGATTCATGCCAGGATAATGCCGGGCAGACGTTTACGCCCCAAAGGGTTTTTCCATATTTTTCCTTGGCTTTTTCCTGGCTTTTTTCTTCCTTTTCCCCCACCAGCATGACTGTGTGGAAAAAAATCTGTTACAATTAGTTAAGCTCGAAGGCCGGCGGCTGCGACGGCGGCTGGCCCAAAGTAAATTTTAAGATTATTATTTTTTTAAGCAATTTTTTTCGCTGGCTTTTTACATTATCTACAAACTGATTTGTCATTATTTTTTAAGGCGCAAAGAGGGCGAAATTTATCAGGGAATTATAAACATTAATATTGCAGAGGAGCAGGCACTTGCCGCCAACTGCTGCGGATAGAGGAAAAACGAAAGAATGAGGGAAAAATGTCCAAGTGAAAACCAATCTTAGGTTAACAATGTCCTGGCCATCGTCTACTCTTCATTTCGTCCTTTAATTTCCCTCTAAAATTGGTCATTTGGTTGCCAATTCCCAAGGAAAAACTTTGACTAACGTCAACCAATATCGATTTAATTTTATTTCCCACTCATTTAGCTAAAAGCGTTTCAGTGAAAAATGAAAATATTTGCTCACGATTAAATTAAAAAAAAAAAACCGGAAAACTCACCAACAACAAATATGGGAAGGGGGATGGTAAGGGGAGAAAAGTGTAAGAGAGAAAAGCATTTTATGAAATGAATGCACTGACACTCTGGCCTCGCCTTTGCCTTTTGGTTAAAATTTGAATACATTACGAGGAAAGGGAGAGAGAGGGGATGGACATGGACTCCCTGCAAATAAACTGCTGGAGAAAACCGAACGCCCACCCCTCGGCGCTCTGGACCTGCCACACCCCCAAAAGAAAACCCCCCAGAACGACGGACGGGCATGACAATGACACAAAAGCCGCGCACTTAATCGCCGTGGATCACATTCCGTAAAAACCGCGACGATAAAATTTTTTACGCTCCATTCTCTGTGTACTTAGTGGAATGGAAGGACTCCCCCTCCTAGTCCTCCCCCCACCTCCTGCCATGGCGGTTGACCCGCCTGTCCGCAAATTTCCCTAAAGAAGATATCTCTCTGTCCAGTTTTTTCTCTTCTCTTGCCTGAAAGAAGAAAATCAAATCTGAAATTATTTTCAATTTGTACGCGATTTATTTTTATGTCTTTTTTTCTTACGAGACGAGAGAGGGCGAGAGCCTTCAGCCTCATTGCAGATCCCAGTTTAAACGATTTGTAAACATTTGAATTGGATTTTTCGGCCATAAAAATTGCTTGTTAGCGACTTTATCACGCAGAGGGCTCTGTGTTGTTGGCCAAGTTGTTGGCATTAGTGGCAGTGGTATCACAAGTAGTGGGGGAAGTACTCGTACACCTACCTATATTTATTACCCGATACCCAGTTCCCATAACTCAACTGCAAAGTTAATCGCATTCCATTCCACTTCACTGACAATAGATGTGGGTGGCAGTGGGCTTGGGGGCTGCAGTGCACTCTAACAACTATAATAAATTAATAAATTATCGAGTTTTTGCATAAACTACAGTTTTAACTTATCAATGAGCGGGTGAGTAGATAGTACTATAATTACGGTGCCAGGCCCAGTCGAAGGGTGTTGTCAAGGACAAATGACTTTTGAAAATTGTGAATAAAATGGTGGAAAAATAAAGAAAGATTGTCATAAATTGTCATAAATTATCATCATGTATTGGGCGATTGGCTGCGAGTGTTATTACTGACTGATACTACGAGTTGAGTAATGAGAAAGTGAATAAGGTGGGTTTTAAAAAGGGGTTTTTACATTGGGGAACTTTATTTTGAAGGCTTTACTGTTTTCCAGATGAAGTAGATTTTTTGGAACAGCTTTTCAGCATTCTGGAATTAGAAGAATGCTAAAATGCTTCAAATAGCTCAAGAAATGATTTTAAGTTCGGTCAGAAAATCATTCAAAAGAATATTTCTTAATGGAAAGGGCTCCTAAAGCAAAGAGCTCCTCTTTTTGTTTTAAAAAATTGCTATATTTTTCTTTAAGATCACCTTGAAGATCCCATAGAGGCTTAACATTCTAGGAGTAAAAATAAGATTTGATCCCAAAATAATAGGAGAATATTCCATAATTTTTCATAAATATCGCATTTAATTAAGATATCGCACATTCATAAAAGATATATGTATATGTCCAAGAGCTTCATTAGCATTCAAGTTATTTCCTGTTCCCCCCCCGCTATCACCCTTCCAAAAATCGCACCCCAAAAAGCATTAATTTATTATAAATACATCTCATATGAAAACCTAGTTTAAATCTCTGATTAATGTTAAACTCAGACAAAGGGTCCTCCCACAGGCGGCAGCAGCCACAAGAACAACAGGCAATAAAGTGAAAATATTTAACGGCGTTTAAAAGAGCGTGAAAAGTCAACAAGGACACACACAGCCACTGGCAGGACACACACACATACACTCTTCCACATGTGATAACGTCGTAACCCCTGGATAACCCCCGGTTAACCCCTACAGGCAGTGTGTGTGTCTCGGTCTCTGATTTAAATAAAACTAATGTTTGTGTGGAAAATGGATTTTTATGTGTGTTGTCATCGTCTCTCTCCATGTCTGTGTGTGTGCCTGTTGACTTTCCACAGCAAGGATTTCGTTCCTTATTCAAATTCACAAAACGGATACGGATTCATTCGGTGGCAAACAGATTTAAAATTTCGCATACGCTTAGCACGTGAATGGGAATATCCTTGAGAGGACGACGACGGCGACGACACACCGCTTTCCGTCGAGTCATGCATCATATCTACAGCTGCGGAAACCCCTGGAAACACAGAGGAGGGGTTCCAGTCTCATCCTTGAGGATTCGGTTTGAGTTTGGGTTTCGTTTTCGTTGTCGAGCGAGGTGAGAGGTTGTTTTCGGGTTCGGGTTGGGGTTGGGGGTTGGGGTGTGGCGCGCGTGGTTGACACGTGATTCCGTTGGTCGTAAATTTTCCCAAGAATTTTCGAAACACACACTTTTTAGTGGTTCTTGTAGTTTTTAATTTGTGGCTTGTTGAGCACTGTGTTAACGGTTATTATTTATGGGATTTCGCTGCGATGATAAACCGAAATTATGGATAGACCAAGTCTCGAGAGCGGATATTACCTGAGTGATAAGGTAGCTGTGGAAGTGTATTGGAAGAAGAGAACCAACCCCGAAAAAGAGTGCTGCCACCGAAGGGCGGAACACAGCAAAAAGCTGTCACTTGGGGATGCTGCTGCAGATGTACATATCTCTGTATCTGTGTGTGAGAGAGTTTAGTATGTGTGTGTGTGTGTCTGTGTGTCAGTGAGTGTCAAGGCATCATCCATCATTTTGGACTTGACCTTTTTTTGTTTGAGGCTAAGCTTCCGTTTAACAGGAGTCTAGCAGGAGAATCTTTAATTTTTGATACGAGTCTATGCTACGGATAGAATGCACATGTTACAGATACAAGATACAAAGATAGTCGAAGGAGGAGAGCAGTCAAATGCCAGACATGTCACATAAGCGACTCTCTCGCTCTCTCTTTGGGAAATCTGCAATGCAATGTCTCATTGCTGATGATTAAGCCACAGCATACAGTAGTATCCCTCTGTTTATGTATCTGTATCTCTCCCTGGTTTGGTTTTCACTTTTGTGTCGTGTTAAAAATGAATTTGTCATCTGTAAACGGTCTGACATGTTTGCCAAAAAACGAAAACGAAATCTCTATTTCTCAGAGGCCATACATCAATTGTTGTTCCTCTGGTGGATGACTTCTCTCTCGGAAGTCCAGAAGTCTTTGATTGATTTGCATAGAAAATCGTGATTTTAATTGACATGCGATGAGCGAAAGCAATCCAAGAGAGCAATAATTATGTCAATCCAGCATCAGATGCTTGATCGATTGATCGATTGGGCAGGACTTAAGGCCTTAGGCAGAATTTTTGGACTATTTTAATACAGATTTAATCGATCAAGAGCTCGTAAGGGGCTTTAAAAGAGCTCTTACTTTTTGAAATCAATCAAATAACAGAATCAAATAGAACTCGTTTCAAATTGTGCTAAAATTATACAATAAATGCTATTTTAATATATTTTGACAAAGTTCCTGGCGTTTATTTGACTTCCCTCTCATATTTCCCTTAAAATATTTCCAAAACGTATTAAAAATTCCTTCAATAATATTTATACCTCTCAAAGCCACAGACAGGTGCCACCAAACGAGTGATTCGCTTTGAATAATAAACTGCAATACATAAATGTAAGTGCACACCCACACAGAACCCACACAAACCGATATAGATATATATTCGCTGGGTAATTACAACTCTTTTTGGAGTTTGGAGTTATTAATTAAAATTCACACACAATCCTGGTGGACACGGACAAATGGAACGTGATAGATGCATGTAATATGCCATAAGAATGGCAGCAATAAGTGGGACAATCATGAACCAATAAAGAGGGAGGACTGGGATGGGAGGTCCATGGTTGCCTGAGCTTTATAATGGGGGCCTCCCAAAATCGTTTAGCTTTAATTTGATGAGTGGGTTTTGGGATGGAAAATGGGGGAACGGAAAGGTGGAAAAGTGGCAGCCATCGTTCAGATCATTGGCCAAATGATTTTTCGAACAATTTGTTGCTTCGCTGGGGATAGGCCTGGCCTGGAATGGGGGGCCTAAAGAGCGTGAAATTGATATGCAATTAAAATAATATTTTTCCACTCGCATGAATCTAGAATAATTATTCGATATATCTATATATATCACGTATGGATGCTCCCACAGATGTCACAACAATTCGAAAATATCGGCACCAAAAATGTGCTTGAAATAATAATTTCGTTTGCCATTAAAGCTGCGTTCAAGGATTTTCCACTGCTTATTTTTAATTCTGCCCCAAAAAGAGAGGCTAAATGGAAAGAGAGAGAGAGAGAGAGAGAGGGTGGGAGTGTAAATTTCGGCGGAGAGGCAGGACTGAGTGACTGCTGCGGTTAATGGCTTTTGAATGCAAATTCAATTTTATCGCACTCTGTTCACTTTTAATAAGATTTTCCTTCACTTTCCAGCCTCGCACTCTGCTCTCTATCCGCTCTATATTGTCTGCTGGCGAAAGGTGCACTCTGCTGGAAATGAAAATTAGTTGCAAGAATCCCAAAAAAACAAAAAGAGAGAAAAAAGAAAGAACTGAGCCAAGAAGACACGCGACTTGCGACCTGCGAGAAATGCTTTTTGGCGCCACAAGCCACCAAAACCAGACTGCCTGCTGCCTCGTGTGCCCCTGCCCTGCCCCTGTCCCTGCCCTTGCCCCTCCCTTTTTGAGACGTAGTGCTGGTGGTGGTGCTGGTGGTGGTGGTTGTACCTTTTCCTCGATGGGGCACAGCCCACAATCCAACAAATTGCGTTCCGTGTGCAAGAGTGGGTGGGAAAACTGTCAGAATGAATGAGTAGCATGGTCACACCTACTCGACTGTCAGTCATGGACATGGGCCCCAGCAAACGAAGAATGGCAATGGCAAAACGGTAACACTCTCCCAAAAAACACTGTCCAAGGCGTTGCCTTCAATCCGAAGTTTAAACTGCAAAAATATTCATCCATAGATGGATAACATTCTTTTCAATTAAGTAAATGGTCTTTGAGTATGATTAGAAAGTGTTTTGAGGTGGAACTAGGGAAAGTCTGGGACGTAATGAAGTCGCTGTTCAATGGAGTGGCAGATAAATGCTAATGAAGATATTTAATTATAAATAAAGGGAGGTGGTTGGTACCTTACGAAGGTATTTGAGAGCAACAATTATCACAAAATTGAGAATGAAGATGAACTCTAATTATGCTCAATAAACAGCTCTTTGCATAGAATAATTTGCAGAAATATATAATGTATGTTATTTCTGAACTAATCCTATTTTCAATCCCATTCCTTAGTTTCCTTCCCTAGCAAAGCTCTCTTTAGTTCTTCATATACTTATCGATTATCCATTCAGTATTTTTTCCCTCTTAACAACAGCTTAAACAACCTTTACAGGACCTTATGAAAACTTTTGAAAGAATGGTTTACTGCCAAAAAAATCATGAAATGTTCGTTGAAGTGTGTAAATATTTTAAGACGCCTGCCACATCGTTTCCAGTCACCTGTGAAGCCAGCAGCAGACTGAGTTGCATCCAAGTATCTGCATTCTTTATGTATCTTTTTTCGAGGTGCAGCAGCGAGAGAGAACTCCCCATAAAGAATCTCCTCTGCACATGTGGGTTGGAGCAAAACTTTCTTTCTTTGAAGTTCAGTTTGGCTCAAAAGTGGAAAATAATTAACCTCAAAGTTTTTGGTAAAGCGGAAGTTGCCACAGTCGACACATGCAGCACGTAACGAGCGGTCAAGTGGCATGCCACCACCCCATACCATATCCCCCAAACAATTTCCTCCTGGTCGCCCAGTACTTAATTGAGAAGTTTCGATAGGAAAAACACAGAGGGGAAGCGCAAGCCCCAGTCCAAGGATGTCTCAAGGAAGCGCAGAGAAGTTCCGTCTCTCTCCGCAGTCTATTATTGGAAGGAAGCTAAGGGGTTGGATGATGATGATGATGCTGATGATGATGGGTGGAAGGCAAATAAAATCATGCTGTCGGAAATAATAGCGTCTGGCCGGGAACTTAATTCCGAGTGGGGTTTGGGGGTTCCAACTGGAGCCAAAGTTTATGCAGTTTCATAAGCAATATTTGATATTTTTCGTGTGGCAGCAGCAGCATCAGAAGAAGGGGCACGGCACCATCTGCATGATTAGCAAATATTTTTGTTTCGATAATCAGCAAACATTCCCATTTCTATATGGGAAGCTCATGAATATGACTGGCATTTTGTCTGTCGATTTTGTCTGGCAGTTATCTTCTGATATTCCAACAGTTAAAGATGGAATACGTTTTTGGGGGGAGAAACTAGAAGTTTTATTACCATTTAATTCCCATTTTTGGTGGGAAATTGTCTTGGAAAATACAGATATATCTCTTTAATCTTTAAAGAAAATATTTCAATAATTCCTATGATATATTTATGAAATACACCTCGTATCTTTATGATTTCTTGTCAATTTCTAATCGAAGCTCTCTTTCTGCTTCTCCATTACAGGTGATAACTCCATAAGTAAGTACTTCCCCTACAAGAAAACAAAACAATTACTCATCCATTGCGCAACATACAACATATTTTCAACCACAAAACAAAAACATATTCCAATTGGCTTGAAAGTACGAGTATATCCAAAAAACAAAAAACCAAAATACATTTTGCATTCGCTGTAGAAGACAGATACTCCAGTTCAAGGTAGAAGATCCCTCAAAACCGCAAAAAGCCCTGATTAAATGTTATTAAAAACATTTTTGCCAGCCTATAGAAACCTCTGCCAAAAAACCGCAAAACATGAAATTTCAATAATTATTGTATAATAATTTCGCTGGAAAAAAACTATATCATTTCTGTGGAAATATATTGAGGGGTTTGTTTTTTTTGACGACCATTTTGTGTATCGAAATCATCTAGAGTTGACCCAAACAGAGAAAAAAGTGAACCCAAACAGAAAAAAAAGTGAACCAATCAAGCGGACGACCATTTTGGAGACGGTTTCAGCGGAAACGTCGCTTTTTCATGTTCGTGACCAAAGTTTAAGTCTGGTCTTCGGGAAAGGGAACGGGAACGGGGAGGGGAAACAGAGACAAACAGAGAATCAGAGAGAGAGAGAGAGAACAACTTTTTACCTGAATTAAATTGAGTAACGAAAACACGAAAAGTTTTTTAATGCCTTGCAGCAGACATTGAAGGTTGAGGAGAGGTACATAAATACATATGTACCTATAGAAGAAATATAAGTATGTGTAGATGTATATGTAGACCATTGTTTTTTCATGCTTTTTGTTGTTGTTTGCTTATCAGGGGGGGAGAATAGTAGGGGTGGAGGAGTAAGGTAGCGCTGACCCAAACACGCTACCATTTTTTGGGCTTAGTTCTACAGTCAGAAAAAAAGATGAAAATTATTATGATTTGTGAAGAATAAATAAGGGTTTTGTGTGGAATATTTAACATATATTTATGGGTATAATGATATAAGAATATATCCATAGATATACTTATATATTTAAAAAAAAAAGTGGAGGGCAAAACACGTGCGAACTCGCTATGCTGCTACCCGAACCCCCGGCCCACTGACTTCGATTAAAATTTGTTGATATAGATCCTATAATAGAGAGATATCTGAACGTTTAATTTTGATGGTTTATAGTCATATTTGTTTTACACTTAACTTTCAAATTGAATTGAACTGAATAAGTATCTAAAAGGATGTTTTTACCCTTCAAAAAAGCTTTGACTGTGGTGGATAGGAATTGTGGGATGATTATATAATTTAATACCTATAAAATATCATTTAAATCTCAAAAAATCGATGGATATACTCATTAGTCTCTTAAATCCAATCATTTCAATCGTAGATTTAAAGTTTCATCATAGTCGAAGGACTATATACCACGCTCTATGGATTTCCATGGTTTCCTCAGATACATTTGTTTAAATTTTTTTTGTCAGTGTACCTGTACACACACTCTCTCCCTCCGCCCTCTGTCCGCTTTTGTGGTATTGGTAGATGGGCGGTTGTTGCGGAGGAAATAATTACATGATTGAGGTACTCCACACACAGACACACTGGAACATGGAAAGGGCAACACTTGCATGAATACCCACAATGACAAACACTGGGCCACCACCCTCCCTCCCGCTCCCATCCAACCATCCAACCATCCATCCCCTCTCTCTCTTTCTCTCTGGAAGTTCTCTCCTGTGTTTTTTTCGTGGCCTTTCTGGTGGTGGTCGTTGTCTGATCGAAAAGAACATGTCAGAGGTTCCTGACCATTGCATGACTTGGCCCCCCTGTGTCCCCGTGTGTGTCACTGTGTGAGTGTGTATCTGTGTGTTAAAGCACCGGCATATGCACGAGCATGAATGAATGAATGGCTATGGCATGGCGGCTTTTTTTATATAGCCGGTTCTTGTTCGTGTGCTTTTTTTCCTTCTTTCTTTCGTAGTTTTTCTTTTGCTTTTTTTTTGTATAATTCACGGCGAAAGACCGCAACAAAGACCGGGGCCCCAGAGCAATTATTGTATCGGTTGCCCCACACTCCAGTCCCGTACCCTCCAACCACCACCGCTGTAGAGCGACCTCCTCCCACCCCTCCCTTCTCAGCCACAAAACGGTAACCACTCGCTTGGCCAAGAGCGTGAGTCCCCTTCCCATTCCCCCGGTGTGTGTCCTGTGTGTCCTGTGTGTTTGTGGAAGGACTGACGCTGAGGTCAGGGCCTTTGTCGTGTGGTTATTGGCTGGCTGCCTGTCGGTTGGTTGCCTCACAGGATTCTAATGTAAACACAACGAGCCAACACGAACACTCAAAAATCCATAGCATGTATATGTACATACATAAGACTTATACAATATCTACATAGAGGAACAAAATATACACCAAAATTTAGAGACTGTTTCCTAAAAAATTCCCCGTGTCTTAGAGATATAATAAAATAATAATATAATTTATAAAATATTTTTAAAAATTTATACGGTTGGAGACAAAAATATAAATAGCAGAAAATAGTACCTAGAAATTTCATTTATTTACAAAATTGTAGCCTAAGATTAATCCCATAGCACAATTCAATGGTTATAGGCAGAGCAATAAGGCCTTCAGGCTGATTTTGTTTTGTATTTTCAATGCTACCCAGAAAAAACAGAAATAAAAAAAAAAGTGTTTTCGTATTTTTTTTTAGTTGTCTTCAGTCAAATTTTATTTTCAATTAAAGGTTTACATTTACAGTAATGTATTAAAATATAAAAAACAATAATATTCCAAAATTCAAAGATCCAAAAATTTATTTGTTTATTTTGCTGCCTGAAACCACATTTTAATGTTGAAGAAAAAATTGCTTATTAGCATTATGCACAGTATGCATTATGTTTATTATGTATGTAAAAAATGTAGTTTAAAAATCTGCTGAAAATTCGCTTCTTGGTTCTAGTTTATGAAAAAGCTTATAAATACAAAATTCAAGTGCACATTTCCAGTAGAAGTAGAAGAAACTGCAACATACATAACTCTTTGAGTAATACAAAAATTTAAAAAAATATAGACTGAAAATAAGGAATATATACGCTATTCTAACAAAAAAACCCTCAACATTTCTACTCTTCAAAGACGTTTCCATTCCCATTGTCAGAACTATTCTCATTTGTTATTTTAATATTTTTTTTGTATGTTTTAAACTTTTCGCCCGACATTAAATTTAATGTTTGTACATATCCTTTTGTCCAACAATATAATTTGAGACTTCCTCAATTGTTCTTTTAGTTTTTCCAACAACCTCTTCGAATAGATCATCTATGACGACTACGCGCCAGCTTGTCCGTCATGAGGATTTACCATTAATTTTGCCCTGACCTCTAAAGTTCCGCCTCCAGACAACCCAAAAAGAAAAACACTCCCCCGTGCAGAAGACCTTCAGATACACTCCCTCTGCAACTGTGGGTTCCCGTTCCCCCTCGATTGCAGCAGTGGCAGGATTAATTTCTAATTTCGCCTAATGTTCGGAGAGAGGCGAGTGTTGGCTCGTCCGAGTGTTCGATGTTTACATTTTGGGTGCTCGTGTTTTTGGTCTCGTCTTCTAATTTACCTTGATAAAATTGTACCGATTCCCATTCCCATTCCCATGACCAGAGACCTCGGACCCAGAGACAAGAGACGAGACCCCAGACCCATCCCATCCCAAGCCCTGCCCTATCCCCGGGCTGTTTTTGTCTCTGCCCTCGTAAACGCATTCATCGTTGTCTCTGAGCCGAGTCGTCTCCGAGTCGAGTCCGGGGCTGTGTCTACTACGGCTCTGAGTCGGAGTCGGAGACGGAGACGGACGACCAGGGCCCACATGTTTGCATCATTAATCATGACGTTTCAGCTCTGACACATTTGGCCGATCGGCGGCAAAGGCAGCGGCAGCGGCAGCAGCAGCAGCAGCAACGGCAGCCAGGGCTCTAACAAACGGAGGATTGTAATGAACACGTTTTGTAAGGCAGATAGAGAGGTATTACTGTAAGCCAGAAAAAGACAGAAACTATGGGCAGAAAAAGACAGAAACCAAGAGACAGAAAGAGATAAAAACTAACAGACAGACAGCCAGACGAAATACCTTTAAAAAAAACACTAGAGGATGAGACAGACGCACGTCAACGATGGCTCGCGGACAGCAGCAGCAGCGGCAGCAGCAGCGGCGGCAGCAGCGGCGGCGGATGCGTACGCACAGCGAGAGGGCCGATGCTCATGCCCATGCCCAAGAGACAATGGGCCGCAATTTGAAGACAAATATTTTCACAATGGTAGCAAAAGACAAAAAGAAAACACACAGCAAACAGTAGACGAGGCAAACTCATGTAAATATTGGCCAAAAACTATTTACGAAACTATTAGCTGCAGTTATGGGACAAGAGACTAATTGTGGCCAAGACTCCTGTGGTGGCATATGAGGGCGGGGAATCGTCATGCTCCCTTTCATGGCAGGGATTACGAGGCAGGGATTATGAAGAGATAATAGAACATTAGCAGAAGGGGAACGGGCACTATCAGAAGGGTTTGTTGCATAAGGATATGTCCAACTTAGGGATTTGGAAGATAAGAGAGTCATTTACATGGGAAACACTTGAGATGGTAGTACCATAAAACTTAGAGTTTTTGAAGGATAGTTTCGAAGTCAAGGATCATTGATTACAGGCAGAGTTTTGTAATTATTTTTAAGCTGAAATAAACACTTCATACATTTCCATTCTCAGATCTTTGGAAAGGGTTTGGCCTGAGGAGACACTATCTCTAATTAATGATAAATTAGCATCTGATTAATATAGAATATAGAATAAAGAATATCTTGAAGATTTTATCAGGATAATGATTATCATAGCGAAAAGATATTTACAAAAAGATCTCTTTGAGATAGAGGGAGAGATTTCCATCTAAGAATTATGACCATCTAGGAACATATTTCCCTTGAAAACTGCCTGCCCCAAGGAGTTGCCCTACGCTATATATCCTTTACTTTTTCGTATGTGAATTTAAAAGTCATAAAACCTTAAAGATATTCTCTTCTTTTTAAGGTACTCTTTTCACCTTCCTTATTGGGGTGCTCGGAATATTTAAATTTCGCATTTCTTAAAGCGGTTTTCGAGAGCGACCGCTTTTCGACAAGTTCTGCTGACTGAAAGGCCATTTGTCCTTGGTATCAGGATAGCTGCTACTAAACCAAATCTAGGTTGACTTATATACTTCCGTTTCCGGCAGCGAACATACGCTACAACTTGGCTCTCGAGCACCGCACCTCCTCCTTCCAGCCATCGCATAGCTTATGTGCTTGGGGATTTTTTATGGCTGACTTTCTCGGGGGAGGGTTGTGGAGGGAGGGTGGAGGAGGGATCTGGCAGGAGTGTACTTGGCGCAGAAACAGAATTTTATGCAAATATCCTAATCAAATTCACATTTTGAAGTTCAACTGTTTTATCCAAAAGTTGTACCTACCCGAAAGCCAGAAGCCTCGAAGCCCCGAAGCCTGGAAGCTGGCAACGTCGTCGATGGCGGCAGGCAGGGCAGGCGTGTGGCAGACGCAGTCGAGACTCGCAGCAGCAGCCAGAAGGAGGATGCCACCCATTTTTAATTTATTTCCACTTACAAAAAAAAAGGAACTCAAGCCAGAAGCAGGAGCAGTAGCAGGAGCCCACACACCTTCCTTTATCCGGATCCGGTGCGTGCGTCCGGCGGAGCTCTGCTCTCGTTTGGGTTTGGGGTTGGTGTTATCGGCTGTTCTGGGCTGGGTCGGCCATGGCACACCGCTCTGGCCATATCCTCATCCGTTCCATGCGGCGTTTGTCGCCCAATATTTTCACTTATCAAAGCGGTGTCCTCCAGCCTGCCCCACCACCCAGAAACCCACCACAAACTTAAATCTGCATGTCGAAAGCGATTAAACAGTTACCGCCGCCGACGCTGTTTGTGGATTGTGGGGATTGTGGCTGCCACTTCGGCATCGGGGAGTGGCTTCTACGAAATTAAAACAAAGGCAGCAGCAAAAAAAAGGATAAAAATTAGTCACTGCGGTGACAGTAATTCTCAGGCAGATGCCGATGCCCCCCAGCCACCATCCTCCATCTATAGCTCCCCCGCTGTGGCATCTGTGTGCGTGTGTGTGTGGGGCATTCGTTGCGGCACTCGGCAACAACTGTGCAACATTCGTGCCCATCCTCGCCATTGGGTGATTAATTGCAATTTAAACGGTTTCAATTAAGGCAATGCGCATCCTTCGGTCCGTGCAGTGCGTCCTCCCAGAGTCCCCCGAGTCCTCGGATTTCATTTCGTTTTTGTCTCTCCTATTGATGAAATCGATGGCAGTGATAGACAAGGGTTTGCAGGGAAATTAGGTAAAATATTGAAGCAATAGAAGAAAGAAATGTTGGAAAATATATGATTAAAGGGGGACCATTTGGGGCCTTCTATAAACGACATTCTTTCAGATTTTTGATGGCTTTTGGGTCCTACTTACACCTGTATGAGCTAAATTTAATTATATTTCAAAGCCGTTCTACAGACACATTTTTCTACTAAACTTCTTCTAATTAGAGAATAAATTTTTGTCCACTTATTTGAACATTATGCAGATCAGAACAAAGATCTCTCTTGCCCCTCCATTGTCGTAGATCTTTAACTTTTAGCCACATTTCCACTTCATTCGTTCTATCCCTCGATGGGGCACATAATCGTTCGTGCAATTCCCTTGTAATACCCTAATCATTTCATCAATTTGGAAGCAACTGCCATGAAATATACGAGTATGTATCCCCAAAGCTCAATTGACTATCAAAACACTTTCCATGAATGATATATGTATGTATGTATGCGCAGGGCCAGAGCTTATGCATAAATAAGGGAAATAAATGTACATACCATACAATATTCAATGGAACTATGTGACACTGAGCATATGTCGCCACCTGTGTGTAATGCCCCTCGAGGGCTACACATGGATTTGACAAGAATTCGGACTGGGGGAAAACCGCCCCAAGCAGAGCTCGGGGAAAGGTGGAAACTTTGACGGCTAGCAAGACAAAATGCCAAACTTTTGGCCAAAAATACAAGGAGTGCTCCGTTGCTTAGGCAAATTCGTATGTGAAACATTTGGCAGGCAGGCGATTTATTTAATGTCTTTGCCATAGAACAGAGCTGCCAAGGACCTCAATGGGGAGAAGGCCATGCCATGCCATGGCATGCAAGCAGGCAGGCAGCCAGGCAGGCAGGCAAGCTGCAGGTTTCAGTGATTTAAATGATTTATGTCTCAAGACTTTGACTCCAGGGTTAATATTGGCCAAAAGGCACAGAGCAAAAAAGAGCAAAAGACAGCAGCCACCACAAGAACAGAGCATATTTTAGGGGACAAAAATTTACGCACTGCCAGAGAGCAGAGAACATGGCCAACCCATTGGCTGCAACGTGCGTTCTGTGCCCCATAACTCATATCGAAAAGGCGGCGCTTGTGGCAAATTTGAGGCTCCAGCAGCAGCAGCAGCAGTCTCTAGGGAGAGAGAGACACGAGACCGAGACTCTATCCACACACAGCTGCATCATCATGTTGAACGCATGCGAACACCCGTTGAAATTCAATTATCGGAAACCGGATCGCAAGGGAACCCAGGCGGGGGCCATCACGCATACGCCATGTTGTCGGAGCCGGAGCCGACCCGCAATTAAAGCGGCTGCCGCAGCCGTTAATTAATTTGCATTTGCGACAGGCACAGAAAATACTATACACAGACACACACAAACTAAAACTTGTTGATTGCCCAACACGCTAGACTGGAACTAAAAAGAAAGTGGCACTGACTAAAGATAAACGAAGCGGGGATGCTCTTTTGAAATACAAAATTAAGGAAATTGAACTCAGAGAGCAGCAAGATTACTGATTGAAAAAATAAAAATTGTGATGATTTCAAGGAAACCAATATACCCTCCCATCAAAAGGTAGGGTATAAATTGCTTAGCCATAGAAGCATTGTGTCAATTAACCAATTTGTGTGTGCTGGCCCGGCTACAAAGTCACAAAGCAGCCCCCCTGCCATTTTATCGACTGAAGATTTATAGCATTTTTAAATAGTTTTCCGCTGTTAAGTGGCTTGTGTGCTGAAAGCTTTAGTTAAAATGTTGCAAAATGTGCATAAATACTCGAAGCTAATTGGTCAAAGGGTCATTAAGATCGAAATGGGAGTAGAGCGAGTGATTTGCAGTAAGGATCTCGCTTAAGGAAGTATTTAGTTAATGGGACGCGAGTAATGGAACGAGTAAGTGCAAAAGATATCTGGCAATGAAACTTTGTCTGAGATATTGTAATAGAATGTACATATGTAGATTAAATATCAAATTAGACCTCCTAGACTTTTTCTTGAAGATATTCCCATTCAATTGGTTCTGGATCTTCTATGATCTGTGTAAATTCTTCTAAAAATGTAACAGGCCTTTTCTAGTTTTCTAGTTGTTCCCAGATAGTCTATGAACTATCTCTCGATCTATCTTTATACCTTTCTAGACATTTATAGGCAGATCTTTGGATACTTTCTACTGCCGTCGTATCAAATATTTTCCATTTTCAATTTAATTAGAAGTGGAAAATACGTCTACTTCTGGCCACACCCCCTCCACCCTCTCTCGCTCTCTCTCACTCGTTTTCTCCTCTCCCTGTGTCTTTTTCTTCCCTTTTTCTTCTAGTTTTAGCCATCGCAGACTTTTCGCGTTTTCCTTTTGGCATGCCGGAAGTGACTTTTGCTTTTTCTTTTCCTCTTTTTCCAATGTTGTTTTTTTCTCTTATTCCTCCACAATGAATATAATTTTTTCTTGCCGCCGGTTTGGACTGTTCTCGTTGTTGCTGTTGCCTCTGTTCGTGTTTAAAATAAGCAGCAAAACTCGCGGAGCGATAAAAATGCCGCTTCAAGAAGTGGCAAAAGAAAACCAGCGATGATGGAGGAGAGGAAGGTCCAAAGAACAGGAAAAATGGCCAAAAGAAAAAAGAGCAAGATGGAAAAGAAAAGGTACATTTGAGAGGCGAAGCTGTAGATACCCTTGAAGATCTGTAGATCTTGAGGTGTTTGGCTATGGAAAACATTTCAAAAGGCTATTGAAAAATGTATTATCTGTAATTTTGAAGTTTTTTTTTGGAATATCTTTGGAAATTTTAAAGTTTTTCCTACGAAAATTTGTTTTTTGACGGATTGTTTCTTAAGAGAAGTTCTTTGTGCCATGAAATATATACAAAAATATACAGTTTAAAGATATATCTATATAAATCTTTATTGTGGGTTCGAGAGTACCGACTACTCTCCCTCTCAAACACCTTTGTAAAATAAATATACCTCTTTTTTGAAGTGTATAAAAATAAGTACGCTAGAGAGCTTCGCGTGTAAACGGTTTTTATTTTATTTCTTTACTTTTTCTGTACTTTGCTGCTGCCACTCCTCCCCCCGTCCCTCCCCTGTACATTGTACTACCTTCTGACGGACCTTCTGCGGACGGACAACAGCCAACAACTGGGTGGCCAACAACCCACAGATCTTGGCCACGAATACCATCCCCCCTTGCCCGCTTGCCCCCCTGCCCCCTTGCCACTGCCACAAGTGACGCGGCCACTCTGAAGTTGGCTGCGGGGCGATTCCACTTGCGAGACAAATGGAAATGAAGCGTTTATTCTGCTTTATTGCGGCGATAAGAAAAAATGAGGCATTATTTTCGTTGTTTCAAGGCAACTTTTTTCCAGTCACTTGGAGCTACTCCAGCTCCCTGACCCCCCAGCCCCCAGCCCCCCACTGCAAAACATTCGCAGATATTTTCCATTTTGCGCCTTGGGGCGGAGCTGAAGCCTGACCACAGGTCGAGTCAGAGGAATGCCAGGGAATGCGGCAATTTCCTGGAGCGTCTCCGGTTTGTGGTTTTTCCTCCACTGGGGTGTGGTGCCAGCCATGATTTGGCGCTTTGCTTATCCCCCATTTCAGAAAGAAATCTTATTTCTGTGCGAGGGTGGAGCCTGAATTACTTGCATTTTAATGTGCCGCAAATCGAGCAGAAAAAAATCTAAGAATATTTCAATTTGTTTGATGAAGCTCAAATGAAAATGTAGGTAGTGATCCCAAGACTTTTGGTGCATTTTTAAAGAATTAAGGAAGGTGATTTTCAATGAGACTTTTTAACAGAAAAAGATTTATTGGAGAAAATACAATTATTCTCAAGAGAGATATTCGACTGTAAATAACCAAGGGAGGAACCGTTTTCCTGGACACCAAACTCTATTCCTGGAAAAACAACGTTTAAATAACTATTAAAATATTATGCATGAAACGGTCTCCTCGAGGGGAAAAGGTAATACAATTCTCTGCCCAATTGCCATTCATAATGGCTACTATTGCTGCTATCCCATTCCCCCCTACTCAAACCCCAATTATTAGCCCCAACTCTTGTGACTTTTGTTTTGGTTTCCATGTTCAATAACTCATCAGCAATAAACCGTGAAAATGAAACAGTAGCCAGATCAATCAGAGGCTGGAATTCAGGCTTCATTTCAGCCCAAGAGATCAATATCGTACATTGGCCGCCACAAATGTACTCTCACATATAGGAAAGAGAAGGCCCAAACGAGTGGAGTGGCGTGAAACCAATGCGATGATCAGGGCACAATAAAACCCCCCCAATGCCAAAGCCGAAGCCTCCCCCCGCCAAAAACCCTCATCGCGCATCATTAATTATGCTCAGGCATTGCCAACAGCAAACAACAGAAACGGAAAGAGAGAAGCAGAAGAGCAGCGGAGCAGCAGAGCAGAGACACACAAAAGCTGTCAGCGCACGCTGCTGATCTGTCAAATGCTGCCGCAGCCAGCGCCCGAAAAGAAATGCCCAAGAGAGATCCGTTCGCTCGCTCGTTCGTTTGTCAGTCCGTCCGTCAGTCAGTCAGTCAGCCTCTGGTCTGAGCCGCTTGCCACTTGGCTGCTTGTTGCTTGCTGCCTGGCGACGCTTTTGTGTGCAACTCAAACACAAAATATTGATTAATCATAAAAAAAGAGAGAAATATTTTGTTAAGAAGTCGGCCATTGCTGTGTGGCTAGTGCTCTGCTCTGGACTTCTGGCGCTAGAGATGCGAGTGGGACAAGCGATCGTGAAAGCGAATAGATCGCTGCATGTTAGAAGGATGAAAAAGATATACTTAAGAACCCAAAAGAGTTAATAAGACTATGCCAAACATCACATTCATCCCCAGATTTAAGCTGTTAAATTGATGATACTGTATCAAAAGTATACTTTCTTCTTCCTGGCAGTGCCCTGAATTGCTTCTTCGATTAAAGGCATTGCCATCTCCATAAAACTGAGTTGCTGGCAAGTAAAAATCGATCTTAAATACGATTAATCGTTTTGCAATTCAATGCAAAGTCTTCAAGATGGCTCGTAGATCAATCAAAAAAGATCTTTCAAGATTAACAGAAACATGAATGAAAACTTGACCATCAAAGAACCCCATCTATGTTTCGAAGATCACAAAAGAGGAACTATCGCACGTTCTCCTACCAATCGCGCTACCATCTCTAATCCACATCATTCATATTCATTCATTCGCTGTACAGAGAGCAGAGCGAGCTCTGGCTGCCGGCTTTTGGAGGTGTCAAGACTTCAAACGATCATAAGCTGATTTTTGGCCTTCAGCTTCAGTATTTGTCTTTGTCCGACCTGTATCTGTAACTGTAGCTGTATCTGTATCTGTAGCTTTTGCAGTGAGAGCGTTTGAGTGGCATTTGTGTGCTGCCTTACAATTTACTCGTTAAATAATTTTTCATGCAACCTGAAGCAAGGAGACTAATCATTTTCATTTCTATGGCGGCACGCTTTCTTGTCCATTGTTTGCGAAAACCGCGGGACAGCGAGACAGCGAGCCAGCGAGAGGCTTTCCATGGAAGGCCTCTCAATGTCATGTCATGGGCTCTATTGTTGGCTATGGCAGCTTCTGCTTTCGACATACAATTGACAGACCATCTGAAAGACTGCCATTGGGGCTCTGTCTGAAAGACTGCCTTGGATCTCCACCTGAAAGACTCTGCCTGGGCTGTCCACCTGCGTGACTGCCTTGGGATCTTTAACATGGGCGTTAAGGTGGAACTAAGTATTGTCCAAGTCCAACCAAAGACTGCCCCGTCTCTCCCTCTCTCTGACTCTGTGCCTTCAACGATACTTTTCCATGTAATCGCATTCGAGTCGAGCTTTGGTTTAGTTTTGGTATTTTACGAAAATCAATTTCCGAATGGAGAGAATCGAGGCGAGGCTGGGGCGGGCTCTTAAATTGACATTAATTTTCCATTGACTGAGATGAAGCTTTAAACAGTTTTTTTTCGCCGGCTTTTCTCCCATTTTTAATTCGCTTTCAATCTGGCAGACATGCAAAAACATAATCCACCAGGGGATGAGAGGATGGGAGAGCGCCAGGAAATGTAAATTTTCTATATGCCAGAGAGGGAGTGAGAGAGAGAGAGAGAGAGAGAGCAGAGCGCGGGGATGGAAAAAAGTTTCCCTCGCTGATTTTGATTGACAGCTCTTAGCATCCATCCCTGATGGATTTCATATTTTGAGCCCAGCCGAAGAGAAAGATGTGGCAGAAGAAGGAGGATATGGAGGTTATGGAGGATGTGGAAGTGGAAGTGTGGCATAAGGAGAAGCAGAAACCAAGCACCAGGCCAAAATGACAGCCAGCTCCAAAGGGAAGGACAAGGACCCAGGCTTAAGCGCTGGAAAAAAGTTTTTCCAAACAGCTTTTCTTCATATTTCCATAGCAAAAGATATCGCTCTCTCTCTCTCTCTCTCTCTGTCTGTTTTCCTTTCGACAACACATGGTCTTTTGTGTGAAATGACATTGTATCTATATATAATCGTAAATATCTTGAATATATATTTACTTCTACAGAGGGAAAAGTCCATGGGCCATGTTGAAAGTTTTTCAATTTGTGCCGCTTTAAAGTATTTCCCCTGATTATATCTCTCTCTCTCTCTCTCTTTCTCTGCTTCTTTTTCATTCAATTTTTCAAAATGAATGAATGGGAAAATGGCAGAGAAAAATCTGTGTGCCGAAACAAACACAATCCAAATATGAAACAAATTAAAATGGTTTGAAAGTTATTTTGCCTAATGGATTTTTGATAAGTCGAATGAAATAAGGTAGAAAAATGTGTGTCATATAAAAAATATACATCTATCTATACCTACTTTTTTCAATGGGAATTCTGTGAGGGAATTTTTAATTTCCATCTCCAGAATGTGTGAATGAAAACTTCATGCCATGATTGCCCCCTATAATTCCATTAGAAAAGACAGGTTCAGCGGTTCTGCCAGAGATCCTATCTCTTATAATACCTTTCTCCAAGATATTTCCACATTTCCCTAAACATTAATCAACAATTTTCACACCTCCAGCCCAAGACACTGTCTCCCGATCAAAACAATCCTCCTCCGGGGGTTCAGTTCAGAGTTTTGTCTGCTGTTTTGTTGACATTTGCTGGTCATGAAAAGTCATTAAATATATTTCTCTAATTTATCTTTTTCGACTGTGGCAGCTCTCTTTCGGTGGCATTAAAGTAAAGTTTTGGAGCGGAAATGTTTGTCTGGCCGCCCGGCCAGTGTGGCTGGGTTTTGCCCACTGCTCCCTCCTCCCCCAGCCCAGACTGTGGTTCAACCCTTTTTCCTTGCTGCGCTAATTAAAACTAATCCAAATGGCAAGGACCCGAGCCCATTCAGAAGTGTTGGGCTGTACTTTTCGCATAACTGTCAATCAAGAACCGCAATTAAATGATTGAAGACTTTCGTAGCCGTAGGATGATATCCTTTGTTTCTCTTCAAGATGCTCCTGTCGAGTGGGTTGGTTGGGATCCAATAAAATATTTATACTCGTATCTTTCGGGTGCTCCCTTTTTTTGTAGTTTGTAGTTTGTATCTGGGAGCTGGTTTAGTTCTGAATGCATATCAAGTGGAGAGACAACAACAGATACTCGCACAAATATATACGTATATTTCCATGAGAAATTGACTTTTTCCACAGCTCCATCGTCGTCTCCGTTCGCTGTCTCTGTTGTCTGTTGGCTGTTGTCTTCCTTTGGCCGGAATGATTAATGGTTCTCTGCTCTTTGCGCATTCGTCGGTCGGCCCACACCGACAATAAGATATATCCAGCAGCTACATATTTGTATCTGTTGTAGCTCTGTTGCTGTATCTGTATCTCGTTTTTGTGCTGCTGCTGCTGCTGCTCAATGAATGAGAATTTCTACTGCAACGCGCATCAGCATTTGGCATTTCAGCTACCGACTTCTGACTGATGCCGCATCGGCATTGTCTTCTCAGTCTTGGTCTTAGTCTTGGTTCTTTTCTTCTTTATTGTGCCACCCCTTTGATTGAATTTGTCAGATACTTTTGCCCTAAGTTTTAAAGCTAGCTTTAACGAAGCCTAAGAATCGGCCAGAATGTTCCTGACCAAAGGAAATGTTTCCCCTTTCCTCTGGCTAGACCAACACGAAAATTTACAAGATAAATTGAGGTCATTTTTTGCCACTTGGGTCCGGGTCCGTGTCCGGCTCTCTGTGTCCCACCTTGTTGACCGCTCGTGTCCTCTGACCGGCCACAAATGTCCTTAATGTGCATCCTTATGGACTGTGGTCATGTGCAAGTGGTCGAGCCCAAAAAATGGTTGAACACAAGCCCCATCCCACTGCCATCTACTTATGTATGTACTTCGTAGTTGGCGCTGACCAAATAGACACACGAGTGTACAATTCATTCTGGAAATTCCTTGGCATAGCAGGGGGAGAGGACACGGATGATTTAGTTGAAGGACTGGTGAGGGATATACACTGTGAGGAACGAAAATGGGCAAACAAATGAGATTCTTAGTACGTGTTTTTAGGGTTTTCCTTCTGCAGATCTCCTGCATTTTTACTGTGGAACAGAACTGTTCCTTCTGCTGGCAGATTTCTCCCTCTGTACTGATTATAATATTCCCTTTTTTTAGCGGCCATCTTTGTGCAATTGTTGCAAAATTTACGCTCATATTAATTTGCAGAGCAAAGGTGCGGCAAATGCGTTAAATGTGCCCCGCTTGGCCATGGCTTCTTCTGGGAGGTTTTTTGTGGGTTTCCCCAAATAGAAGCATAAATTTTGCAGCAGCAGCAACAGCAGCAGCAGAAGAAGGTCCTTTGGTCGTAGTGGACGACGGACAACGAGTGCGCTTAAGTGTTAACATGTAAACGATGCTGTTGAAGCAGTTAATAAGTGTATCCCTCCCAGAAAGGACTGGCTGTAAATCATGCAGAAGTGTTTCCTCTACTGTCTGCTGGCATTTTGCTATTGAAATTAATTTTATTTCCAACCGAAAAGGAAGAGATTTACGAGCAAGTAATAACCAACTGATGATTTCTAATATTTAAGTTGAAGGCAATCCCAGAGTGCTGCCACAAGCCCAATCCAATCCAATGCCCAAAAGCTGCCGCAAAGTATCATCCTCCTTCGTTTGTAGTTTTGCTGATAAGTTTCCATTCTGACTTTTCCGGCATTTCATCCATGCTGATGACATTTCCAATGTCTCTACGGCCAATGCCTCCTCCGCTCTGCCATCTCTGGGGCCATGACAAAACAAAATTCATTTTGTAATTTCCAAGCCACCTCTAGAAAAGAGCGAGAACGGGAGCCAGGATCCAGAACCAGAACCAGAGACCAGGCAGCTGTCATTTGCTTTTGGGAGTGTGGTGCCGGGTGGTGCAATGGTTTTCGCTGTGGATTCCATTTTGACCAGGCTGCAGAAATTGCACTCAACTTGGCTGCTGCCTAGAATCATTCCCGCTCTCTCTCTCTCTCTTTCTATCTGTGTGGCACTTTCGAGAGGGGCTTGGGTTCGGGTTTTAGAAAATTATCTTTTTGCTTGTCGTCGCCAAAAAGGAAATCATATTTTCTGCTTTTGTGCACTTTACTTTTCAGTTTTCCCTCTGGCTGACTGCCGTTTTGGGCTCTGCCTGAGTGCCTGCTCTGCCCTGCCCTGCTCCGCCCCGCCCCGCCCTGCCTGCCTGCCTGCGCCTGTTGGCCCTCTGGCTCGTAAACAGTTTTCGGCTGCAACTTTTGTGCGAAATTTATGCTTTCATTCCGTATCTATATCTCTGGGCACTTTTCGCACAAGTACGAGTACCCAAAGTACACGGTACTCGCACTCCCGCCTCCGGGCGTTCGTTCTGGGGAAATGGCCGCCTCCCCTCACCACTCTCCCCGCTGGGTGCTGCATGCCGTGGCCGTGCCCCACCAGGTGGTGTTTATGGCATCCGCTTTGCGAGTATTGATGAAGGAACCCCGAGTGTTCGCTTCGCATCTGTAATTCAATCAGTGTCTATGTCTGGCTCCTGGTCCTGGTCCTGGCTGCTCCCCCACCCCACTGCCACTGCTGCTCCTGCTTTCCGCTATTGAGACTCTGTTTACGCAGCTCGTTCAACTGGAAATTTGTGTGCTGTTGCCAAAAAAAAAAGAAAAGTCGCGAAAATATAAGAAAAATATTTTTTGCAATCGCATCAATGCAAATAAGGTGTGGAGAAATTCAAAGGAAGGTGTGGGGTAGTAGGTTGTGGGGCGGTGGGGTGGTGGAGCGGTGGGGTGAAGGAATCAAATGTTCAGTGTTTCCTAAAATGATATGCGCATTTCTTTACTACTCAATGCGATTTTTATTTCGGGGCCACATTTATTTCAATTCGTTCAAGTAGAAACAACTTTTCTTTTCCTCGATCTTACGTCATTAGAAATTGGTTGGAAGTTGGGCAAGAGAAAAGTTTTATGGATACTAGTGGGAGGGTTTTTTATTGGGTTCTGCATAGAGATTTGAAGTACTGCAAAGTTACGGGGTAAGAGGATCTAGAATATATAATGTAGGTATAAGTTATGAGTCCCAAACTTAAGGATTACGGGAAAGCATAGCACCATCAAAAATTAAAGGTGTTCTATGCAATCCTCATAAATACCACATGAGGGAGATCAGTTTCGTGTATTTTGGTATTTTTCTTGGTATTCTTAGTAGTATTTTGATTTTTAATATTTTTTAATTTTATTTTATTAAATATATATTAGTATTTTTATTATTTTCAGTACCGTTAAAATTAAAAAAAAAACTAAAAAAATAAATGTAACATTTTTTATAGAATTAATTTTGTATCCCGCCAATGATTTTTAAAGTATTAGTGTTTGGTATTAAGTTTTAATTTTCCGTTAGTGTTCTAGTATTTATCTGGCATTAATACCTCTAAGAGCTACCCCGATCCCACGAATAAAGCATATCCTTATAGCGTTTGAGTACTATAACGAATTTGGGGTGGTTTCGCCTACTTTCGAGAGTAAAATCCCTCATTGAAACAAGAGAAATGATTTTCCATGGATTCACAGCCAAAAAATATGAATATCATTCCGTGCAGCGCAGCATTTCCCTCACCTCACACTTTATTCAAATGAAGTTCTCATCGCAATGCCCTGCCGCCTGGAAGCCATGTTCCCATGCTGGTAACTGGCTCTACTGACTGCGGCTTCTGTTCGGTAGCCAAACTACTTGAGAGCCGCCGCGGCGGTGGCGGCGGATCTGTGGCCATGTCTCTCCATCACCGATTGATTGATTAGATTTTTGTTAATTACTTAACGCTCTCGGAGGTTTTCCCGAGCTGCGAAAAAGCAAACTTACCGCCGCCGCGGCATCAGCTGCGCTGCAGTTTTTTTGGTACTGGTGGAGAATCTTTTGGAAAAGTTGCTGCCATAGTTGGCGAGCATTTCCATTGAATTAGTTATGCTCGGTGACGAACTGATGGATTGATTGCACGAAAGGAGATAGATAGGATATCCCGAAAACTTGTGGCAAACAGCGAATGCAGGAATGTCGAAGGTTTATGGCATGGTTTGGAAACCCCAAGCAGAGGAGATAGCAAAAATTCACATTCACTCTCCAAAGTCTCAAAGAACAAAATGCAATTTCTCAATTGCAGCTGAATTCGTTCCAGAAAATGGCCTGCCCCGACGCCTCCGCACCGCGTACACCAACACCCAGCTGCTGGAGCTGGAGAAGGAATTCCACTTCAATAAATATTTATGCCGCCCAAGGAGAATCGAGATAGCAGCCAGCCTGGACCTAACCGAGCGACAGGTGAGTCGCTTCACTCCGTTACGTTCCGTTCGCCCCCATCTCGGCTCTGCAGAATGTATTCCAATGTATTCCGCCAATCCAATTCATTTTGTGGCAGCAGCAGCAGCAGCAGCAGCTTGCACTCGCTCTGCTCTGCTCTGAAGGAATGGCATTCCATTATTTCGCTGACAAATTGCATGCAGCGCAGGGTTGACAGGCGGGCACTGCCCCCTCTCTCATTCCCGTCTGTCTTCCTGCTTTTTCTCTACTTTTTAATTGCACACCTTGACGCCTTGAACTAATCTAATTTTGGTGTTTGGCAGGTAAAAGTTTGGTTTCAAAATCGCCGCATGAAACACAAGCGGCAAACGCTCTCGAAAACGGACGACGAGGACAACAAGGACAGCCTCAAAGGTGACGATGATCAATCCGATAGCAGTAAGTACAGCAAAAACACATACCTATTATTTATATAAATACAACTAGATTTGAGAGGAAATTCCTTGCTTTCCGATTCCTTCACACCTCTGAAATATATCCCTGAAGGATACATGAAACTGTACCGCACTCTCAATCGAACTCTTCCTTTGGGATAAAGATTCAGGTCCATCCAACAAGTTGTTCCACTTTTACTTTTCCGCCTGTGGTTTTCGTTGAGAGGCTTTTAAGCAGAAGAGTAAAAGATGCTGTATCTTATCAATCATTGTCAGTGGTGGGATGGAACGAACCACTCTCCTGCCGCGTCTAACCCTAACCCCTTTCGCGTGAGAGTTTTTGGTCCTCTGCCTTCCAGCCTTCAGTTCTGTTCAGTTCCAGCTTATGAAAACAAATCATCAATTTACTGCCGCTATATACCTACTGATTCGCCTTTTGTTTTACCTTTAATGGCCAGACTCCAATTCGAAGAAATCGTGTCAAGGCTGCGAACTGCCCTCCGACGATATACCCGATTCGACGTCCAATTCCCGGGGACACAATAACAATACGCCGAGTGCCACCAACAATAATCCCAGTGCGGGAAGTCGTAAGTGTTTTTCAATCAAGGATTCGTACTATAACTCATATCCAACATCTCGTTCTGTTCTCTCAGTGACACCCAACTCCTCTTTGGAGACGGGCATCTCATCGAATCTGCTTGGCAGCACCACCGTATCCGCCTCGAATGTGATCAGCGCCGACTCCAGTGTGGCCTCCAGTGTCAGCCTGGACGAGGACATCGAGGAGAGCAGTCCCATTAAAGTCAAGAAGAAAGATGAGCATCAGGCAAGTGCCAGGACACATTCTCTGCCTGGAGATCCGTTCTCAAATGGAACCTCCATCTCTCTGCAGGTCATCAAAAAGGAGGCCGTGTCGACCTCATCGAAGGCCTCGCCCTTCGGCTATGAGAGCTCCACGCCGAGCTTGGTCAGCTTCCGGCGGGACTCGGATGCCGTCATCGCCTCCGCCAATCCTCCCCCAGCAAAGGGCAAGAAACGTTACCAGAATAATGCCAATGCAATTGCCACGCCCACACCCCTCACAGATAGTAATAGTGGTGGAAATGTTGGTGCCGGCGGCGGTGGTGGCGCCTCAGCTGGCGGCTACTTCCCTGGCTACTATCCTAGTCCCAAGCAGCAAATGCAACAGCAGCAGCAGCAGCTGCACCCGCAACAGCAGCAGCAGCCCCAGCCACAGCCACAGGACTATTATGGCAAATACGATATTGAATTCGCCGCCTCGCCGCACCACAATCCGCACAAGCAACAGTCGCTGCATGCGGGCGAGTATCTGAGTCCCAAACCCAATGCTGCCACATTCCACCAAAACAGCCAGCAGCAGCAGCAGCACGAGCAGCAGTTCTATTACAACTACAACGACACCAACGGCAGTGCGTACATGAACCACCAACAGCAGCAGCAGCAGCAACACCACCACGTTGGTGACTTTGAGGCGCCCCCTATCAACGGACCCAGCAATTTCAACAGTGGTTACTACGACAACATGAGTTTTCAACATCAAGCGCAGGCGCAGGCTCACCAACAACACCAATCTGTGGTATTTCAACAGCAACAACAGCAGCAGCAACACCAACAGGCTCCCATTAATCATCAGCAGTAAGTTAAAATAACATTTACTAACGTTAACAAACATTTACTAACATGAAAAGTTAACATAACATTTACTAACATAAAGAGTTAACATAACACAAGTTGTCTCAACTACATGTAAGACGTAGCACGAGTGGCGCCACTGTGGCGGCAATAAAGGGAACCTGAAATCAAGAAATTGTTCAGCAACATCTTATTCGCAACATATATGAAATTTCCAAACTCCGCAGCATGTACTAAGCAACATATGTTGCTGAAGCGTTTCAAATTCAAACTGAGACATGTAGAAAAGCAGATGTAAAAAACTTAATGTCTTAATGTCAATAATGTCTTCCTACATATACATACACGGCTGTGTGCGAGAGAGAGAGCGGGAATGAGACTGCGCTTGGAAGGCCACTGAAATTTCATTTGTTCCTTCTGGCTACACTAATGATCCGATCTTATCCAGATTCACCACTCTGATAGATATAGCCATTTTCTATGATTCTGTGTTTTTGGTTTTCCCGTATCTTCAAAATTGTGGATTCCACAGATTTTCGTATTTTGTGGTGGCGGAAGGGAGCATGGCAAAGTTTTGAAATAAACTTGTATTGAAGTGATATCTCAGGAGCTTGGATAGAAAATTTGGTTGCTCTAGCTTTTATAGTCTCTGAGCTATAGACGCCAATGAAGACGGACGGACGGACAGACAGACATAGCTATGTATATCGACTTTCTTCCTTCTGGGTGTTACACACATCCACTTTTAGCACAAATCTAATATACACCTTTACACTTCGAGTTCCGGGTATAATAAATTTTCACCTATTTCCCCGACTTTCTCATTACAGGCACATGCATCACCTGGGCACTGGCGAGGCTTACAGTGCTCTCGGCTTGCAGATGGAGAACTGCGATGGCTACAACAATTTTGGCGGTCCAGGCAGCACTGGCGCTGGTTCGGCGGGCTCTGGTGTTGGCGTTGGCTACTACGAGGCAGGTCAACAACCCCCGGTACCGCCCACCCACACCCACGCGCACACCCATCACCCCCACCATCATGTTCAGGTGCAGGCGCAGGCGCATGCCCATCTCCATGCCCACCACAATCCCGCAGCAGCAGCAGCAGCACTCCAAGCGGGCGTGGGAGTGGGTGTTGGAGTGGGTGTTGTGCCTCCACCACCGCCGCCATCGCATATCCATGGCTTTGCACTGAATGGCGGGGGACCGGCGGTCCAGAGTCAGGCTTTTGTCAGCGGTGGAGGCAGTGCCGGCGGAGCGGCTGCGATCAGCGGCCTGGAGAACTCGAACAGCTCGTCGGATTTCAATTTCCTGAGCAATCTGGCCAATGACTTTGCACCCGAGTACTACCAACTCAGTTAGTTCGTGTAGAGAGAGGCGACTGTACAGCTCTAGCCTGATTCCCTCCTCGTTTGCCTGTTTCTGTATGTACGTGTACGTGTGTGTGTGTGTGTGTGTGTGTGTGTATCTGTGTTTCTATTCGATGTTGTAGCGCACATATCTGTAAATACTAATCTTTAAGAGGTAACCCTAAAGAGTTCTATTCCATCTGTATTTAGGATAAAGATACATTTTGCTTTTGGCTAAAAGTCAAACACAAATTCTCCCATTCAGAAATAAAAGAAAACCCAGGAAAAACTGTAAATAGCTAGAAAAATGTCAACAACTAATCAAACAAATATTTAAATACAACAAAATCTCTCGTAAAACTAAACAAATCAAAACGATTTCTTATTCTTTTGTTGATTTTGTAAATATTTAATGTAGTTTAAATCGAAAGCTTGACAGAAAAGAAGTAAAAAAGCCCAAAATCGAAATCAAAATTTGAATCCCTTTGCCGATTCAAGTGCACTTTCTCTTTCAAGAACTATGATTTAGAATCTTAAGGAACACACTCAATTATTTCGATGTTTGTAATGTTTGTATGTTGCCTTTCAATTTCCCCCTATACTATAACTATTAAATAATTAAATAAATATGGCTTAAATATATAGATACCTTTGTAAGGAGCAAGAATAAAAACTAATTAAGATATGAATATGAAACAGCAATTGAGTTCACATCTTCGTGCAGATCCGTTTCCTTAAGCTGCCATTTAGGGAGCAGTACTCTTACATACAGACATCCGCAGCCATTGACAACCGATGATGGATGGGTGGAATGGGGTTGGGGTTGGGTTTCGAAAGGGAACTTAAGGCCATGCCATGTCCCGCTGCTTTTTCAACATTTTGGATTACGTATTCCAAATGGCAAACAATGGGTGAAACAAATCTCTTTTAAAAGGCGAAAGAAATTCCTAAACTAAACATGAAATTTCAACCTAAATTCAGGGACACCTTTAAAAAAATTGCGTTTTGATTTGATTAAGGAAAGTGCCAACATTCATGGTTCATTTCAACAATCCATGAGATGCAGGCACACAGAAGAACAGAGCAGAATGGAGAGCATTTTCAACAGCTTTTTCCCCGGGGAGCGGGCCTCCGACTCCGAGGCTCATTCGTCAACCAGCATTTTCGGGTTTTTGCCTGTCAACGTTTTAAGGTATATTCGGGTGAGAGAGTGTCTGGACCAGGACCAACTAAGCCACATGATGCACATGTCCCATGGCCCAGTGCCAGTCCCAGTCTCGGTCCCAGTCCCATGTCGTCGACTACGCACAATTCTGACAGTAGCGGTGAAAATTTAAGATTGATCACCAGGGCCGAGTGTTTGCTGGAAATTGGTTGAGCGCTGTTTGGGTGTCCCCGTCGATGTCCGTCCAATATCCGTATCCGTGTCCATGTCGAGTGCTGGCTAAAACCTAAATAATGTCACAGAATGTCTGGCTGTTTGGTTATCCCCCAAAGGACAGGACAGGACATACATGGACCCTCCTCTATGCAAAAGGGAGTTGCCCGACTGTCTGGCTAAATTAATTTAATTAACAGACCACTCCAGCACGATTCCACAGCGCAGCTCTAAGGTCACAACGAAACGAATTTGTATTGAAAATCATAGAGATAATCACTTCAGTAGCCAACAGCTGGCCGTCAACGGGCCGCAGCTACTCGTATCTCGAAGATATGTATATTGTATCTATTGGACAACTGTTGAGAAAAAACGAGGGGGAACGTTATGAGCCGCGTCTGCACCGCGGCTCTACTTTATACCCGGTACTCAGTCAGTATATATGTATGTGAGCTTGTTGTAGTTTATTACATGTTCGCAAAAGAAAACGAGGGGGAACGTTATGAGCCGCGTCTGCGCCGCGGCTCTACTTTATACCCGGTACTCAGTCAGTATATATGTATGTGAGCTTGTTGTAATTTATTACATGTTCGCAAAAGGAAAAAATTTAATTTTAGTCAAAAAAAAAAAAAATTTAAGTCGAACCTTTTCGGAGATTTTGATCTATTATATGTTTCCATATTTGTTAACATACATTTTTTACATCTGCCATTTCTACATGTTTTTATCTACTTCCTACATATACATACACGGCTGTGTGCGAGAGAGAGAGGGAATGAGTCTGCGCTTGGAAGGCCACTGAAATTTCATTTGTTCCTTCTGACTATATTTATGGTCCGATCTGATCCAGATTCAATACTCTGATAGATATGGTCATTTTCTATGATTCTGCGTTTTTTGTTTTCCCGTATCTTCAAAATTGTAGATTTTCATCTTTTGTGGGGGCGGAAGGGGGCGTGGCCAAATTTTAAAACAAACTCGTCTCGGTTTGATATCACAGGAGCTTGGATAGAAAGTTTGGTGGTTCTAGCTCTTATAGTCTCTGAGAACTAGGCGTCAAAAAATTCGATCAGGCATAGCGCCTACCCCTGTGTGTGAGAGAGAGCGAGAGGGAACGATGCATTTCGAAATGGTTTTCTTCATTGTAGCTATATTTATCATCTGATCTGATCCAGATTCAACAATCTGATAGATATGCTCATTCTCTATGATTCTGCGTTTTTAGTTTACTCGTATCTTTAAAATTGTGCATGCCACAGATTTTCGTCTTTGGAGTGGGCGGAAGCGGGCGGGGGGAAATTTTGAAATACACTTGTAACAGTGCGATAGGACAGGAGTCTGGATACAAAATAGTGTTCCTCTAGCTTTTATGGTCTTTGAGCTATAGGCGCTAATGAAGACGGACAGACGGACAGACGGACGGACAGACAGACATAGCTATATCGACTCGGCTATTGATGCTGATCAAGAATATATATACTTTATGGGGTCGGAAACGCTTCCTTCTGGGTGTTACACACATTAATTTTTTGCACAAATCTAATATACCCCTTTACTCTTCGAGTACCGGGTATAATAAACACAAATAAAAACGAGGGGGAACGTTATGAGCCGCGTCTGCGCCGCGGCTCTACTTTATACCCGGTACTCAGTCAGTATATATGTATGTGAGCTTGTTGTAATTTATTACATGTTCGCAAAAGGAAAATATTAAATTTTAGCCAAAAAAAAACAATTTAAGTCGAACCTTTTCGGAGATTTTGATCTATTAGATGTTTCCATATTGGTTAACATAAATTTTTTACATCTGCCATTTCTACATGTTTTTATCTACTTCCTACATATACATACACGGCTGTGTGCGAGAGAGAGAGGGAATCAGTCTGCGCTTGGGAGGCCACTGAAATTTCATTTGTTCCTTCTGACTATATTTATGATCCGATCTGATCCAAATTCAATACTCTGATAGATATAGTCATTTTCTATGATTCTGCGTTTTTGGTTTTCCCGTATCTTCAAAATTGTAGATTTTCATCTTTTGTGGGGGCGGAAGGGGGCGTGGCCAAATTTTAAAACAAACTCGTCTCGGTTTGATATCACAGGAGCTTGGATAGAAAGTTTGGTGGTTCTAGCTCTTATAGTCTCTGAGAACTAGGCGTCAAAAAATTCGATCAGGCATAGCGCCTACCCCTGTGTGTGAGAGAGAGCGAGAGGGAACGATGCATTTCGAAATTGTTTTCTTCATTGTGGCTATATTTATGAGTCGATCTGATCCAGATTCAACACTCTGATAGATATTGTCATTCTCTACGATTCTGCGTTTTTAGTTTTCTCGTATCTTTAAAATTGTGCATGCCACAGATTTTCGTCCTTGGAGTGGGCGGAAGGGGGCGGGGCGAAATTTTGAAATACACTTGTAACAGTGCGATAGGACAGGAGTCTGGATACAAAATAGTGTACCTCTAGCTTTTATGGTCTTTGAGCTATAGGCGCTAATGAAGACGGACAGACGGACAGACGGACGGACGGACAGACGGACAGACGGACGGACAGACAGACATAGCTATATCGACTCGGCTATTGATGCTGATCAAGAATATATATACTTTATGGGGTCGGAAACGCTTCCTTCTGGGTGTTACACACATTAATTTTTTGCACAAATCTAATATACCCCTTTACTCTTCGAGTACCGGGTATAAAAAGATAAGTTGTGGAGCTTGTTAATTACAATTTAGTTTGGTTTGCTTAATTTCTGAAGGAAACACTCCACTCGGATTTCTGTTTATGTTAATCGACGCGGCGACTGCAACTCACAAGCCGCTGAGCGGCTAAGCGGCTAAGCGGTACAGTTGGAAATAGTTTATGGCCATTACAATTACAAATTCCACAGCCCACAGCCCATAGCCCAACTGCTTAGCCAGGCTGCTCTGCTGCTGTGCCGCTGTCTCAAATAATGCCAATTAAACTTGCACACACCGAAAAAAACCAGTTCACTTACCATTTTTCTTAGACATTTTTTACCCTTTTTGATGTAGGTATTTTATTGTGCTTTTTTTTTGGCAGTAGCAGTGGCACCTGTGTGTGCCGTAAACCTTAAAAATCTGCTGACTGTACAGGGGGGGGCACTCACATGGTGGGGTCTGTCATAGTCGTAGGCTTTAGCTTGGGCCCTGGCTCTGGCTCTGGGCCTGACCTTGATATACATACAATTATTGTTAGCATTGCGGCCTTTCTTGCTTCGAATGTTTTCATACATTTTGTTCAGCGATTTCTTTGATCGCTAACCCAAAGAAAAGTAAAAGTCCCAAGAGGGAGAAGAATGCTTATGAGATTCGAGTGCCTTGAGGATCGAAATTATATAATTTCCTAGAAATTATCTTCCAAACTCCGATCTGTATCCTTCGATCCCTGATAAGAAATAACACTCGCTCTTTTGGATTTTTTTTTTTACTTTTTTTGGTAGCCTATTGTTGTTCTTTTGTTTATTGTTTACACCTAAACTTAAACACAAATGTGAATTTTGTCCAAAGTTCCGAAACGACGTTTGGTGGGGTGTTGCTTGCTGGATGGATGGTTGGTTGGATGGATGGATGGATGGATGGGTGTGGTGCGACCTTCCAACGATTCAATGTTTTGCGATGAGGGCCAAAAAGGTGTGCGGGCCAGGATGCCAGCCAGCTCCGTCTGTGTTCTGGTCCTGGAATGGTTTTTGTGTGTGGATGGTGCAGAGGATTTGTTGGAAGTGGTGCTGTTGGTAGTGGTGGCTGTGACTGGACCGAAATCGAAATCGAAAGGATTTTCCTGGCATTATTTTCGAGTACGCCGATGGCTGACGCCTAAGAGAAGGGAAATCTGCAAGAATTCTAAATGTTAATTCTATTATAATTGTTCTTAATTGGTGGGATTACCTCTAGACATCTGCCATCTGATGGACTGGGCGCAACTGCATCCAAAAGTACGTTATCCAAAAGGTAAGTTTTTGCTGGTCCGGCTACACCCCGAGGCGCGATCGCAAGCTGCTCCTGTGCCCAACCTCTTGGACTCAACACAAAACACTGAATGAGCGGCCAGAACCGGAGGAGGACTATTTATACGAGAGGCCGAAAGCCAGTTTGCCCCCTGCCTCCCTGCTTCCCTGTTTCCCTGCCCGAGGTTCGACGATCCTTAAACTCACTTGATCGGGTTTTTTCTGGTCTCTCTCTCCTTTTGTTTTTTTTTATTCTGTAGAGCTTGTGCCTTCTGTTTTTGTCTGGTTGCATTGTCAGTTCTCATTGTTGTTGGCCTGTGTATTCCTCGGCTGATAATGATGATGATGAAGTTGAGAAGGGTTCGATGAAGATTGTCCAGCACAGCACAGCACCCAAAAATCTTAAATCTTCCACTTGATTAGTCAGTAAAATCGCATCGGCAAAAGGGGCTCTTGGAGTAAGTGGTAGATGCCAGCAGTTGGCTAGCTGAGATTGGAGTACTTTTAACCTTGGATCGCCCCTCTAGAATCCAGAATTGTTCTTCGACACTAGCAGCAGCAGCAGCAGCAGGGACAGGTGTTCTATAGACCCCAGTCCCACATAAATCCCCATCCAGCTGTGGGAAGAACTAGCGGAAGAAGAACAGAACAGAACAGAACCCCTAAAACTTCAGCTAGAACAGCTCTTAAGAGCGAAACTGAAACTGAATCGAATCAGGGGACCCCTGAGTAAAGTATTTATCATTCATGCAAGTAAAGTCATGACCCCATAATTTCCGTTTTATATTACAAACAACAGATAAAAGCGAGGCAAAAGGATTCCTTGCGATTGCGGTAGAGAAGAGTCCTTCGTCCATTCAAATGGAAATCTGCAGGACAAAAGCCCAAGAATTTTGTCTGCCCCTTCAGACAAAACAGACAGAAGAGGGCTAGGGTTAGGGACAGGGATAGGGACAGGGTTAGGGATCGTCAGCGGAATGATCAAGCAGGCCAAAGCAGTTCGTTGCCCTCGAACGAGCATCGCCTCCTTAAAGGACGGCGAAACAAAAGTCCTGGCGAGACTGCAAGGAATTGCATCGCTCTACGCGTAAGATTGCAGCAGCGGCAGCAATCCTTTTTTTGTCTGTGAACTTTTTCCGTTGTCCGACAAAACAAGTTATGAGAAAAGAACGAACAGCAAATAAATAAAACAGCAAAACAGGATAATGTGAACGACCTTTGAGGGGTCCTTTACAGCCCGGCAACCCACGGATTTCCAGAGAAATACTCTCTGCCAAAAAGGAGAGTATTTTGTGGAATGTGAACTCAGTGAAAGATCTTGTGGAATCTAATTCGAAGGGCAGGGGATTTACTTTGAATATTTCTTGGCTGATTTTGGAAGCGAATCCTGCCACTCAAATGTAGTCAAGGATTCACTTAATTCACAGGAAGGACATCTGCTCGAAGGAGAAACACGCTTTCTATTTTCATGATTTGTATGTCGTATGCATTTTGTTTATTGGTGCTGTCAATAAATAAATGTACAGTAATAATAAAGCCAACAATTTTATCTACAACTCAGAGTCCTGCGGGTCCTGCGAGTCCTACGATCCTTAGTGGTGGTAGCTGACGGCGGGGGCAGCGTACGTGGAGTAGTGGGCAGCGGGCGCAGAATATGTCACAGCTGGGGCGGCATGAGAGTAGTGGGCGACGGGCGCGGGAGCGGCATAGGCTGTGTACTGAGCAGGAGCGGCATAGTGGGCCACGGGAGAGACGGTCTTGACGACAGCGGGGGCGGCGTAGTGGGTGGGAGCGGCATAGTGGGCCACGGGGGCAACCGTCTTGACCACAGCGGGGGCGGCGTAGTGGGTGGGGGCAGCGTAGTGGGCGACAGCGGGTGCGGCGACGGTCTTCACCACAGTCTTGACATGCTCAAGGGGCACGCGGTTGACGACGGCGTTGAATCCGTTGATGGGGTCGGCGGTGTACTGGACGGTGCGCTTGTAACCATCGGCATCGATCAGGGAGTACTCTCCGCGGACGACATCTCCGTCGCGCTCCTCCACCTGTCCCTTGTTGTCGCCGGTCAGCTTGTCGTCGACTCCGTAGGAGAAACGGTACTGGGGGTGGGGATCGTACTCCTCGGAGGCCTTCACCACCACCTTCTGGGCCACAGCCACGGGGGCGGCATGGGCATAGGTTGCCACCGCTGGGCCGGCGTGGTAGACCTGGGGAACGGCGTATCCGGCGCTGGCAACGGCCACGAAGGCGAGAGCGAACACAAACTGCAAGAAGGGGGGAGAGTGAGGCGTGGTAATCGTCCATCGATCCACTCGGTGGGGCAGAGCACTTACCTTGAATGCCATTTCGGGAGGTGTGCTGGGGCTGGGCTGATTGGGTTCTTTACAGAAGTGAACTTGAGCTGCGAATGATACTTTTCTGGAAACAGACGTCAACTTTTATAGTAAATCAACTTCGGGCTCTGCTCTGCTCTGCCCCGGATCTGCCACGATCTGATCTGCTTTGCTCTGCTTTGGCTCTGCTCTGCCCCGGATCCGATCTGCTGCGAGTGAGCGTTTTATTTTCGCGGTGACAGCGAAATATATTTAATGTACAGAAATTGCGGGGCAATAACTCGTACTTCCTGTTCGTGGCGTGGCGCCTAAGCTCAGTGGGTGTGCAAAATGCGAATGTTGGGTTCTTTTTGGCCAAAGATTCTGGACACGAAACAGCAGCAGACAAGTGAGGTGAGAGATCTCCGAGATCTCCAAGCGAAAAGCAATCGAAAGGGTTTGGCCATAATTATGCTTTACTTTCGATTGCTGGCAAATTCATTGAAGACAATCTCTGAGTACAGATCCGTTTTCATCGCTAATCAAATGTCTATGATCTTTCATTGTTCTGTGAGCAGATCTTTCATGCCAATCCACCAGATATTTCATTCTCTTTTCGGCAGATATTCACTCCTACATTCTTGGGAGTAGCTCTCAGAGTAAGCTCTGCTAATCCTCTCGAGAGCCATGTGTCGCAACACCCTGTAGATGGTTTGATTATGATTAAGGTTTTGGGTATATTATATAAGACTCATGTTGATTTTGGGGGAGAATATTTGTCAAGCTTCTTAGGAGAATACGAATATGTATCAAGGTTATTGAACTGTAGCTTAGGGATTAATATGTCTCCGTTATGGGTA